>CM054818.1:12082772-12653453 GCA_028984105.1 Lavandula angustifolia | reverse complement strand
TTCCACTTAAATGTTATCCCACTTAAATGTCTTATATTTGTAAAAGATACATAAATTTACATACAAAAGTTTAATGGGCCAAAACTCTTAACACACAAAAGTTAAGCTTTTAAAGTACTACTGCGAAAAGGACGTTTGATTGACAGAGGGTAATAAATATCTATGCCGAAAGTATTATTGAACATAGTTGTAAAAAGTTCATATAATTTTTTTTATATGTTTCATGACTGTATAATTGGTTATATAACACTTATAACCAAAATAATTTTCAATATATAGGTATGATATTCTTCAGTTAATAAAAGTGGGTCGGTACGATATACTGTTAAATTTAGTCATATCGTATATCATACCAAAGTTTTTATGAAAAACTTATTTTTAGTAAATTAATCCTCCGCAAACTACTTTTCTAAATAATCTAAAATGTGTTTTTAACCAGGCTCGACATATTTGTCGAAGTTAAATAAATGAAAATAGTTTTGAGTTGTATGATTAAAGTTAAGATGCCCGAGAGACTTCAAGTGGCCAGCAAACTGCAAAGCTGATTTGATTTCTTTTGTTTATTCTTACACTCCTCTCCACTTCCTTTTTTGATCTGCTTTGATTTTCAAGATCCTTTTTCATTTTTCTGGTGACAAATTTTGCTAAAAATACCTTTCGAGCAAAAGAAAAAGAAAAAAAAAACGACAATCTTAACTTAATTCAAGCAATGTAGAAACAACTATTCATAAACAAAAAACATTATTGTATCCTGAACTATTCATAAACAAAAACACTTGAAGAATGCAAATTTCAACTCAAACGCGAAAGTCAGTGTCACTGAACTAATTTATTGAACTAGTCAGTTGACCAAATAAGCTTACTAGATCGCGTGGGCAAAATATCCTTCTATTGAGTCCTATCTACTGAATTTAGTCAGTGAACAGTAGTTCAGTACCAGATATTGTGTGCGGAAGTGTAGACCCAAAAATATGTTCATCTCAGTTTGAAAATCGTTTTATGCTGATTGATTAAAAGTCAGTTTTATGCAATATGAACAGTAATCAATGCAACAGTAAAATCGACACAAGCAATTTTTAAAGTAGTTCGGATACACAGGACCCTACGTCCACTATCCTGAACAAAGCAGGAGTTCTTGTATTAATTTATACTGAGCAAGCCTTAGTTGATCTGTGCACTGGACATATACAGTCTTGTTTGCTTATACTAAGCAAGTCTCAGTTGATCTATGCACTAGACAGATATCTACTTGTAGTCGTAGTAACTATACAGTTTCAAACACAAGTGTTTGATTTCTCCAATTATGAAATAGTTCTCAAAATAAGAACAATTCAGAAAGCTGAACTCCTTCAAGTTTTCTAAGCTAATGATACAATAAGCTCGCTTAGAATAGAGAAAGGGAACCGATGAAACTCTAGAGTGAAGAACTAGAAATGATCTCTCTGTACGTGTTGGTCCTGAGACATGGTTCACATGTAAAGGGGGGGGGATGAATACACCTGAATACAAATTCGTTCTCAAACGCGAAGTCAGCTCTAGCTGAGTTTGCTACTGAACTCAATCAGACAACCAAATATACTTCAGATTGCGTGGGCAAGATATTCTTCTACTGAGTTCAGCTCTACTGACTTGAGTAAGTCGAATAGTCGTTCAGTATCAGAGTTGTGTGCGGAAGTGTAGGCCCTATTAAACGTCTCGGTTAGAAAATCGATTTTATGTTGAGTTTGATGAAATATAGTTTTAATGCAATATGAACAGTTAGAGAAAACAGTAAATCAACACAGCTGAATTTTAAAGTGGTTCAGACACACTGGGTCCTACGTCTACTGTTCTGACCAAAGCAGGATACTTGTTATATTTATACTGAGATAGTCTCAGTGATCTGTTCTCAAGACAGATACAATTTGAAGCTTATACTGAGAAAGTTTTCAATGATCTGTGCGCTGGACATATTCTCTACTTATAGTCGTAGTGACTTTTACAAGGGTTTCAAACTTGAAGAGTTTGAGTCTTCTCCAACTAAGAGGAAGTTCTTACAATAAGAACTGTTTCAGAAAGATGTGAACTTCCTCGAGGTTTCTAAGCTAAAGATATTACAAAGATGCTTGATTAGATAAGAGAAGGGGAACAAATATAACTCTAAGTGATGAACTAAAGGGTTCTTCTATGAATGTTAGTTCTTCACTGGATTCTTCGATTGAGAGTGTTAAGAGTTTTGTGCGTAGATAGCTTGGGTTCCCGGTAGTGTCTCTGCATGAAGACTTCTCTTATATAGTCGTCGATGGTGAATAGATCCGTTGGAGGGAGGTCTGGCCACGTGTCAAAACGACAAAGAAAACGACTCCTTAATTTTGAACGTTGGTGAGTAGGTGCACTGTAGAGATTCTCCTCTTTTTCAGTCTGGAGCAGCTTTTGTCAAAAAAGATAAGTCGTTGTCGGCTCCTTATTGGTCGAGGTAGATTGATAGGTGAGACTTGTCAAACATCAAGGTTGACTTCCTCTGAATCCTCGGACCTTCAACTGAAGTGTCTTTCTACTGACGTTCTTTTGAGCATAAGTGCGTGGGCACGAATTCCTGTGCAGATTCAGTTGGTGGTCGGCTGACCAACTTACTTCTTCGATCCTGAGTCCATCAGCTGAGTGCAAGATCTTCTACTGAACTCAGTAGCTACTGGACTCTAGCCTACTGAGTTCCTAACAACTGAACTCGAACTAAGCTATTACAGAACGAAGGTACCATATTCAGCTAGGGATTTTGGGATCTTCATTTCTATCAATTCATCTACTGAATCCTTATCAAAACAATTTCCCCCTGTTTGATGATGCCAAAACCTATTACATCTTCTATCAAGAAATATGCTAAGGTTAAGAGCTATAGCTACTGAATAAAGATCTATTACAAAGGAATGCTCCAGTCAACATATCAAAGCTGACTAAGATAATGAAAAGAAAGAATCAGAGCAATCACAGGTAAAAGAATATCAGAGCTGGCTTACGATATCAAGTAATGTATCAGAGCCAAACCAAAACAGTTATGGAATTCTGAATGTATCAGAACTTCCAGAAATTAGTACAATTAACATAGTTATAGCATGCTGAAGTTATCAGGGATTCTACTGACAGGTATCAATGCTAGAAGGCAAGTTTAGCACATTCACAAGATATTAAGGCTGATAATCAAAGCTCAGAATAGATCATATTTCAAGGTAGTTAATCATCAAAGGTAAATTCAGCAGTTAACAATAATGTCCCTATAAGGCAGGTTCCCCTTAAGAAACAATTTCCCCCTATATTATATAAAAGAGCCCTTCCCCCTAAGTACTAGCAAGGTATCGCAGAAGATTAGAGCAAACACAAATAATCAGTAGGAAATAATTCTAAGGCAGATAAGCATATAAGTCACATAGCGTCAGTTAGAGAAATATCTGATCACTTAGGTGATCAGTTGTTTTGAAAAGTACATAAAGCCGTTGAGACAATGAGTAATTATCGAGGCCGAAAAGTGATAATAGTCATAGATGAATGTGAATTTATATTACAAGACTTGCTAAGCTAGACTAAGGAGAGAGAGGAGAGTTAGCTGGGCTTCTTCTTAAATTGCTGCATGCGGGCGCGGAAGTCAGCAGACTTCTTCTCCAGAAGCTCAAGGCCGTATCCTGCGTAAACTCTGCTTCTCAGGGCCTTGATCTCCGCCAAGTCTTCTTCAACGTCTTTCCTCATAGCTCTGCTGATAATGGCTTCCTTGATTTCTCCTTCGATCTCCTTCTTGCACAGATTGTCTTGATGAGTCATCGGAGGAGGAAGAATTCTGAAAGGAGGAGCCTTCAGCGCTTGACTAGTTTGATCTAGCAGAGTCTGAATTTCAGCTAGGAGAGATGGATTCACAACTGTCAGTAAGTCCTTGAAGTATGCGTCAGCATCATTAGAGTCTTCACTTCCGACTTTCCATATGTAGAATCTCTTTATAAAATCCACCTTCAGCTTCTCCCACTGCTGATTGAGTTTGAGAGGTACCCAGTCGTCAGTTCTTTTAAATACAATCCTCTTCAGCTCACTGACTGGTTCCCTGCTCCTGAAGTATAGGGAAGAGGTGGGAATGCTTCTATCTTTCTCAAGCACCCTCTCCCTTGCTTCTTTCTCTGTTCTCAGCCTGAGGGCTTCGAGGTCAGTTAGGCGAATTCTCTCTATTGCCTCTCTGATTTGCCTTGCCTCAGCTGTTCGATCAAGTGCCCACTCATATGCGTCCCAAATTTTCTTCATCTCACGCTCTTGTTCCTTATAAGGGACCGTGGAGGGCACATGCTCTGAGTCAGCAGGCGAAGTAGATTTTGACTTAGATCCAGACGCGCCTTGCTTCTTAGATTTAGACTGTTGGGCTCTGGCTGCTACTGCTGAAGCTGCTGCTGAGGATTTGGATTGCCTGGGGATACTCGTTCGAGTGCGTGAAGGCGCTGTAAAATGAATCTGTACCCCTTTCTTTGCAGCAGGCTTCTTCTTTGCATCCTGTTCAACCAGTTCTCTCGCGAGCTTCTCATCATAAGCAATCTGCTCTTCGCGAGATTTGAATTTAAGCTTCTTTTCTTTGGGTGGGCTAGGGTCAGCTGGAGCCTTGCCCTTGTCAGCTTTCTTGGGAGCTGGAGGTGGCGAATCCTCAATAGGTAGATTCTCCAAGTAAGTGGCCACCTCAGCTACAGCTGAGTCAGTAGCTCCTTCAGCTGGGACTTCCCCCTGTGCTGCTGAACTAGGTTCCCCCTGTTGATCCTCTGCTTTAAGGAGGGATCGGAGATGAGCCGATCTGGACTTTTCCCCCTTTTTGGCATCATCAATGAGCGTTTCCAGGGCAGTAACCTTCTTTGTCAATGCATTCACTGAGTCCTTGACTGTAGCCATGCCAGTGGCAATGTCAGTCGCTTCGTCAGTGTAAGACTCCCACCTTTGCTCGTGCTCTTTGTTGATAGCATTGAGTAGAGCTTCCTTGGACTTGTCAAATCGGATGAGGTAGTCTTCAACATCTGAGGCACTTTTCTTGATCTCCTGGCAGGATTCATGCTGCTGAGTCAGTGCTTTAGAAACACTATCAGCTGTGAACTTGTATCTCTCTTCAACTGCCTTCTTGACTTGACCTGTTACAGCCGCCACTTCTTCTGAGAAAAGCTTGGCCTGCGACTGTAGTATATTCTGGAACTGAGCAGTCAGGTCAATCTTTTGAGCCTCAAGTGCCTTCGCGAGGATCGCTTCAGCATTAATAGCAGTTGGAGTGCTGATCCTCTTTACTTCAGTAGTAAGGCTGGTCAACGTCTTCGTCTGAGCCTCAATGAACTTGCTCCACTTCGTGTTCACATCATCGGCAAGATTGCGATTCTTGTGCGCCTAACGCTTGATCACCTTATTGATTGACTTTGTAGGGAAATCCTTGATCTCAGCAGCCTGATATTGACGTTTGGGCTTGGGCTGAGTCGAGGAAGGAGTCGGAATGATCTGTCCTGATGTAGGAGGAGGAGGTGGCTGATCATCATGGGAGTTTTGTCTTCAGCAGATCTTCCCTGGTCTGCATCCTTAGGCGATCCATCACGTGGGGGAGATGGAGGGGGAGAAGGAGGAGGCTGTGTGGAGGAAGACTCAGCTCCTTGCGTCCTATCACTAAGCAACATGAGCATCACTGCCTTCAGGTCCTCCATAGAGGCGATGTCAGACGGCTCCTCGTAGCCGATCTCCTCTTTCAGCTTCTGCTCTTCCTCCAACAGAGTGGATAGAGTCTTGAGTCAGATGGTCTCTTCTAGTAGATCCCACTCCAGGAACCTAAGACGCATCTGGACTCGTGCGCGGACTTCTATGTCCACGAGATCAGCATGGGAGCTAATCTCTGGGATCTCAGCTGCGACTTCTTCAGTTGCTTTCAGTTGTGCGTTAAATACTAAAGTCGGGATGGAAGAAATCTCAGCATCCTGAGTATCAGCGGGGGTCTTCGGCTGAGTTTCCTCTGAAAACACTCTCTGTACCTTTTCTTTCAGGGTCACATCATGTTTTCCTGACCCTAAGTCCTCAACAGAAATTGGTGAGGGAGGTGGGACGACTGAAGTAGGCTTCTTCAGCGTCTTTTGTTTCTTTGACTGAGTAGGGAGGGGATCATTCGTGATCTCCAAGGGGCGCTTAGCAGGCTGTCCCTTCCCTATCGATTTCTCAGCTGAGGCTGCGTTCACAAACTTCATCATCCTCTGATCAAAGTAGTATGCGTCGGCTAGGGAGAATTTGTCCGGAAGGTCGTCCTCAATCATAATGGACACCTTAGTCCCGTATAGAAGCTTTCCTTTTGGAATGAGCTTCATGCCCTCTTTAGAGTCCAGAAACTTTTGTGACTGAGCCTTGAATTCGGCTATGAAGAATGCATTCCAGTTGATGGGCGCCTCATCCACTATGGCCATCATGATCTGGATGCGGATGCGGGACGACTGATCATACGATCCCACGAACTTTTCAAAATATGGTTGACAACATATGCCAAACCCCTGTACTCCGGCAGCAGCCGACTCTTGGGGAATGCAGCCTTGAAGACTATGTCCTGTTGACCGCTGAATTGGCACAAGTACTTGTCTATTTCAGACTCCTTGTACCCGGCGATTGGTGTCCCTTCGTCCTCCAACTCGAAGCTGACACGGAGACGTCTAGACACGTCCATCTGCGTAGCCATGTCCTCCCACTGACTGGGATGGACCTCACACCTCGAAATGACTGAAGAAATGTCATTCGAGTCATCATCCTGACAGAAGTTCAGGAAGAATTCCGCAACCTGGCGTGGAAGCTGATGATGTGGAGAGCAGGAGAGAATCAGTAGGAGGCCCGATCTCTCTAGGGCATCAAAGACAGGCGTCATGCATTCCACTCCACATGTCCTGACGGACAGAACGGGCTCAAAGAGCACCCGCTTCCCAAATATAATCTCCTCTCTGTCCTCCGGGATGGTCACATGATTGATCGGAACAAATTGCAACATTTTGAATAACTGAAATCTGCAAAACAAGAATTAACACTCAAAAATAGAGTAAATTAGTAGCAGATTTAGTTTAAAGAATTCTTACCGAAGAAAATTTGCTAATGATGCAGTAGAAGTCTGATGCAAATTAGTACGCAAATGCAGTGCACAAGTTCTTCGTTAATGGCGGATAAATTGAGGCGGTTTAGAGATGACAACGTATATATATTTAGATTTGAATATGAGGAGGTTTTAAAGCACGCGGTTGAGATTAATCAGGTTTTAATATGTGGACGACTCATATTGGATGTTATAATAGGTTATGATTACCGTGCCGCCTATAATCTCACCAACTTATCTCTATCGCCTAAATGGTAAGGTGAAATGACATGCATTTAATGCGCCGCAGTTAGTTTTACGGAATGTCGTGAATCTAATGAAAACGACATACTCAATGTAATACGATGAACATTAAAGGCGGAAAATAAATGCTATGGCATGCTGAATCACCAAATGCTGAATTTAATACTCATAACCTGTCAGCTGAACATTATAGTCAGCTGATACCACATTTGATGAGTCTGAGTATTCAACTGTACTGAAAGTAAGTTCCCCCTTACTCAGTACTTCTTGGATCATTTACTGAATCGTATCAGTAGGATCCAAAAGACCTAGTTCTACTGAGAGATCGTTGAATTTGGTCTCAGGTCTCAGCTAGAGGTTCGGTCAGGATATCAGCTCTTTGCTTATCTGTGTGGATCTTCTCCATTCTGATATCCTTCTTCTCGACATGATCTCTGATGAAGTGACTCTTCTGTCCTGAAGTGGAGGTTTCACATGTATAACCAAGTCCTTCTTTGGTGGCATGTGGTCTTTGCGCTCGTAGAAGCTTCTCCAACTTCTCCTTTGCTCCAATGTATTGCTCTGTCATCAAGGTTCTCCACACCTCATCACTCTTTCTTAGTGCTTCATACTGCGTTTAGTCCCCCCCCCCCGGGGGGGGGGGGGGGGGGGGGGGGGGGGGGGGGCCCCCCGGGGGGGGGGGGGGGGGCCGGCCGCGGGGGGCTTCCCCCGCCCCAACCCCCCCGCACGTGCGAGAGTTTTCTTGAGATTAGCAATTTCAGTCTCTTTCTCAGAGATGTCTTTGGTCAGTACTGAAATCTGTGCTTCTTGGTCTTAAGACTTACTCATCAGAGAGTTAATCTCTTCCTTTAATCTCAGAACAAGTCTTTCAGACTCAGTAAAGTCCTGGTAGTGTCATGGGTTTTTGCAGTTGTAGCATACTGAGGTTTTGCCATCCCTTCTAGATGTTTCTTTTTGTTCCACGGGGGCAACTTCTGTCCTCCTGCAATCAGGTAGAGATTTAGTTTCACTTTTTGTACGATGATGATCTCTCTTACCTTGATACTTTTGGGAATCCTTTTTCATCTTCCTTTTGAACATTTCATTCTCCTTCTAGTATTTCACAGCGAGGAGAGCATACTTCTCAGCCAAGTTGTCAGCAGTAGGTATGGTCACTGAGCTTCCAGCTGACTGACTTGTTGCTGAGGGACTTGCTCCAGGAGTGCTAGCTGAAGCCTTATAAGCATGATCCATTGGCACTTCAGCTTCAGCACCGAGGGTGTGTGGGAGGTTGAATTCGAACTCCTCTGCTTTAAGCTCTGAAAATACATAATCAGGAGTAAAAGAATTCAAGTCAGATCTCCTCATACACATAGCAAAAGAATACCACTTGGGCCTGCTGAGAGCCTTTAGAATCTTGGTGTTGGTCTCTTGTTGCTGAACGTTTTCACCAGTCCGTTGATGATGTTGATCTAATTTGTGAATCGAGCACTGAAATCATCTATGGAATCTCCAGAAAGCATAGCGAATGCCTCGAGTTTCTGCAGCTCTAACTCCATTTTGTTTTCTTTGATCTGTGGAGTTCCTTGGCTCAACACCGCGAGAGCATCCCATAGGTCCTTTGCAGTCTTGTAGTCATGTACTCTTCCGAGATATGAGTGTCATCAGTATTGCGTTACGAGCAACTTGGTCGAGCTTGTGGAGTTTCTTCTCTTCAGAAGTGAAGAGGCTTTTGTCCTTCGCGACTTTCGGACCGGTTCGGGCACCTTCTGCTCCGTCCAATGCAAGTACGACTGAGTCGATCATCGGAACAATAGGCCCTTTCTCTAGGACGTCGGTCATGCTGTCATGCAGCGAGGTCAATGTGCCTCCATCCTTACGTGCCATACCGCATAGTTCTCTGTTGAAAACATGGGTACCGTCCTAATCCCTGAAATATCAGCCATTTAAAAATAGGATATAAGATGCAATGAAGAGATGCAAGATGCAGTGAAAACGGGTTTTCTAGGATCTTTGTTCGATATAGACTAGTTTCAGAAAACAAATATCAATTAAGAACACTGCGCTCTGATACCAATTGTTGGTCCTGAGGTGTAGTTCAGGTGTAGAGGGGGGGGTGAATACACCTGAATACAAATTCGTTCTCAAACGCGAAGTTAACTTTAGCTGCGTTTGCTTCTGAACTGAGTCAGAAAACCAAATATACTTCAGATTGCGTGGGCAAGAGATTCTTCTACTGAGTTCTGCTCTACTGACTTAAATCAGTCGAATAGTCGTTCAGTATCACAGTTGTGTGCGGAAGTGTAGGCCCTATTAAACGTCTCGGTTAGAAAACCGGTTTTATGCTGAGTTTGATGAAATACAGTTTTAATGCAATATGAACAGTTAGAGAAAACAATAAATCAACACAGCAGATTTTTAAAGTGGTTCGGACACACTGGGTCCTACGTCCACTGTCCTGACCAAAACAGGATACTTGTTATATTTATATTGAGCAAGTCTCACTGATCTGTTCTCAAGACAGATACAACTTGAAGCTTATACTGAGCAAGTTCTCAGTGATCTGTGCGCTGGACATATTCTCTACTTATAATCGTAGTGACTTTTACAAGGGTTTCAAACTTGAAGAGTTTGAGTCTTCTCCAACTAAGAGGAAGTTCTTACAATAAGAACTGTTTCACAAAGATGTGAACTTCCTCGAGGTTTCTAAGCTATAGATATTACAAAGAGGCTTGCTTAGATAAGAGAAGGGGAACAAATATAACTCTAAGTGATGAACTAAAGGGTTCTTCTATGAATGCTAGTTCTTCACTGGATTCTTCGATTGAGAGTGTTATGAGTTTTGTGCGTAGATAGCTTGGGTTCCCAGTATTGTCTCTGCATGAAGACTTCTCTTATATAGTCGTCGATGGTGACTAGATCCGTTGGAGGGAGGTCTAGCCACGTGTCAAAATGACAAGGAAAACGATTCCTTAATTTTGAACGTTGGTGAGTAGGTGCACTGTAGAGATTCTCCTCTTTTTCAGTCTGGAGCAACTTTTGTCAGAAAAGATAAGTCGTTGTCGGCTCTTTATTGGTCGAGGTAGATTGGTAGGTGAGACTTGTCAAACATCAAGGTTGACTTCCTTTGAATCCTCAGACCTTCAACTGAAGTGTCTTTCTACTGACATTCTTCTGAGCATAAGTGCATGGGCACGAATTCCTGTGCAGATTCAGTTGGTGGTCGGCTGACCAACTGATTTCTTCGATCCTGAGTCCATCAGCTGAGTGCAAGATCTTCTACTGAACTCTGCAGCTATTGAACTCTAGCCTACTGAGTTCCTAACAACTAAACTCGAACTAAGCTATTACAGAACGAAGGTACAATATTCAGCTTAGGGTTTTGGAATCTTCAAATCTATCAATTCATCTACTGAATCCTTATCCCAACAGTACACAAGTTCTTCGTTGGGTTTGACTTTGAGTTTGCTAGAGTGTTTGTTCGCTTGAATGCTTGTGTTCCCGTTGATTGATATCTTCTCTGTATGAAGACTCTTCTCTATTTATAGCCTTGACTCATGAATAGATCCGTTGGAGGGAGTCTAGACACGCGTCGAAAATGACAAGAAAAACGACCATCTTCATTTTGAATGTTACTGTAGAGATTCCCTCTTTTTCAGTCTTGGAAGTAGCTTTGTGTCAGAGCAGGTATAGTGCTGGCGGCTTTTCATTGGTCGAGGTTAACGAGTAGGTGAGGTTTGTTCAAACTCCAAGAGCATGTTGAGTTGACTTCCTCTGATTCCTCGGACATTTTACTGAATTGTCTCCTACTTCCGTTCTTCTGAGATTTCAGCACGTGACTCGAATTCCTTTGCAGATTCAGTGGGTTATAGTATTCCCAACTGAGTTCCTGGTGCTGAGTTCTTCAGCTGAACGACAGATGTTAATACTGAATCCTATCAGCTACTGAACACTAGCTAACCTACTGAGTTCCTAATATGCTAACTCAACTAAGATATTACATTATACAAGGTTCATCATTCAGCTGAAGGTTTTAGGATCTTCAAATCTTATCATATTAAATCTCATCCCAACAATTATTAATTCCATTAGCTTTTGTTTCATATACAATAATCTAGAAATCACACTAATGACACGTAATTCAATTTAAAAAGACAAATGGCACTACGAAAACTCTTTTGTATCAATACTAGACCTGATTTGATTAGTTTTGATGAGACTGTTAGAGTGTATTTTAGTAAATTGGCGTAGGAGAAAATGGCATCTGTGACCTACAACTGCCTCAAAATGAAAGTATACATGTGGGAACAAGGATTAGTTTGTAGAGCAAGATTTTACCATAAACAGATAGACATACAAGTCTCTTACATAAAACATAACTCAACTTAATTGGATATGAAAAATTCCCCTCACCATGTGGTTGTGAAGCAAAAAATTAAAGCCTTTGATCCTGTTTTGACTGACGGGATTGGCTTGCCCTCCTCATTCCACAGCAAAGAATTTATATGTGTACATCAAAAGTTTAACAAATCCATCAAAACCAGATTTCTCTCTCTCTTACTATTAGTCGCGGAATCTCGTGTTGTAATAGAGAAAAAAAAAAATATTGAAAGGAATCTACTAAATATCTTAACATGATCTGCGAGCAACATGCAGGAACATGATCCTGTTCCGATCTGCAGATATATTTAAAGAAGATATGCGAAAGGTTCCTAACAAAGAAGTCGGCCTTGCACCTGCACTTGTAACCCATTATAAATTATCTTGATTTACTTGTTTCTTTCGAGATCTGAATTTCAAAGAATCATTCTTTTTTAAAAAAAAAAAAAAATGTAAAATCACATATCTCACCTTTCGTATTAACTGTTGTATTTGTTGACCTATTCTCTCTCATCACCCCGCTAATACCATACTACTTAAGCCTACCCTCTACAAGATTGTCGGTTTATGTATAAAATTTTTCGGGCTTATGCATATACAAGTATTTCCTCCGTCCCACCGAACTTGTGTTGTATACCTTTTTGGGCTGTCCTACCGATCTTTTCCTGTTTCTAAAAAAGAAAGTATGCCAAACAATTTTACCTACTCAAATCAACTCAAAAATATTAATTAATTACATGAGTCTCACTCTTCTATTTCATAAATCAATTCTAAATAATTAATTATTGTATGAGTCACATCTTTACTAACAAAAATCAACTCTCCTAAATTACCGCGCCGAAAAGAAATAAGACAAGTTCGGTGGGACGCATGGCGTACTATAATATGGACAATATTTATTTTTATTGTATAACATACTATCCACATAACATAAAATTTTATACATAAAAATGTTCTTAATTAGGCATAACCGACACCATATTATGCATAAAAAAAGATATCATGCATAGATTGACAATCTTGTATAAATTATTGTATGTTTTGTGCATATTGTGATTTTACATGAATTAATGCATAAATTCAATGCATTTTTATGCATAACATTGTATGTATATAATGAATTAATGCATAATTCAATGCATTTTTATGCATAACATTGTATGTTTTGTGCATATTGTGATTTTACAAACACAACTCATCATACTTACAGTATATAACTAACTCTCCTCTCTCTAGCTAGCGGCGGACGGTGGCAGCGAGCATTGGTATGTCACGAGGGGTTCTCTCATTTGTTGTTTTTCCCCAATTTAATTATTAATATCATTGTCTACTAATTTTGCTCATTTTCCAATTTTATGAATTAATAAAATTAAAAAAAGATTAATTGTACATTATAGATCGAATTCGATCTATGACCTTAAATGATTCTTAGTTTTTATATGGAAGTAATTTTTAGTAAAACCATACCCTAAATATATATATAAATAAATCTTTTGACCATATTCTTTGATGTGTGTATGTGTGGGGAGAGAGAACAAAGCGACATAAAATTCCGATTCTCGTATACTAAGATGTTTCTTAGGCATGCTTTTTGTGGAGAATTGAAAAAGAAGCAAAACCCTTATTTAAGAAGTATCAATATGTTATATTCCCATCATCTTTTCAGATCAATGTTCCAATAATGATCCTACGTACCTTTTAACTCACAACAAAACATATATGAATAATATTTTGGGGGAAAGATAAACTACTGATGTTTAAGTAAATTGTATTCCCTCCATCCTATTGATAATGACCCATTGACTTTTTGGCACTGGAATTAAGAAAATAAAGTGGATGATAAAATAATAGAGAGAAGATGAATGAAATAGTGAGAGGGTGAATGATAAAGTAGGAGTGAGAAATTATAAAATATGATAAAAAGTAGCAACTTTTGTCTGCTTTTTGAAAATGGGGCATTTTAAATGGGACAATTCGAAAAGAAAAAATGGCCATTATCAATGAGATGGAGGGAGTACTTAATTTTTGTGTAAACATGTTGTATTTGTCAGGTGACTTGTGAAAAATTAAAAGATCTAATCTTTACTAGTGAGACCGGTGTAAATGACCAATAATTTAATTACCAATATGTAATATTTTCATCATATATATATATATATATATATATATATGAAATTGATCAAGCAACACTAAACCCATTCCAATCGAAACTCAAGAACTTCGAATTTGAAGAGCACACCTAGGTTTCTAATGAGCAACGAATTTTTTTGAACCCTACCTGTTAATTTGAGGAATTGACCAATCAATTCTTCTGATGTTGGGGAAATCTTGTGAGAATGAGAAATAAATCGCCCCAAGCTTGTGAGAGCGAGAATGAGGAATAAACCGTTCAAAACTTTCTAAATCACATTCAAAATGATGTTTTTTCTTTACCAATTTTGCCATTTCCACCATTTTTTTAAATGTAAATAAGTGATTTAATTTTGACCATTGATTTAGAAGGAATATAGGGTGGATTGGTTCTTATATCTGTTTTGAAATGTGGATCTCCCTAGAACCACACCATATTGATCAACTATACAAACCTATTTGAATATAACTAGAGCATCAAAATATTATGATGAAATTGTCTAAAATCATTTTGCTGGTTGGAAAATCTATGTATGTAGCTGGTCCGTATGATAGATTCTGAGGGTGGTCAGATCAGCAGACAGCTTTAAAAGCTAGAGAATAGTGAGCACATGAAGTGCTCTATTCGCCTCAATCTCTGTGATATGCCTTTTTTCCTTCTTAAGTTTCAAAAGTGAAATCATTTTTACCCCCCACTTGACATGTTATTTATTTTAATTACATTATTAATATTTAGTACTACATTAATAACTGAAAAGTTTTTTCAATATTTGGAATCTGGTGTTATTTATTTATTTATTATTATAAAGGTATAATAGTCAAATTATATATTTAATTTATGTATTCCTAATATTTTTCAGAATCTTAAATTTGTAACATATACATATTAATGCATTAAAAAAAATTAATTTATCTGAATATTTACTACAAATCCATAAAAACAAACAATTAATACGTAAAAAATACGTATGTTTACGCATCTTTTCCATAATAGCATAATATTGATATGTCGTGAGTCGTAATGAAAGGAATTCATCGGTTACAAATGGTAAATAAATTATATTAATAACCTTATTAATCATTTTTAGTAAAACATAAAGAGAATAGACTAAATAAAGGTTTTAATCATAACCATAGATTGTAGGGTGTTCCTACCTTCTGATATGATAGGTTCCCATATACACCCCCGAGATAATTGAAAATTTCTTGAAAAAATTCATAATTAAAATAATACTCTAATGGAAATTAAGAAATTTGTATTGTATGATACATATATTATTTGACTTTTTGATGATTAATTTTAATTTACACATTCTTTGCTTTTTATAAAAGTATGATATTTTTTATGAGACGATTCAAAAATAAAAACAAAACAATTTTTATGGAACAGGGAGTAACATAATGCAAGTTAAAAGTGTCGTCTGAAATCCTCGTACACAGTTGAAGATATATTCTATATATATTTTGTATTAATATATCCATTAACAATATAATAAGAAGTAAATCAAGAGTAGACAGAAAGACTCGAGTAGGTCCAGTAGAGCAGGCATATAAATAGTTCGTACCACCATTGACATATATACTACCCACAGCCAGAATTAAACCTGCTTCTTCATCAATGGCTGCTCCAATTCCTCATACTTACTGCTTTGATTATTCCACTGAAGAAATCTCAAACACATTTAACACCAACATGGTTCCATTCCTCAACTACGACATCAACTCGCCAGTTTCAGTGGACTCTTTCCCAGAGCCGTTTGGGGTTAATTCAGACTGCATGCTTGTTCCGCAGTTGCTGGATTACACTCAGAATCAAGAGGAGTGTAGAGGATCCATGAGCTTCTCTCCAGCTTATAATTTTAACCCCATGCCTGCTGAAAATTGGGTATACCTAATTTGCATTAATCTTGTCAACTCCATTTATGATATACAGACAACTCAGATCACATTATTTACTTAATTGTCACTTAAATTTTTTAGGGATTACAAGAAGCGATGACAAATGTTGAAGAGGCTGATCAGGTGAAGGCGGAAAAATACTCAGTTGAAGAAAGGAAGGGCAGAATTCTTCGATACTTGAAGAAAAGAAACCAGAGGAATTTTAACAAGACGATCAAGGTATATACACATAATTTATGTGAAAAAAGAGTTTTAAATGAATAATTTGTTTATAATTAATTTTCGTCATGGTGTTTTTGCAGTATGCCTGTCGGAAAACCCTAGCAGACAAGCGTGTTCGAGTTCGTGGGAGATTCGCAAAAAACAACGAGTCCTGCAGTCAAGAGGAGACACTGATCAACACGATAAACGATAATTGCTATCAAAAAAACAATTCATTTCACGACGACTTTTATCAGGTTCACTTTCAAATTAATCACTCATATATGAAGTATGAATTAATGTTTTATAGTGATGTGAATTAATCTTGGTTCTGACATATATGTTCGGCAGATGATGAAATACGACGAGGATTATTGGTTTGAAGCAGCAATGGCCAATCTTGGGCAATTGCCTTATTTAGGCAACTAGCCTAGCACAGTAACTGTGTGGTCAGAAGTGAACTAAATTAAGCCAAGTGAAGTAGCAATCAACAATGATTAATATATAATAGTACTAATCATTGTTCCTCCAATTGTACTTTGCAGAAAGTTAGTGGATTATGCAATTTTAAATTTATTTTAAACCACATATCCAATGTTGTTAAGTCTTAAAGTGGAGTACTTTTTGTGGTCGTGATCTTCCGCTTCAAGTTTTTTATCCACTCACGTATCGATCGTTATTTATAATTGTTTACATGGATTATATTAACATTAAAGTCAGACAACATTAGATGCTCATAAAAGTGTTTATAATAAAGGTATTAGGTATACTAATAATATATATATATATATATGGGAGATCATAAGAGAACACCATTTAGAGTGAGAAATAAGAACAATTTATAACCGTTTGATCAAGTGATTCGACGCTCCAGATCTTATCATCACTTAAAATTCCGAAATGCACCTTTAAGGCAAAAAGTTTGCACTAAGGTTATTTTTGTAATCTTGCACAATCTATTAATTTTTTTTATTTTTTTTGTCTTGTTTTCTTTTGCTGTAACCATAATTTTCGTTAATTATCTTTCATGTTTTAATATCACTAACTCTCGTTCCAGATTTTACAAGAACTATGGTTAATTGTTCATAGTTTCACTAAGTCTCGTCCGAGATCTAAGTCTCGTTCTAGATTTTCATTACTAGTTTCATCTTTTCTTCATTTTTCATTAATTGTGCATATTTTTTCCAATAATTGTGCATATTTTTTCCATTACTTGTGCATATTTTTCCAAGTAATTGTGCATTTTTCCCCATTCTTGTACATATTTTCCCCAGTAATTGTGCATATTTGTTCTCATTAATTGTGCATATTCTCGACTGTAATTGTTCGTTTTTTCCACAAAATTGTGCAAAATCGTGTAATAGTTCAGATAAATTTGCTAAAAGTGCATAAAATTGAGTTAATTGTGCTACATTCATTGTGACTCAAACAAATTCACAAATCATCTAAATCATGTAATAGTGCAGATAAAATCCTTAAAACGTGTATAATATATGAATTAATTGTGCATACTCTCTAAAACGTGCATAAACAATGAATTAAGTGTGCAAACATTCATTTTAACTTAAACAAAAATGCACAAATCATAGAAATCGTGTAAAAGTCTCAATAAACTAAAAATGAAATATAGAAATCTATGACTCATAAAAGTTTTACAAATAATAGTAATCGTGTAATAGTATCAATAATATGCACAATAAATTGCACAAACCTTAGAAATCTAGAAGTAATTGCGTATTGAAACCAATGTCAACAAAAGTAGAGAAAAAACTAGATGAGAAGAAGCATATATAACTCCAACGGTGGAGAAAAAAACCAATCGATAAGAAGCCGAAGGCACGGAGAACCACCCGAATGAGGGCACCGATGCTGCCGGCGGCGACAAGAAAAAGAAAAATAAATTGTCGAATAACTCCAAAACCTATAGGAAGAATGGAAGCCAACAGTTTTGAAGAGAAGAATGGGGACGACGGTTTTGAAAATAAGAAATATTATGTGAATGTTTTATAGGGTTTTCAGGGATTTAATAAAATTGAAATTACTTGTTTGACCTTTGTGCAGAAATTTTGTACTAAATAGTGCATTTCGCCAATTTGAACACAAAATTTAATCTTAACCATCTATTTCCAAAATCTAAAGGCTTAAAATTGTTCTTATTTCTTACTCTAAGGGGTGTTCTTATTTGAACCCTCCCATATATATATATATATATATATATATATATATATATATATATATATATATTCTTAATTTATCTAATAATACGAGCTCGTTTTGATTAGTTACAAAGATAGAAACTCGAAGTACAAACAGCCAAAAGATCATCAAAAACCACATTGATGCCTTGTACGACAATGGTTAGCCTATACTAACTCGAGAAGTGCTAAATGTTGCGTTAACTACAAGATTCAAACACAAACATTTCGTGAGTGTTAATTCTACATATCAAAACCCTTGTTCGAAACATATAAAATTTGAAGGGTGCTACAACATCCGTTGGAATTTGGAGTAGTGAATATTCAGAGCAGACCATAACTTCATGTAAAAGCCTTCAACATGAAATGGTACTTACTTTTGAAAGCTAACTCAATCGATAATCGCGCGTCCGTAAAATATGTGAATATTAATAAAATATATAATACACCTTCTAAATTGGAAAAGCGTTTATATCTTTCTCTAACACGGATCACATATTTTAGCTTCCAATTGCGTAAGATTTTTGGATATGCAAAAAGTTCTTATCAGTAACTAGCTTCCATTTTGGCATAACTAGATCCATTTGGCCGGTTCTAGTTCTTATCAGGGAGTATAATATATATTTAGGACGCGGTTCACGTAAGAACTAAGTCTTATGTGAAAACTAAGAATCAATCTCATCAATCTCGTCCATATCTGAATTTGGGGTTTAAGATCTCGCTTTGTATATTCCTTATATAGTTTGTGCATTATAGGTTTATCCATAGCGGATGATGGGAGTATGCACAGTACAAAGACAAAATATGCATACAGAAAGAATGTGCATAGGTCGATTTTGAACTCCAGATTCAGATCTGATCATCGATTGCCTTAGATTAGAGGATGATATTGATTCTTATAGAGTTGGCCAGTTCCAATTTGCCACCAGTTTCGATTCTAGAACCACCGATTCCGATTCTCGAAAAGGTAGAACCAGAACCGAACTGTGAACCATATACACACGTATACAGTTTGAACCAAAACCATCAGTTTTGATTCAGTATACAGTTCTAGTTCGAACCGTCAGTTCCCATATGGCACGGATCAGCAACGTGGCACGATCTAAGACGTTGATTTTTAAAATTTCAAAATTTTGAACCTTCAATTCCACAGTTCCAAAAATTTGGAACCTAAACAACACAGTGGAACCTTGGTAGCCCGTTCCAGTTCAAAACGTGGTCAACGATTTGGAACCACACAAGAAACGTCGGTTCCGATTTCTTGGACAACTCTAGGTTCTTATTTCTTAGTTCTCACCTATAGTGTCAGTTCTCATATGATGCATTTCCTATTAGGACATACGAAAATAAGTACATATGTAGATCTTTTCTATAAGAGTAAAGAGTCAAACTAGTTCTCCATCTTTGCAGTTTCCAGTAACATTCATATTTATCATTCACTTTTTAATGGAGTCATGTAAGCGTAAACATCTCAATCCCATTGCCACATTCGTCCCTCCACCTTTGCCATAATATTCAAATTAGTCATCCATCTTTCAATTGAGTTATATAAGTTTACACACCCTAATTTCAATCGGCCTATTCGTCCTCCAGTTGGCTACTTTCCCTCAAATCTTAAATCGTAAACCAACCACAATTTTCTACTTAAGGGAAGAAGTTAATCAAATAAATAATGTACTTCGATGTTGTAATAGAGTTAATGCTCTAAGGGAGCCATGTCAACAGATACAGAAGATGAGGCAAAGAGGAGGACGAATATGACAGACAAAATTAAAATATTTAGGCTTATATGACTCAATTGAAAGGTGGAGAACCAATCTGAATTTTATGGGAAATATGGAGGACTAATGTGACTGTTTACTCCTTCTAAAGTAACATAGATTTGATACATCATAATTAAATGTATCATGCGGTCACAAATGTAAAAAATTACTACCTCTGTCCCATTATTAGTGATAATTTTCTTTTCAACACGATAATTAAGAGAATATGTAGGTCCGGAGACGAGTATCAGTTGTGGGGGGGGGGGGGGTGAATACACCTGATTGCAAGTTTTTCGTCAAACGCGAAGGTTAGCTGAGCTGAGTTTTGCTACTGAATTTTTCAGTGCCAGATATAAGCCTTCTGATCGCGGGTAAGAGTGATTCAGCAGCTGAGTCCTTTCAACTGACTTGGGTCATTATGAGAATTTCAGTTGCAGAATCTTGTGCAGATAAGTGTGGGGCCCGGTAGACTTCGTCTCTTTGAAAACGTTTTTATGCAAACCAAAACCGTTTTGGCTGGTGCACTTTTCAAGTTCGTTTTATGCAAAGGATGATTTTATAAACAGTTTTGAGCGCAATGCAACAAAATAGTAAATGACACATGCAATTTTTAACGGGTTTGGATACGCAAGATCCTACGTCTACGGTTCTGCTGAACAGGAGTCTTGTTGATTAATTTGAGCAAGCCTCAGCAAGGAATCTGTGTACTGGACATACCCTTCTAAGTTATAGTCCTTAGCGACTTTTACAAATCAAACCTAAGTTTGAAGTGGAGGGGTTGATCTCCAACAATGAAGGAGTTCTTGGAATAAGAACAATTCACAGAATGTGAACTCCTTCGAAGGTTCTAAGTTAAGATATAACAATGGAGCTTAGATAGAGAAAGGGGAACTAAAGAATCTCTAGAGAGAAGAACTAAGGATATTCAACTAAGCAAGTTCTTCACTGGATTGACTTTTAAGTGCGTTAGATAGTTGTATGCTTGTAAGCTTTGTGTTCCCTTGTTGTCCCGTGTGTTGAGCTTGGAGTCTCTTCTCTATTTATAGTTGTAACCCAGGAAAGTATCCGTTGGAGAGGACGATGCCACGTGTCACAAACTCCCAAGGAAAACGGCCATATATTTTCGAAATGTCGCCGCAGAGTGGTTTGCTTTCTGCACATGAGAGCAGCTTTTGTGTCAGAGCAGGTAAGCTATGCTTGCTTCTCATTGGTCGAGGTTATTACGGCAGTAGGTGAGACTTGTCAGACACCAGTCTTCTTCTTGTGTTGACTCTCTGAACCTTGTATACTGAATGTTCTCTGCTGATATTCGACATTAAGATTGGGCAGTCGATTTTCCTCGTAGATCTGCAACTGAGTTGGAGCTTTTCAGTAGATCAAGAGCTGATCATACTGAGTCTTCATCTGAGTCGGCTACTGAAGGTTGTCAGCTGATGACTCTGAAGACAGGAGCTCTACACTCATTCAGTAGATCAAGGATCATACTGAGTCTTCTTCCAAAGTCTGCTTAAGGGAATCTTCCACTGAAAGCTGTCAACTGATGACTCTGAAGCCTACTGAGCTCTACTGAACCGATGACTTGGGGTTCTGGAACTTTAACTTCTCTACTGAAGTTTAGTCCAACAATACCCCATACAGGACTTAGACAAAATAATCTATGACGATCAAACCAAGTCTAGCCTATTACACCATAACGGTTCAATCACACACAGGGTTAAGGATGGGTTTTGGGATCTTTAATTCTATAGTAATGCAATTCAATATCACTACAATTTCCCTCAATAACAAATATTACAATATCGTCTCAAGTACACGAACTACTGACTTCAGTTCTACGCAACTACTGAGTCAAGCTCTAAGTACCCTCTAGCAATGATTTACTAGACCACTGACTCATATCCCTACAATTTCCCCCTAATTGATGATGCCAAAACCACTAAGTACTAAACTACTAACCCCAAAACAACTCAGTTAATAACAACTGAACAATGAGAATATAGGCTAACAGCTTATTGAAGATAGGCACATCAGAAGAAATCATGACATTGCGTGTGTGTTGATCACTTCAGTGATCAGATAGTGTTAAAAGTAAATAACACAGCCATACGACAATGAGTGGTTGTCTGGCCAATAGAAATACTAATTATATATATATATGGCATAAGAGGTACAATCAGTAAATCACAACAGATAGGAGAGGAAAGAACAAAGCTGAGACTGCTACTTCTAAGATCTGAACTTCTGAATCTTGGCTTTGAAGTCAGCAGATTTGGCAGCAGGAGGATCAAGCCCATACGATCTGTAGATAGCTTCCCTCAGTAACTTGATGGCTGGAAGGTCGGCTTGTGATTTGAGACCAAGATCGTTGCGAAGCGCTCTATCTCCACTTCTTCCTCTATCTCCTTTGTGCAGACGGCTCCTTGAAGAGTTCTGGGAGGGATCAGCTGACGGTATGCAGGCGCAGTGAAAGGCAATTTCTCCTTTAAAAGGAGCAACTTGATCTGTGCTCTAAAGTTGGGGTCGTAGGGGTATAAGAATTGGTCAAACAATTCAACCGCCGGGACTTCACTAGAGTAACACTGCCATACATAGTAAGCTTTGATGAATTCTTCCTTCAGACTTTCCCATTCCTCATTCAAGTTCCACAGGATCCACTTGTCTACGCGGCGAAGTGGAGTTTTCCTGAGATGTGGCTTCTGTCCACCGCGTCTGTAGAATTTTGAAGTCCTTGGGATCTGTCCGCTCTTGTCTGAGACTACTTCACTAGCTGCCTTCTCAATCAACTTGATAATCTTTGACAGATCAGCCTGTCTCAATCTCTCTCTGGCTTCAGCTGAACGCTTGTCCCTTGTTCTGAAGTTGAAACCCTTCTCTACTGCGTCCCACGTAGGGGTGTAAGTGGTTCCGCTCCGAACCACGAAACCGATCAAACCGAACCGAACCAAATCGAAAAATATGGTTCGGTTCGGCTTCGCGGTTTGGTTCGGTTTATTTTTTTAGGAACCGTTTACATTCAGTTCGGTTCGCGGTTTAAAGAATTTTTGAACGGTTCGAACCGAACCGAACCAATATCTTATTTTTTAATTTTTTAATTTTATATTTGTCTTTCTTATATGAGAATGTTATTTGATTTAGATATTATATTTACGTTAATATCAATTCTAATCTATACAAAGGAAGAGAAATGAGTAACAACTCTATACTTATGAGTTTGGAACGAGTGACATTCTATAAACTATTATTCTTGCATTATTTAGGATTTAAAAAATAAATAAAAAAATAAAAAGGTGAACCGGTAAACCGAACCAAACCATACCATTTATAAGCGGTTCGGTTCGGTTCGGTTCCGATATTTAAAAACACATCGAACTGAAACCAAACCGAACCATTTCTATGTGTTTGGTTCGGTTCCTAAAATGCATAAGAAAATGAACCGAACCAAACCGTTACACCCCTAGTCCCACGTGGCTTTTTCCTTAGCTTCTTGTTCTGCTGTAAGCTTGGGAGTTTTCTTAAGCCTTTCAACAAGTGGCAGGTTGTCAGTGTCAGAGTCTTCAGTAGGCTCAGAAGCTGGTTTTTCAGTTGTCTGCTTCCGCTGAGCCTGCATGGGAAGTGTTGGCTTCTGATTTTTCATTCGTTGAGCCTGACTCCTTGACGTCCTTGCCACTGGGACTTTTGACTTTCTCTTCAGTAGAGCCTCTTCCTCGAGTCAGGCTTCGTGATCTAACCGAGCCTGCAGCTGCTGAGCCATGAGTTCATCATGCGCCTCTTGTTTCTTCTTGGTTTTGAACTTAGGCGACTGAGGGGGAGTGATTTCAATGGCAATCTCCTTGCCAGGCCTCTTCGGCGGCTGAGGTTCGATGTCCTCTTCTAATCCCTCGATGAAATCGGCTACTTCATCAATGTGTGCCTGAGCTGAGGATCCTTCTTCTGATCCACCAGCCTGCACTGTCAGCTGTGTAATTAGCTGAGGCTCTGCAGAGCTTTCAGCTGAGGCTTTTGCCTTAGCTTCTTCTTGCACGGAGGGGAGGGGGAGAGTACTGATCTCTTCTATCTGTGACAATCCTTCCCCCTTAGATTGTTCCCCTTTCTTTTCATCTGACTTCTTCTCCTGAACTTCCTTCCCTTTACTTTTCCCCCTTTTTGGCATCATCTGCCGAGGTCAGTAGGGTTTCAATGGCTGCTACTTCCTTCTGAAGGTTGTAGACAAATGTCTTGATCTGTTCGGAAGTGGCATTGTAGTCCCCAACGGCATTGCAGTAATGTACCCATTCATTCTCTTGATCTTTTCACATTTGCTTGATCTAGGAGTCAGTTTGATTCCTCTGTTGCAGAAGTGATGCGTGGAGTGAATTTTTCATTTCAGACTGGATGATTTTCAAAGTTGCAGCTTGAGTTTCAAGGGCTTTAGTAACACTGGAGCTTGCAAATCTGTTTCTTTCATCCATGGTCTTCTGAACATAAGCCTGTTCTAGCAACTGCTGGCATTGAGTGGCCAAGTCAAATTTTTGAGCAGCCAGAGCAGTCTCGATGATCTCCTTAAAATTTGGAGTAGGAGCTTTTGAGATCTTCTTAACTTCTCTGGTGAGGACGTCAACGGGCTCAGTCTGAGCCTTTGTGTACTGTGCCCACTTCAGGGGCACATCCTTAGCTAGGAGAAAATTTTTGTCTCCTTGCTTCCTGATAGCCCGATTGACTTGCCTTGAGGATACGGTACCAAATGGTTTGATCTGGTAAGAGGATGAACCGATCCTGTGGTTAGAGGCGGCGAGTTGTTGCTGTCTTGAGGAAGACGCAACATGGGCGGAACTAGATGCTGGAGGAGGTGGTGGTGAATCGCCCTTCTCGCTTGGAGTTTTGCCCTCAGCAGAGTCTCCCTGCTCTGCATCCTTGGGTGCTGAATCATCACCTTCAGCTGGGTGGTCAGTTGGCAAAGGATCTCTGGCGAGAGAGGAGGAAGACTTCAGCTCCAGAAGATATAGCATAGCTGATCTCAAGTCTTCGAAGGAAGCAATGTCTGAGGGTTCTTCAAACCCTATCTTAGATTGTAGTTGATGCTCCTCTGCCAGTAGTTTGACGACATAATACTGCTGGATCAGGTCAGCAAGAATGTCCCAGTTAAGGAACCTCAGCAGCATCTGAGTCCTTGCGCTGACGGCTACATCTACCAGATCCTGATACTTGACAATTTTAGGGATCTGTTCAATGACTTTGGATTCAGCCCTAAGTCTGGTCAGCTGAACTGTAGTTGGTAGCTCTGAGGAAACTTCAGCAGTTGGTTCATCTTCGTACTCCAACTGAGTTTCTTCAGTACTTACTCTTTGGACTCTCTCCTTGAGAGTGGCACCTTCAATACCAGTGTCCACATCGAGTAAGTCTTCCACTTGTGGGGGAGGCGGAGAAACAGCCCTAGAAGCTCCTGACTTGATCAACTTCTTTCTTTTTGGCTGTTTGGTACGTGGAGGCAATTCAGTAGAAGGCCTCTTCAGTGCAACTCCACGATCAATGGACTTTTCAGCAGCTGTTTTCAACCTGAACTTGATCAGTTTCTTGTCGAAGTATTCATGTCGCCAAAAGACGCATGTGTTGATACTGAAGCTTCTATCAGTGCTGAAACTTTAGTCCCATACAAAATTTTGCCCACACTAATTAGTCTTCTCTCTCCTGTGTCTCCGACAACAAACTTCTGCGACTGAGCTTTCAGTTCAGAAAGGAAGAAGTGAGCCTAGTTAACCTTAACTCCGTCCATAATTGCCATCATAATTTGGAGTCTAGGTTTGGAAAGCTGGTCGAATGATCCAGCAGCGCTAGTGAGTATGTGGATAACTACCTATGCCAGACCTCTAAATTCTGGCAGGAGCTGACTCTTCGGAAAAGCAGCTTTGAAGGAAATATCGTCCCTCCCGCAGAAACGCCTGATATAATTGTTGAGCTCTGCGTCTTTTTATCCAATGGGAGATACGCCGTGGTCAGGAAGGTCGAATACTGACTTCAAGCCTTCAAGTATGTTGATGTCGACTTAGCTCTCCTCCCATGAGAGGCAAAACCTCACTCATATACTTCACAACTGTTACTTCTGCGTCTATATCATCCACCTGACGCATATTGAAGTAAAACTCGACCACTTGTCTTGGAAGACAAGCGTGAGGTTGCTTCGACAGAAGCTTCTTTAGGCCAGATGCCTCAAGAGCGGAGAAAATGTCCTCCAGGAATGGCAGTTCTGAGAGATGGAACTCCATAGTCGGCTCGAACAGGACCTTACTCCGAATAATATCGTCAATGTCTGCAGGCGTCTGAACGATGCTCGATAGTGATGCCATTTTCTACTAAAATCTGCATAAAAGATTTTAGCACTTGAAAATAGAGTAAGTTAGTTTGCAGACTCAAGAAGAAAAAAATTTATCAAATATAAGAGTGTTTGAGAGAAGATGGATCTAGGTTGATCTGAATGCAGTTAAGGAATTTCGAAGATCTCTTAAAATGATAATGCCGAATGTGAGTTGAGAAGGAAAGCGAAAGATTTTATATAGATTTGAATACCAAGCGGTTTTCAGATCTGAGGGTTTATATTTGATTTCGCTTTTTCACTGACGGTTAGGATTTAATATTATAAATGGAATGATTACTAAGCCACCGCTAATCTCGACCCACGTAAGATTTGCATAGATGGAGTAAGGTGAGATTACATGCATTAAATGCGCTGTAGTCAGTTCTTAGGATCTCGTGCTTTAAATGAAAACTGTTTCTGCTGAGCATATCCTTAAGAATTTATGGCGGGAAATAAATGCGTTTCAGGCCACTGAATGTATGCCACTGATCTAATAAATGAAAGCATGCCACTGAGTAAAATACATAATATAATACTTAAACCTCTTCAGCTGAACCTGGTGGTCAACTATTTACCAACTGCAAATCAGGAGGATCTTCGTGATACTGAGTGCTCAGTATTTGTCTCACGTTCCCCTTTACTGTGTACTGTATGATTCACCCTACTGAATCAAGTACTGAGTTTGAGTTACTGACTTGTCGTACTGAATTTTTTTTACTGAATCGAGTCAGTAGGATCCAGTAGACCTAGCTCGACTGAGAGTTCACTGAACCTGTTCTCAGCCAGCGGCTTGGTCAATATGTCTGCCCTTTGCCTATCAGTAAGGATTTTCTCCATCTTGATATCCTTCTTTTTGACATGGTCTCGGATGAAGTGATGTCGGATGTCCACGTGCTTGCACCTCGTATGAAGAACTGGGTTTTGAGTTATTACAATGGCACTGGTGGAGTCGCAGTAGATGGGCACTTCATCTTGAGTGATACCATAATACGCAGTTGTTGTCGAAGCCAAAGGATTTGGGCACAACAACTTCCGGCAGCCATATACTCAGCTTCAGTAGTGGACGTCGCTATTGAATGTTGTTTCTTTGAAAACCATGATATCAACTTACTGCCTAGGAACTGACACGTTCCTGAAGCTGACATTCGATTTATCCTGCATCCTGCAAAATCAGCATCATAACATCCAGTTAAAACAAGATTATCATAAGCAGGACACCATAACCCAGCGTCAGGCGTTCCCTTCTGGTATCACATAATCTTCTTTGCTGAGTCTAGATGACTTTGCTTGGGATTCACCTGAAATCTTGCACACACACCTACATCATAAGTTATGTCAGTTCTGCATGCTGTTAAATATAATAAAGAACCAATAAGAGCTCTATAGTCAGTAGAGTTAACAGAAGCTCCCTCTTTGTCTAGATTGATTTTAAAATTCGTATTCATGAGGATCTTGACTGGCTTGCTTGAGTTACAGCCAAATCACTTCAGGAGGTCTCGAGCGTACTTGGCTTGGTTGATGAATATTCCTTCAGTTGACTGTTTTACTTGAAAACCAAGCAAGTAGTTCATTTCTCCCATCATAGACATCTCGAACTTCTCCTTCATCATCTTCTTGAATCGTTTACATATAGTCACATTTCTGCAACCGAAAATGATGTCGTCCACGTAGATTTGCACTA
This sequence comes from Lavandula angustifolia, assembly GCA_028984105.1. Classification (NCBI taxonomy): domain Eukaryota; kingdom Viridiplantae; phylum Streptophyta; class Magnoliopsida; order Lamiales; family Lamiaceae; genus Lavandula; species Lavandula angustifolia. The sequence goes on along the minus strand of CM054818.1, from coordinate 12,625,564 downwards.
GTAGAATATCATTGGCTGACTTAATGCTGAATAGAGTGCGATCTACTGTCCCCTTTTGAAAACCTTTCTGAAGAAGAAAGTCTGATAGGGTATCATACCAAGCCCTAGGTGCTTGTTTTAACCCGTACAAAGCCTTTCTGAGTCTATAAACCTAATGCCCCTGCTGAAAGCTGGACGGTTGTTCCACATAGACTTCTTCCTTCAGCACGTCGTTCAGGAACGCAGACTTCACATCCATTTGATAAACTCTGAATCGCTGATGTGTTGTGTAGGCTAGGAATAGTCTGATTGCCTCCAATCTTGCAACTGGAGCGAAACTTTCGTCGAAATCTATTTCTTCAGCTTGACAGTATCTCTTGGCAACAAGTCGAGCTTTGTTTCTTACTATGACGTTGTTTTCATCACGTTTGTCTTGAAGACCCACTTGGTATGTTGGTGTCTAGGTCTGTCAACAAGCTCCCAAACCTCGTTTCTGACTAACTGGTTCAACTCCTCTTGTATGACAATAATCCAATCAGCATCGTTGAGTGCATCCTCTATCGACTGAGGTTCTTCAGTAGACAAGAAACAAGAGTATAAAGCACTTTCTCCTTGACATAATTTGGATCTGATCTTTACTGTTGCTGATGGACCTCCAATGATGAGATCAGAAGAGTGAGCGTCTAGCCATGATCGTCTGAGTTTGGCTTCTTCTTCTGAGATTACTTCTGTACAGTCAACAGGAGTGTTAGGCCTTTCAGTAGTGTTGTTCTGTGACTGAAGCAATTCAGTAAGAAGGATAAGATCTACCGTGTTCCCAAGTTCAGGGGCATTTCGATCGGGAACATTATCCGTTCCCCCTGAATTGATATTCTCAGTAGAGGTCTCAGTTACCACTGGGGCTTCCTCATCGACCAGTGTTACCTAATGTTGATTCTGTTCAGTAGAATCAACTAGGTCAGCTACATTGCCTACGGGATGGGTTTGAGTTTCTTCTTCGTCTGACCAATCATCCCAACTATGTTGGATCTTTTCAGTTTTGTCATTCAACCTGAGATCCTATAGCTTACTGCTGACATCTTCAGTATTTGTCTTATTAGATTTCCTGTCCTCAGTAACAAACTCATCAAAAATAACATGAGGGCTTTCTTCCACGCAAAGGGTCCGGTAGTTAAAGACCCTGAAGGCTTTACTGACTCGGGAGTATCCTAAGAACACTCCTTGATCAGATTTGCTATCAAAGACCTTTAATTGATCATTTCCATTATTGTGGATAAAGCAAGGACAACCAAAGATATGAAAAATGAGAGATAGAAGGAATTCTCCCTTTCCATAGTTCGTATGGTGTCTTCATGTGTTGCTTCGTTAGTAGTGAGCGGTTTTGAGTATAGCAGGCGGTGTCAGTAGCATTTGCCCAGAACTTTGAGGGTAATCCAGAGTCTGCTAGGAACGTTCTTGCTACTTCTTTTAATGTTCTGGTCTTCCGTTCAGCAAGACCGTTCTGTTGGGGTGTGCGAGTTGTTGAAGTCTCGTGCTAAATCCCCTCAGTATCGCAGTACTCCTTTATGATTGAGTTGGGAAATTCAATCCCTCTATTTGAGCGTATCATCTGAATCTTGATATCTTTTTCCACACTGAATTTTTTCAGCAGTATTGGCAACTCAGTCTTGACATCAGATTTGTTGGCTATGAAGATGACCCACATATATCTTGAGTAATCGTTAATAACGACGAGTGCATACTTGTTGCCTCTTATAGTCACTGGAGAGACTGGCCCAAACAAGTCCATGTGGAGCAGTTGATGGATTCCATCAGTGGAAGGTGAAGGAATTGGTGGATTTCTGTTCTTTGTCTGCTTTCCCTTCAAGCATGCTTCATAATTTTTGTCTTTAGTGAATGCTTCATTGGACAGTCCTCTGACTCTTGAGTCCCTTGCTAGCTTGTTCATTGCCTTGAAGTTCAGGTGACTGAGCCTTTTATGCCACAATCATCCTGTTTTATCACTTGATTTTGTCTGGGCAAGCAAGCAAGCTTCAGGTTCGGCGGTGTTCCTGTTTGCAACGTAGATATTCTTCTTCCGCGAACCTAATACACTTTTTTCCCTGTAGATTTATCAAGAACATCACAGAAACCAGTGTCAAAGGTAACTCTGGTAAGGTTATCACAGAATTGACTGACAGAAAGGAGATTATTTTGAAGTCCTTCAACATATGTTACTCTTGGAACTGAAGCAGTCCCAATGTTCAGTGTTCCATATCCCCTTGTGTAGCCTTTTGAGTTGTCACCAAAGTCAATTCTGGGAACTTCTTCTTGTACATAATTGGTCAGCAGGCTCTTTTGATAGGTCATGTGTCTCGAGCAGCCGTTGTCCACGATCCAAGGGTCCTTATGCACCTGCAAAAAAGAAACATTTTTGGGTACCCTTTGGTACTGTTTGGGTCCTTAAGCGTTAGTCGATGGTTTTGCGACCCAAATCTGTCTGGCGACCTTGGGGGTCTCAGACAGACACTTTCTTCTTTTGAACCTTTTTATCAGTTTTCTTCTCCACTGAACTTGGAGGTACTAACCTCTTGGCAGTTTTGGGTTCAGGAGCTTTCTTCTTCTAATGTTTCATGCTCTTCCTGACCCTGGGCTTATAGTAGTACGAACAATGTTGTGCAGGATGTTCCTACACTGGTTCACCACACTGCTCTGCCCATCCGACCTTTTTAGTTCCCCCTGAACTCGATCATGGTGTTCTGGGGCTAGAACTCTTGGTCAGTTGCTTATTGCTCGGCTGAGGTGCAATAATTTTCTGTTTGTTTTTCGCCTGAGTGATAGGTTTAATAGTTTGAACTTTCCCTCTGACGAACCTATCATCCAACATTCCTGAGCCTTTTGTGGTAGAAGTTGAAGTTTCGTGAGTATAGCCAAGTCCATCCTTCATGGCAACTGGCCTCTATGCTCTAAGCATACTCTCCAACTTCTCGTTAGCTCCCAGGTATTGTTCAGTCATCAAACCTCGCCATACTTCATCACTCTTCCTGAGTGACTCATAGTTTGTTCAACTTTTGCGGTTTCTGACTGAGCTTAGCTATCTCAGTATCTTTCTCAGAATTGTCCTTAGTCAAGACTGATATCTGAGTTTCTTGAAGCTGAGATTTAGTCATAAGAGATTTAATCTGTTCTTTCAGTCTCACAACAAGATTCTCTGAATCAGTAAAGACTTAACAATCAGAAGAAAGTTTCTGATTCTCAGCTTTTACCTATTCCAACTCCTGAACAGTTCTACTGTACTCTCTGCTCAACTGAATCTGCTCCTCCAGTAAGTCGTCATATGCTTGAATTACGTCTAGAGGTTCACCTGTGCTGAGCAAGTATCGTGTGTTCTCTGTGAAGAGGAGGTTATATTTAGTTTAGAGTTTACCTCAGCCTCTTCCCCAGCTATTAGGCAATGTTCAGTTGATATTTTAGGACTTGATTCTCCGACCTTACCAGCTATGAATGCGGCTTCATCCTCAGAAGAATACATGAACGTGTCTTCCTCTATTGAGTCGTCGGATAGCTCTCCGGCGATGTAGGCGTGCCTCCTTCGGGCAAATTTCTCTGTTCTGGCCTACCGTTCAGCTCGTTGGGCAGGTGAGAGCTCTGGACAGTCGTATTGATAATGTCCGTCCTTTTTGCAGTTATAGCACACAGTAACTCTGCCACCTTTTCCAGTTGAGCTGTTGGATGGACTGGCAGCAGGCTCCATGTTCCTGCAATCAGAAGAAGATTTGGATTCTTCCCTTTTGTGATTGTCTTTCTTACCTAAGGGAGAATCTCTGTGGTATTTCTTTAGCTTTCTGACTCTTTCCTTCTCCCTTTGATATTTAAGAGCCATGGGCGCATGACGTTCAACAACAGGAGTCTTAGTAGATTTTGCTTCTGATACCGCGACTGTCTTGCTTGCTGAACCGGGGTTAGCTCCGGATGTGTTGACTGTTGCTTTAAAAACATGGTCAATTTGAGTGTCAGCTGGAGCGCTAACGCACCGTTGGGGTAGACTATTCTCGAACTCCTCTGTCTTTAATTCTGAAAATATAACATCAGGAGTTAAAGAATTAAGATCAGAGCGATATAAATAAGTAGCAAAAGGAAGCCACTTCAGTCGAGACAGCGCTCTCAAGATCTTGGTGTTCATCTCTTTGTTGGTGAACGATCTCCCCAGCCCATTGATCACATTGATCTGGTTGGTGAATTTGACGCCAAGCTCGTCAATGGATTCACTGGGCTCCATGCAAAGTTGTCGAACTTCTGAAACTCTAGTTCGAACATGTTTTCTTTTATCTGCAGGGTTCCTGGGCTCAGTACAGCCAGGGCGTCCCAAAGTTCCTTTGTCATCTTGCAGTCTTGCACTCTCCCGAGATGAGAATCACTGAGTGTCGTCAGGATTACATTCCGCGCCACCCATTCAAGATTGTGCAATTTCTTGTCTTCTGGCATGAAGGTAGCTTTATCTTTGGGAACCTTTGCCCCAATTTGTGCTCCTACACCTCCCACAACGGCATATTCCACACTGTCTATCATGGGAATGATAGGTCCTGTCTCAAGGATTTCAGTCATGCTGTCGTGTAGCGATGTAAGGTGTGCCTCCATTCTCACACGCCATACCGTATAGTTCTCCACGGAGAACGTAGGTAGCATCCGAATACCTGACATATCAGACATTATGGGTAAGAGTATAAGGATGTATGAAGAGATGCTTGTGCAATGAAAACGTTTTCAGGATCTGTTCGAGTAGACTAATAGGTTTTTAAAAATGATGATCAAAAGAACACTGCTCTGATACCAATTGTTGGTCCGGAGACGAGTATCATGTGTAGAGGGGGGGGGGTGAATACACCTGATTGCAAGTTTTTCCTCAAACGCGAAGGTCGGCTGAGCTGAGTTTTGCTACTGAATTTTTCAGTGCCAGACATAAACCTTCTGATCGCGGGTCAGAGTGATTCACCAGCTGAGTCCTTTCTACTGACTTGAGTCACTATGAGAATTTCAGTTGCAGAATGTTGTGCGGATAAGTGTGGGGCCCGGTAGACTCCGTCTCTTTGAAAACGTTTTTATGCAAAACAAAACCGTTTTGGCTGGTGCACTTTTCAGGTTCGTTTTATGCAAAGGATGATTTTATAAACAATTTTGAGCGCAATGCAACAAAATAGTAAATGACACAAACAATTTTTAACGTGGTTCGGATACGCAAGATCCTAACTCCACGGTCCTGCTGAGCAGGAGTTCTTGTTGATTAATCTGAGCAAGCCTTAGCAAGGAATCTGTGGATTGGACAGACCTTTCTAAGTTATAGTCCTTAGCGACTTTTACAAATCAAACCTAAGTTTGAAGGGGAGGGGATGATCTCCAACAATGAAAGGGTTCTTACAATAAGAACAATTCCCAGAATGTGAACTCCTTCGAAGGTTCTAAGCTAAGATCTAACAATGGAGCTTAGATAGAGAAGGGGGAACTAAAGAATCTCTAGAGAGAAGAACTAAGGATATTGGACTAAGCAAGTTCTTCGCTGGATTGGCTTTTAAGTGCGTTAGAGAGTTGTATGCTTGTAAGCTTTGTGTTCCCTTGTTGTCTCGTGTGTTGAGCTTGGAGAGTCTTCTCTATTTATAGTTGTAACCCAGGCATGTATCCGTTGGAGAGGACGATGCCACGTGTCATAAAATTCCAAGGAAAACGACCATATATTTTCGAAATGTCGCCGCAGAGTGGTTGACTTTCTGCACATGAGAGCAACTTGTGTCAGAGCAGGTAAGCTTTGCTTGCTTCTCATTGGTCGAGGTTATTACGACGGTAGGTGAGACTTGTCAGACACCAGTCTTCTTCTTGTGTTGACTCTTTGAACCTCTTATACTGAACATTCTCTGCTGATATTCGACATTAAGATTGGGCAGTCGATTTTCCTCGTACGGTCTGCAACTGAGTTGCAGCTTTTCAGTAGATCAAGAGCTGCTCGTACTGAGTCTTCATCCGAGTCGACTGATAACTGATCTTTTACTGAAGGTTGTCAGCTGATGACTCTGAAGACAGGAGTTCTACACTCATTCAGTAGATCAAGGATGATACCGAGTCTTCTTCCAAAGTCAGCTGTAAGGAATCTTCCACTGAAAGCTGTCAGCTGATATCTCTGAAGACTACTAAGCTCTACTGAACCGATGATTTGAGGTTCTGGAACTTTAACTTCTCTACTGAAGTTCAGTCTAACAATACTTCATACAGGACTTAGACAAAATAATCTATGACGATCAAACCAAGTCTAGCCTATTACATCATAACGGTTCAGATACTCACAGGGGTCAGGACGGGTTTTGAGATCTTCAATTCTATAATAATACAATTCTGTATCACTACAATTTCCCTCAATAACAAATATTACAATATCGTCCTAAGTACATGAACTACTGACTTCAGTTCTAGGCAACTACTGAGTGAAGCTCTAAGTACCACCTAGCAATGATCTACTAGACCACTGACTCATATCCCTACAGAATATATGATAAAGTATGAGAGAGGAGAAAATAATAAAGTAAGAGATAAAAATAAGCATAATAATGAGTGTATATGATAAAGTAGGAGATATAAGATGATAAAGTAGAAGATATGTGATAATTTTTTTATCAATTTAGGACGTAGCCGCTAATAGCAGGACGTCCGAATTAAAAAATATCGCCACTAATAATGGGACAGAGGTAATACAATATTAACAATATTACTTATTTTCAATAAAAATAATGCATTAAATAAAAACTTAAACATTGGACGTAGATTGTATAAAATAATTAATGAGTGTAATGTACTGTTCTTGCCTAAAATTTCAAGTTCTCATTTGATATGTTCCCTAAAATTATGTAAGATTGTCTTTTCCTTTTAAACTCAATAACTCAAAAAAGTAAAATAAAATAAAATAATATGTTCTCAATTCTATGTGACAATGTAGATTATGATACATAATATAGGGAAGACAAAAAATGGATTGCTCCAAGCATGCATTCTTTCAAGCGTAAGAAGCCACTAAACTGAAGTGACTACAACATCCTTTCAAATTAGTGTCCCCCATCACATCAAAACCTAGCTACACATTTCCGTCTACTAATTCTAGCTAGCTTTATTCATAATCTTTATCTTGCAACTTTGTAAATTTTCTCCTAGATTTTCTTCACGATTGATGTTGAAAGTATTTATCCACCCACATCTTCATATAATGATCAAAATGAACAATATAATTCTCTAGAATCCGGACAGTCAATGAGGTTTATGATTTGAAACGAGGACTATTATTATACTCCCAACTACAAATAAATGGAGGAAGAGTGAAGTCGTTCTCCGAGCAACATGCATAGACATGGGACTGTCCTTTCAGTTATGGGGAGGGTTACATAAGCACGTGTGTGTCAGTGTGTATATTGATATTGAGAGAGAGAGAGTGGGAATCAGACCAACTGCATGTTATGATGACTCCAATCTTTCTGCAACTGTAGGGTTGAATATCATCATATATACTGAAAGAGATGTGTCGGTGATTAAGGAGCTGACTTGCAGCCATTTTATGATGATCAACCACTACCATATCTATTATGATAATCACCACCATCACTGGTAGGACAATAAACAGAACACAAAATGTTCTTCACATAATTACCTTTCGGTTAGAGATCACGATTCTCTTCTCTACTTGCAATGCATTCAAGTTATTAATCTTGAGTAGAAGCGCAAGAACAACTTAATTGGGATCAAAATTCTAGAAAATGACATTTTTGTTGTATTGAAAATGACTAGGTTTAATATACAACCAGTGGAAATATGTGAAGTTGACAGCATGCAGTAAGATTCTATGGATCCACTAGATCACAAAATGTGCGTATATCTTCCCATTGTAAATTAATCTGTAGTTGACTCTAATCGAGGCCATGAATGTGATGGCGACTGTAGTTGTTGATTCCACTATATAGTTTATTACTATAGTGTTGATATATTGGTCCTCAAATATCATATATTGTGAAGACCTTTGTTTCAATTTCACGTGATGGCTTCATATCTAGCCAAACTAGCATGACTCCACCCACCTACATTTATAGCCATTTTATGAAAGTTGAAATTGGAAGATATATGCATGCTTATTTAACTTGAATACATCTCTAGAGGGTTTAGGGCACAAATTTCCCTCCGGTAATGGGGCACATTATCTAGCCAAATTTGTTAGATCTACTCAGGTTACCTTCTTTGACTTTGGGATAAGTGTGTTCATGTCATTTTGATGATTTAATATTTTGTTTATTTTCATATAAAAATAAATAACCTCATCAAGTCAAAACGTCTGAATCGTCACGATCTTTTACAATTCTCATACTTGGATTTGAGACATGATTCATACATTTATACAGTCTTGAACTATCACGATGACATCATGAATATACTACACTACGACGTCTATTATCTAATATATAACTTTTGTCCCGCTGAAACTGGCTTAAAATTTTTCAACATGGAAAGTAAAAAAGTGGTATTTTGTGGTTCAAAATTTTTAACGTTTTATTATTTGAATTTCGCCAACACAATCTTTGCCTTATAATTAGTACGGATATATATGTTGGGATGAGATTCAGTATGATAAGATTTGAAGATCTCAAAACCTTAGCTGAATGATGAACCTTATATAATGTAATAGCTTAGTTGAGTTCAACATGTTAGGAACTCAGTAGGCTAGCTAGAGTTTAGTAACTGATAGGATTCAGTAGAGCATCTGTCGTTCAGCCGCAAGAACTCAGCATCAGGAACTCAGTTGTGAATGTTATACCCACTGAATCTGCAAAGGAATTCGAGCCATGTACTAAACATGTCAGAAGAACGTTAATTCAGTAAAAGGTCCGAGGAATCAGAGGAAGTCAACTCAGCATGCTCTTCGAGTTTGAACAAACCTCACCTACTCTCTAACCTCGACCAATGAGGAGCCGCCAGCACTGTACCTGCTCTGACGTAAAACTGCTTCTAGACTGAAAAAAGGGAATTTCTATAGTAGCATTCAAATTGAAGATGACTGTTTTTCTTGTCGTTTTCGACACGTGTCTAGACTCCCTCTAACGGATCTATTCTTTAGTCGAGGCTATAAATAGAGAAGAGTCTTCATGCAGAGAAGATAACGAGGGAACCAAAACTTTCAAGCAAACAAACACTCTAGCGAACTCAAAGTCGAACCCAGCGAAGAACTTGCATACAAAGAGATCTTCTTTGTTCTTCACTGTAGAGATTCATTAGTTCTCATTCTCTATTCTAAGAAATCTTATTGTAATATCATAAGCTTAGAAAAACTCGAAGGAGTTCAGCTTTCTGAACTGTTCTTATTGTAAGAACTCCTTTATAGTTGGAGAAAATCAAACCCTTATGTTTGAACTTGTAAATTCACTATGACTATAAGTAGAGTATCTGTCCAACACATAGATCAAGTTACTAAGACTATAACTAGAGTATCTGTCAGTGCACAGATCAACTGAGACTTGCTCAGTATGAATTAATTCAAGAACTCCTACTTTGTTCAGGACAGTGGACGTAGGATCCTGTGTATCAGAACAACTTTAAAAATTGCTTGTGTTAATTTACTGTTGCATTGGTTACTGTTCATTTTGTATAAAACTGACTTTAAATCAATCAACATACGTGTTTTCAAACTAAGCCAAACATATTTTTGGGCCAACACTTCCACACACTATATATGATACTAAACTACTGTTCACTGACTAAAGTCAGTAGATAGGACTCAGTAAAATGATATTTTGCCCATGGGATCTAGAAAGCTAATTTGGCCAACTGACTAGTTCAGTAGCAATATTCAGTAGCACTGACTTTCGCGTTTCAGTTGAAATTTGCACTTAGGTGTATTCACCTCCCCCTTATACCTGAAGGCTCGTCTTTGGACCAACAATTGGTATTAGAGCAGTGTTCTTTTGATCATCGTTTTTTGAATATTGGTCCACTCGAACAGATCCTGAAAACTATTTTCTCTGCATTTGCATCTATTCATAGCATCCTATACCATATTTTCAAAATGTCTAATATTTCATTTATAAGGACGGTACCCAACTTTTCAATAGAAAACTACGCGGTATGGCTTGTAAGGATGGATTCACGCTTAACGTCGCTGCATGACAGCATGACTGACGTCCTGGAGAAAGTATCTAGTGTTCCAATGATCGACGACGTCGAACTTGCAAGCGTAGCAGCAATAGGTGCCAGAATCGGCGAGAAGGTACCCAAGGACAAGAGCCTCTTTACACCTGAAGAGAGAAAGCTGCACAACCTCGATCGTGTTGTACGCAACGCAATACTGACTACGCTCAGTGATTCTTACCTCGGAAGGGTGCACGATGGCAAAACTTCAAAGGAGCTCTGGGATGCTCTCGCAGTACTGAGCTAAGGAACTCCACAAATCAAAGAAAATAAACTGGAGTTGGAGCTGCAAAAGCTCAAGGCATTTGCAATGATACCCGAAGAGTTGATTTATGATATCAGCTTTAGATTCACAAATCACATCATCATCATCAATGGGCTGGGGAAAACATTTAACAACAAGGAGACCAACACAAAAATTCTAAGGGCTCTTATTAGGCCCAAGTGGTATTCTTTTGCTACTTGTTTGCGAAGAACTGACTTAAGCAGTTTTACTCCTGATTATATATTTTCAGAACTGAAAGCACATGAGTTTGAGTTCAATCTTCCGCATACCCCAAGTGCTAATAATGAAATGCCAATGGATTATGCATACAAGGCAACAGTCAGCACACCTGGATCGAGCCCTCAATCACAAGTCATTCGGTTGGAAGTTCAATGATGATCCCAACCGTTGATAACTTAGCTGAGAAATACGCTCTCCTTTCAGTTAATTACCAAAAGGAGAAGGACAAGCTCAGAAAGATGAAGATGAAGAGAACTTCAAAAAGCAAACAAGGTAAGAGAGAAAATATTCATCCGAAAGGTGAATCTAAATCTCTACCTGAATGTAGGAACATAGAGGCTGCCTCCACTGGACAGAATGATACACTAAGAAAAGAAGGCAGAAGCTCAACGTGTTATAACTGCAAAAAGACTGGGCATTATCTATATGAATGTCCAGAGCTCACGGCTGCTGAAAGAGATGAAAGGCAAGCCAGGCGAGACAAGTTCATCAGAAAAAGGCAAGCCTACATAGTCGGAGAACTATCCGATTGCACGAGCGATGAAGAGATGATCATGGAATCATCTGATGACGAGGCAACCTTCATGGCAATCGAACCTGAAGAAGATACTAAACTGTATCTTATGGCTGGAGAAGAAGATGAGGTAAATTCTAATCCCAATACATGCCCCTCTTCACCATGCACACACGACACGAGCTCTGTTGCAAGTGAACCTCTAGATGTGGTTCTAGCGTATGAGGATCTCTTGGAGGAACAAATTTAGATCAACAACCAGTTCATTAGAACACTTCAGGAGCTGGAACTCTTGATAGCTGAAAATCAGAGACTATCGATGAGGAGTCAGGACTCTACTGAGTCTGAAGGACGTGTTTTGAGACAGAAAGAAGAGATAACAGTTCTGACCAAGGATAACTCTGAGAAAGAGACTGACATAGCTAGTCTTAAAGACAAGCTTACACAGTTCAGAGCTGAGTATGAAGCTCTGAGGAAAAGGGATGAGGATTGGAGAACCTTAATGATTGAGCAATACTTAGGAACTAAAGAAAAGCTTGAAAAGTCGCTGAGATCACAGAGACCATGTTCTACAAAGGAATGACTTGGTTATACTTATGAAGCAACCACTTCTGGACAGAAAAACTCAGAATAGCTGGCAGATTTGTCCACGGGGGAAGTCAATATGCTGAATTCTCAACCCTTCAGACAAAGAGCAAACAAAATATGAAAGCACCTTAGCCTAGCTACCAGAGGATGACCCGAGGTTCAAGCCCAAAAACACCCAGATCCAATTCAAGGGAAACCAAGAAGGTCAGATGGGCAGAATAGTATGGCCACCCACAGTGATACATCCAGCTCAGTATCGATCATACTATTATGATCCCAGAAACAAAAGCCCTGAGGTTCAACAGCAGAAGAAGAAACCTGAGCCTCAGAAGTTAAAGAAGTCAGCATCTCCCAGTTCAGCAGAGAGATCACCTGACAAGAAGGGCAAAGGATATCTGAAACCACAAGGGTTATCAGACAGATTTGGGTCTCAAAATCCACTAACCTTCAAGGACCCAACCTGAACCCAAAGGTTATCTGAATTTGTTTTTATTTTGCAGGTGCTAAAGTACCCTTGGATCGTGGATAACGGATACTCAAGACAAATGACGCATCAAAAGAATCTGCTGACTAACTATGTTCAGCAAGAATGAGCCAGAATTGAATTTGGTGACAATTTCAAAGGATATACAAGGGGATACAGAACACTAAAGATAGGAAGTGCCATAGTTTCCAGAGTATCATATGTTGAAGGACTTCAACATAATCTCCTTTCAGTCAGTCAATTCTGTGATAACTCCAATAAAGTGACTTTTGATGCAGGTTTTTGTCATGTTCTTAAAAAATCTACAGGAAAAACTTTATCAGGCTCGCGGAGAAGAAATATCTACTATACTGATTGGAATACAGCTGAATCTGAAGCATGCTTGCTGGCACACACAAAGTCAGATGATAGAACATGACTGTGACACAAAAGATTAAGTCATCTGAACTTCAAAATGATGAACAAACTAGCGAAAGATCAAAGTCTGAGGACTGCCCATTGAAGTATTGAAGAGACATAAGAATTGTGAAGCATGCATGAAGGAAATGCAAACCAGATCAAGCAATCAACCAATCCCGTCACCTTCTACTGATGGGATCCTTTAACTGCTCCACATGGAGTTATTCGGGCTAGTCTCTTCAGTGACGATTAGAGGCAAGAAATATGCTCTTGTAGTCATTGATGACTATTCAAGATATACTTGGGTGATTTTCATTGCCAACAAGTCTGACGTCAAAACCGAACTACCGAAACTAATGAAACGATTGAGTGTCAAGAAGCATATCAAGATTCAAAGAATATGCTCAGATCGAGGAACATAGTTTCTAAACTCAATGATGAAAGACTACTGCGAAGCTGAAGGGATTCAGTACGAAACCTCAGCTGCACGTACACCTCAACCGAACGGTCTTGCTGAAAGAAAGAACATAACACCCAAACAAGCAGCAAGAACGCTACTCGCAGACTCAGGTCTACCATCAAAGTTTTGGGTAGAAGCTGCTGACACAACTTGTTATACTCAGAGTCGGTCTTTATTGACTCAGATGAACATGAAGACACCATATGAATTATGGAAAGGGAGAACACCTTCTATTTTGCATTTCCATATCTTTGGTTGTTCGTGATTTATGCACAATAATGGAAATGATCAGTTAAAGGTCTTCGATAGCAAGTCAAACCAAGGGGTATTCATAGGATACTCTAGCGTCAACAAAGCTTTTAGGATCTTTAACTACCAGACACTTTGCGTGGAGGAAAGCCCTCATATTTTATTTAATAAATTTACTTCGGAGAACAGGGAACAAAATTCTCAGCAAGATGTTGAAGAAGTCAGTAACAAGCTACAAGATGTAAGCGTAAACGAAAATATAGAAAAAATCTAGCATTGTTGGGATGATGATTCAGATGATGAAATCCAAATTCAACCAACAAGCAAAGTAGCTGAACTGATTGATTCTTCTAAACAGAATCAATCCCAGGTAAGGTCGATGAAGAAACCAGTGGTAACTGAGACCTCTACTGAAAATAACAACTCAGGGGGTACTATTATTGTTCCAGAGCTAATGCTCTTGAACTTGGTGACTCAGTAGATCCTGATCTTGTTAGTGAATTGCTTCAATAACAAAATAGTACTACTGAAATTCTTCATTATCCTACTAATTGTGCAGAATCAATTTCAGAAGAAGTAACAAGACGTCGTCTTTCTTGGTAAGATGCTCATACTTTAGATCTTATTACCGAAGATCTATCAACAAGTGTCAAGATAAGATCCAGATTATGTTAAGGAGAAAGCGCTTTATACTCCTACTTCTTGTCTACTGAAGAACATCAGTCGATTGAGGATGCACTGAATTATGTTGACTGGATCACTGCTATGCAAGAAGAGCTCAACCAATTCACCAGAAATGACGTTTGGGAGCTTGTAGAGAGACCTAAGCACCAACATGTGATATGAACTAAATGAGTCTTCAAGAACAAGCGAGATAAAAACAATGTCATTGTCAGAATAAAGCTCGACTAGTTGCCAAATGATATTCTCAATCTGAAGGAATAGACTTAGATGAAATGTTCGCTCCAGTTGTAAGATTGGAAGCCATTTTTCTGTTCCAAGCTTATGCAACTCATCAACAGTTTACTATTTATCAGATGGATGTTAAGTCAGCTTTCCTGAACGGCGTACTGAAGGAAGAAGTCAAGTAGAATAACCGCCCGGCTTTTAGCAGGGACATCAAGTATACAGACTTAAGAAAGCTCTGTATGGGTTAGAACAAGCACCCAGAGCTTGGTATGATACACTTTCAGACTTTCTAATTCAGAAAGGTTTTCAGAAGGGAACAGTAGATTGCACCCTATTCAGTATCAAGTTAGAGAATGACATTCTACTGGTGCAAATTTATGTGGACGGCATCATCTTCGGATATAAGAATGTGACCATGTGTGAGAAATTCGAAAAGATGATGAAAGATAAATTCGAGATGTCGATGATGGGAGAAATGAATTATTTCCTCAGACTTTGCGTGAAACAATCTAAGAAGGGAATATTCATTAACCAAGCGAAATATACTAGAGATCTCATCAAAAAGTTCGGTTGCGAATCCAGCAAACCAGTAAAGATACCCATGAATACAAATCTCAAGATTGATCTTGATAAAGAGGGAGTATCTGTTAACTCAACTGATTATCGTGTTATTATTGGATCATTGTTATGTTTAACTGCTAACAAATCTAATATAACCTATGTTGTAGGTATATGCACGAGATTTAAGGCAAATTCCAAGCGAAGTCATATCGACTCTGTTGGGATGAGATTCAGTATGATAAGATTTGAAGCTCCCAAAACCCCTAGCTGAATGATGAGCCTTTGATAATGTAATAGCTTAGTTGAGTTCAGCATGTTAGGAACTCAGTAGGCTAGAGTTCAGTAGATGGAGCATTCATTAGAAGATCCGCCACTCAGTCGAAGGAACTCAGTATCGAAGAAGCCAGTTGGATAAACTATAACTAACTAAATCTGCAAAGGAATTCAAGCCATGAATCTCAGAAGCATAGGTACAAGATAATTCAGTTGAAGGTCCGAGGATTCAGAGGAAGTCAACTCACCGTACACTTGGAGTTTGAACAAGCCTCACCTACTCTCATAACCTCGACCAATGAGGAGCTGCCAACACTCTACCTGCTCTACCATAACGCGAGTCCCTACACTGTGTATGTTATCGATAAAAGGCACAACCTGGATGTTGCGACCTTCTACCGTGCATAACCCTACAGAAAACTCAAAGGGTAAGATTTGACGCACTAAAAAAAATGGAAGAAGTAGAAACCAACTTAAAAATAAAATCTAAACAAATAAACACCTAGTAAAATGAATAATCAAAACAACTGATTCCCCAACAATGGCGCCAAAAACTAGATGAACAAATCAAAATTCTCGCAAGTGCATGAATCGGTGTAATATCTAATCTAGCAACTTCCGAGGTCGATCTCACAAGGACTCAGTTGGGTTCTAATTATCCAAATTATTTCACTATCTACTTGGTCCTAAACTGGGTTTGGTTTATTCTAAACTACGGAAGTAAAATAGCAAGAAAGTAAAAGAGCAAGTAAAAGCAAAGCAAAGTGGATTAATGGGTGTGGTTTCAAGATTTGATGAAGAGTGCGGAGGTTTAACAATCACTATGTCTAAAATGATCGATTCATTCTCATTCTCTAGCTAGCATTTATGAATTTCTTTTGTTGGTTCATCCACTAAGGCTCTAGGGATTCCGTATGTTGGCGGGAGATCTCTAACTTATAATCCTAAGGGTCAATCAAGTGATCATATCATGAACCTAAGGATCGTATCATGCTCAAGGATTTAAGGAACCATCTAAACTATCATAAACCAATGGTGAAAATCTAGGCACTTAATTGCAGTTCTAAATAAATAACCGGGTATGATCTGCCGTATTACCTATTACCTATATTCTCTACAATTATCTAAGATGATGGCCAATTACGTTAAAGAATCACAGAGAAATCAAAAGCAGGCTCAACAATTAAGAAACAAAACAATTCATTTATTGAAAAACGAGGGTTTGAATCAATTCATCAAAAACATAGATCCGGGAAAACCCCCACACAAGGGGATTTAACCACTCATATTAGTAGGAAAACAATCACAAGATATGCAAAAAGAATCCATAGAATTCAAGTATCAAAAACCCTAAACAAAATTGAGAAGGAATAATACAACCTAGAATCTAGCGGATTGATCCTCGCACTCAGTTCTCGGGTTGTGGTCTTCAATCTTCATCTTGAATCTTCAACAGAGGGATGCCTTGGGTGTTTCTCTGCTTTGGAGGGTGGAAGAGCTCGGAAATATGGTGTGTCGTTCGAAGGAAAGAAGTCCGGAAGGGTTTATATACGTTTTGGACCGAGGAAAAAACGATTCTAGGCCTAAACAGACGCGGACCGTGGTCCGACTCCCATGAAAAAAACAATTTTTGGGTCAGAACAGTAGGTAACGCGGTCCAGCACAAAACGCGGACCGCGGTCCGCCTGCTTCGGCCGAGACACAATTTCCTGCACTAACCAAACTTGGGAAAAATGCAATATCTGCTTCGATAACCGTTGGATTGTCACGAAACTTTGCCACAATGTTCCTAACACATAGAAGTAGGATGTGGACAGTGGAGATCGGATTCTAAGATCGTTAGATCCATCTTCCACGTGAATTCACAACTGCCTTGTTACAAGAGCTCCGAAATACGGTTTCTTCAACATCCGGCTTCAAATCCTCTTCATTATTCATCCAAATGACCCCATCTTTTCCAAAAATGCATCAATGGTCATGGTTTCTTCCATTTAGATGCCAAATACCACCAAATACGCTCAAAACGCTCAAGAAACCAATAAAACTAAAAACCATCGAAAGTATACAATTCCAAGCAAAACAAAAGCTAAAAATGGATTGATAATAATGTAAATAAGCTTAAAAATAACACGATGAGATGGTATAAAAACCACTCATCAAATCCAGAGAGCGAATCCCTAACAAGTACAGAACTATTCCTACTACTTCCAAATTCTTCAAAAGAAGGGTACAAGGAAACATTCTCAAGAGAGTCATCTTCCCTAGGACTGATGAATGGGTGCCTTACAAGATCAATCGGAAATGGGAATAGCCTAAGGTCGAATTCATCAAGAGTTATTATATTTGGGAGACAGTCCGTGAGAAGGCTGATCCTGACAAAACCTTCAAGGAATTCTTGATAAGTGCTGAACCTAAACTCTATGCTAAAATCCAAATAATTCTGCAACAGTCAGGTAAGATTCTCACAGCACCTGAGTACAAACTTCTATCTCCTCCTCTCTCACAACAAGGTAATATCTGTAACAAGGAGATTGAGGAAGAAATCAAGTATGCTATCAATAGAAGAAGTTTGAATATCAATGATGATGAAGGCAAAGAAGAAGTCAAGAATATGAGGAACAAAGTCTACTCATCTTACGATCTTGAGCTTCCTGAGAAGAAATCCGCTGACTCCAAGGCGCGACTGCAACAGTTCAAGAAGAAGCCCAGCTAATTCCTTTCTTAGTCTTTGTTTTTGATAGAATAGAATATCTTGTAGCCGTAATCTCTAATCATATATGATATTCTATTTCTATTGGCCTTTGACAACTACTCATTGTCACTTGGTTGTGTTCTTTATCTTTCAACACTAATCACCTCAATGATCAGATCACACACTCACATTATTTATTATATCTATGTGTTTATCTCTGTACTTTAATTTTTAGACATCTTCTAAAGGGGTTCATAGGGGAAAATTGTTATTTTCTAATTTACAGAATTTTGTTGATTAGATAGTCAGCCTTTTTATTAGAGATGATTTGTAAAAGGTTTTGGCATCATCAAATCGGGGGAAATTGTTGGGATTACATTCAGTATGATAAGATTTGAAGATCCCAAAACCCCTAGCTGAATGATGAGCCTTCGATAATGTAATAGCTTAGTTGAGTTCAGCATGTAAGGAACTCGGTATGCTTGAGTTCAGTAGCTGGTGCATTCAGTAGAAGATCCGCCACTCAGCCTAAGGAACTCACTATCGAAGAAGTCAGTTGGATAAGTTATAACCAACTGAATCTGCAAAGGAATTCGAGCCACGAATCTCAGAAGCATAAGTACTAGATAATTCAGTTGATGGTCCGAGGATTCAAGGGAAGTCAACTTACCACTTTGAACAAGCCTCACCTACTCTCATAACCTCGACAAATGATGAGCCGACATGACTCTACCTGCTCTGTCATAAAGCTTCTCCTAGACTGAAAAAGAGGAAATCTCTACATCGATACTAAAAATTGATATGACTATTTTTCTTATCTTATTCGACACGTGTCTAGACTCCCTCCAACGGTCTATTCACAAATTGAAGACTATAAATAGAGAAGAGTCTTCATGCGGAAAGACATCAACCGGGAACCAAGCATTCAAGCAACCAAATTATCTAGCGAACTGAAAGTCAAACACAACGAAGAACTTGCTCATTTGAAGAACATTTTAGTTCTTTTCTCTAGAGATGATTTAGTTCCCCGTCTATAACCTAAGCATGCTTATTTTTATATTAATAGCTTAGAAACCTCGAAGGAGTTCATCTTTGTGAATTGTTCTTATTGTAAGAACTCCTTCATAGTTGGAGAAACTCAATCTCACACGGTTGAGATTGTAAAGTCACTACGACTATAAGTAGATATCTGTCGTGCGTACAGATTAACTGAGACTTGCTTAGTATAAGCAAACAAGAATGTATCTGTCCAGTGAACAGATCGACTAAGGCTTGCTCAATATAAGCTAGTCAAGAACTCCTGCTTTGTTCAGGACAACGGACGTAGGATCCTGTGTATCCGAACCACTTTAAAAACTGCTTATGTTGATTTACTGTTGCATTGCTAACTGTTCACATTTGCATAAAATACTGACTGTAAATCAAACAGCATAAAACGGGTTTTTCAACTGAGACGATATATTTCGGGCTTACATTTCCGCACACAACTTCTGATACTGAACTACTATTCACTAAAATAAGTCAGTAGACTGTACTTAGTAGAGGAACTCTCTGCCCATGCGATCCAGAAAGTTTAATTGGCCAACTGACTAGTTCAGTAGACTAGTTTAGTAGCAACATTCAGCTAAGTTGACTTTCACGGTCTGAGAAAGAATTTGTCGTCTGGTGTATTCACCCCCCCTACACCTGAGGCTCATCTCTGGACCAATAGACTCATCAAAGAACATTCTCCGATACCTGAAAGGAACACCAGATGTTGGGTTATGGTATTCTGCTGATGATAATTTTGAACTTACTGGTTATTCTGATGCTGAATCGACAGGAAATCGACTTCAGGAACCCTTCAATTCCTAGGCAGTAAGCTAATATCATGGTTTTTCAAAGAAACAACACTCAGTAGCTACGTCCACTACTGAAGCTGAATATATGGCTGTCGGAAGCTGTTGCGTTTAGATACCGTGGTTGCGACAACAGCTGCGAGATTATGATATCTATCAAGATGAAGTGCCGATCTACTGCGACATTACTAGTGCTATTGTAATCACTCAAAATTTTGTTCTTCATATAAGATGTAAGCACGTGGACATACGCCATCACTTCATTAGAGATCATGTCAAGAAGAAAGATATCAGGATAGAGAAAATCCATATTGATAAGCAAATGGCTGACATACTTACCAAACCTCTAGCTGAGACCAGATTCAATGAACTCTTAGTAGATCTAGGTCTACTTGATCCTATTGACTAAGTTTAGTAAGACGATCCCAAAAGTACTGACTGAGGGGGAACTTACTCTCAGTACTGCTGAACCACTCAGTGTCTGTTGGTCTAGAGACGAGCTTCAGGTGTAGAGAGGGGGGGGGTGAATACGCCTGAATGAAAATTCAAAACTCAAAACGCGAAAGTCAGCTAATGCTGAAGATTGCTACTGAACTCGTCAGTTAGCCAAATAAGCTTTCTCGATCGTGTGGGCAGAGATTCTCCTATTGAGTATAGTCCTACTGACTTATGTTAGTGAACAGTAGTTCAACAACAGAGGTTGTGTGCGGAAGTGTAGGACCTTAAAAAAAAGTCATCTCACTGAAAATCCGTTTTATGCTTGTTTGATTAAAACTCACTTGAATGCAGAATGAACAGTTAATCAATGCAATAGTTAAAACCAACACAGGGGATTTTAAAGTGGTTCGGACACGCTGGGTCCTATGTCCACTGTCCTGAACTAAGCATGATATCTTGTATTAATTATACTAAGCAAGCCTCAGTTGATCTATTCACATGACAGATTCTTACTTGTTTGCTTATACTGAGCATGCCTCAGTCCATCTATACGCAAGACAGATATCTACTTATAGTCGTAGTGACTTTACAGTTCTTAACCTTTTAAGGTTAGAATTTCTCCAATTAAGAAGGAGTTCTTACAGTTAGAACAATTCAATAAATGAACTCTTTCGAGGTTCTAAGCTATTGACTATTGCAAAAAGCACGCTTAGATAGAGAAAGGAAACAATAATTCTCTAGAGAGAAGAACTAAAGAAGATCTAAGTCTAAGTGCAAGTTCTTCGCTTGAATATCGTTGTAAGTTCACTAGAGAGTGTTTGAGCTTTGATTGTTTTGGTTCTCGGTTGCGTTGTCTTTCTACATGAAGACTCTTCTCTATTTATAGTCTCCGATTTGTGAATAGATCCGTTAGAGGGAGTCTAGACACGTGTCGAATAAGATAAGGAAAATGGTCATAATAATTTGAACGTTGAGTAGAGGTATTGTAGAGATTTCCTCTTTTTCGGGCTAGGAGCAGCATTATGGCAGCGCAGGTAAGGTGCTCTCGGTTCCTTATTGGTCAAAGGTTTATGATAGTTGGTAAGGCTTATTCAAACTCAAAGTATGATGAGTTGACTTCCTCTGAATCCTTGGACCTTCACCTGATGTACCTCCATTGACATTCGTCTGAATGTTCAGTTCGCATGCTCGAAATCCTTTGCAAATTCAGTTGGTCGATAGCTGTCCAACTGACTTCCTCGATACTGGGTTCTCTAGCTGAGTGCAGAATCTTCTACTGAGTGCACAACTACTGAACTCTAGCTTATTGAGTTCCTAACAGCTGAACTCAACTGAGATATTACAATATCGAAGTCCCATCATTCAGCTAGGAGTTTTGGGATCTTCAAATCTTATCATACACTCATCCCAACAATTTCTCCCTATTTGATGATGCCAAAACCTTTTACAAAAAACTACTGCTACTGACTATGCTACAAACAATATTACAATGTAATATAAGCATAGTACCAGAGCAAGAACAAAAAATAGAGCAATGATGCTCTTACAATAAAGCTATCTCTATTAGCAAGGCTGACTATCTAATCAACACAAAAGTTAACATTTCCCTCATTAAAGAGAAAAAGAAACAGTTTCCCCCTATCATACTTAACAAAAATATCCCTAATAAAGGATGTTAAACAATTGAACCATAGAGAGAAATACATAAGTAGATACGTGAGTGTGTGACCTGATTACTTCAGTAATCAGTAGTGTTGAATGATAAAAACACAGTCAAGTGACAATGAGTAGTTGTCGAAGGCCAAAGGAAAGAGATGTCATATATGAGATAAGGAAATTACAAGTATATGACAATCTAATTCTATAAGCTATAAGACTAGAAGACTATCAGCTGGACTTCTTCTTGAATAGTTGCATTCGCGCTTTGAAGTCAGCAAACTTCTTCTCCGGATGTTCAATGCAATAAGCAGAGTAAAAACGATTCCTCAGGGCCTTAATCTCTTCTTTGTCTTCATCATCATTCTTGTCCAGACCTTTGCTATTGATAGCATCGAAGATCTCTTCCTCAATCTCCTTCTTGCAGATGTTGTCTTGATGCGTAAGAGGAGGAGGCAAGGTTCTGAACTGTGGTGCTTTAAGAGTTTTACCACTCTGTTCCAATAGAGTCTGAATTTCAGCGTAGAGTAGGGGATCCAACTGTTTCAAAATTTCTATGAGTAGTTCCTCAGGATCAGACTGCTCATTAAACAACTTCCAGACTTAGAATCTTTTGATGAAGTCTACCTTTACTTGTTCCCATATGTTGGGATGAGTGTATGATAAGATTTAAAGATCCCAAAACCCTAGCTGAATGATGAGCCTTTGAAATTGTAATAGCTTAGTTGAGTTCTGTTGTTAGAACTCAGTAGGCTAGAGTTCAGTAGTTATGCATTTAGTAGAAGATTCTGCACTCAGCCGAAGAACTTAGTATTGAGGAAGTCAATTGGTCAACTATCGACCAACTAAATCTGCAAGGGAAATCGTGCATGTGAACTGAATTATTCAGACGAATATCAATGGACGTACATTAGGTGAAGGTACAAGGATTCAGAAGAAGTCAACTCATCGTACTTTGAGTTTGAATGAGCGTCACCAACTCTCATAGACCTCGACAAATCAGGAGCCGACAGTGCCTTACCTGCTATGCCATAAAGCTGCTCCTGGCCGGAAAAAGAGGAAATCTTTACAGTGCCTCAACTCAACGTTCGAATTATTTTGGCCGTTTTCTTGTCTTATTCGACATGTGTCTAGACTCCCTCCAACGTATCTATACAAAAATCGGAGACTATAAATAGAGAAGAGTCTTCATGCAGAAAGACAACCAATCGGGAACAAAAGTAATCAAAGCTCAAACACTCTAGCGAACTTACATGTCATATTCAAGCGAAGAACTTGCACTTAGATTTAGATCTTCTTTAGTTCTTCTCTCTAGAGAATTATTGTTCCATTTCTCTATCTAAGCTTGCTTATTATAATAAAGCTCACTTTCACGTTCCGGGTAAGAATTTGCATTCGGGTGTATTCACCCCCCCCCTCTACACTTGAAGCTCGTCTCTAGACCAATAATCGGACCAATTATTGTTCTTCTCTCTGGACCAATTATTGTTCTTCTAGATCATCGTTATCTGTTTGACTGGTCTAAACTCGAACAGATCCTGAAAACCGTTTTCTCTGCACTTGCATCTCTTCATAGCATCCATACCATATTCTTCACCATGTTTGATTTTTCAGGTATTAGGACAGTACCCATGTTTTCTGCAGAAAACTATGCGGTATGGCGGGTAAGGATGGAGGCTTATCTAACATCAATACATGACAACATGGCTGACGCTCTAGAGAAATGCCCTATTGTTCCTATGATCAACAATATTGAAATTGTAGTAGAAGGAGCAGCAGTTGCCAGAACCTGCCCAAAGGTCCCTAAAGACAAGAGCCTCTTCACACCTGAAGAGAGAAAGCTGCACAACCTCGACCGAGTCGCACGAAATGCGATACTGATAACTCTTAGTGACTCGTATATAGGCAGGGCGCATGAATGCAAGACATCAAAGGAGCTATGGGATGCTCTAGCTATGCTAAGCCAAGGAACTCCACATATTAAAGAAAACAAACTGGAGTTAGAGCTTCAGAAACTCGAAGCATTTGCTACGCTTCCAGGGGAGTCTATTGATGATTTTAGCGTCACATTCATGAATCAAATCAACATCATCAATGGACTGGGGAGAACATTCAACAATAAGGAGACCAACAAAAAGATTCTAAGGGCTCTTAGCAGGCCCAAGTGGTACTCCTTGGCTTCATATTTAAGGAGAACTAACCTGAATTTTGTTACTCCTGATTATATATTTTCAGAATTAAAGGCAGAGGAGTTCAAGTTTAATCTCTCACACACCCCCGGTGCTGAGACTGAAGTGCCAATGGATCACGCTTACAAGGCATCAGTCAGCACACCCGGAGCAAGTCCCTCAAGCACAAGTCAATCACCTGGAAGCTCAGTGACAATACCGTCTGCTGACAACTTGGCTGAGAAGTACACTCTCCTCGCTGTGAAATACCAGAAGGAGAAGGACAATTTCCGGAGAATGACGATGAAGAAATCTTCAATCAACTATCAAGGTAAGAGAGATAGTAATCACTCGAAAAGTGAATCTAAATCTATACCTGAATGTAGGAATACTGAAGCTGCCCTCGCCGAACATACCGAGATACCCAAAAGAGAAGGCAGGAGCTCAGTATGTTATAACTGCAAGAAGCCAGGACATTACGAGTATGAATGCCCAGAACTCTTAGCAGCAGAAAGAGCTGGACGGCATGCCCAGCATGACAAATTTGTCATAAAGAGGCAAGCCTACATAGCTGGAGAGTTATCCTACTGCTCAAGCGACGCATAACTTTTCATGGAATCATTTGATGATGATGCTGCGTTCGTCGCGATTAAAGGAGAAGATACTGAACTTTGTCTCATGGCCGGAGAAGAGGCTGAGGTAAATTCTGATCTTAATATATGCCCCTCTTCACCATGCACACACGACACGAGCTCAATTGCAGGTGAACCGCTAGATGTGGTTCATACATATGAGGATCTGCTTGAGGAACAGATCCAGATGAGCCAACAGTTCAGTAAGATAATTCAGGAGATGGAACTTCTGAAAGCTGAAAATCAGAGACTTTCATTGAGAAGTCAGGACTCTACTGAGTCTGAAGAACTTGTGCTGATATAGAAGGAAGAGATTAACACTTTAATGACTAACTCTCAACATCAAGAAGAACTGATCTTAGTCTTGACCAAAGACATCTCTGAGAAAGTTATTGAGATAACTAAGCTCAGTCAGAAACTCGCAGAAGTTGAAAAGGACTATGAGTCACTTAGGAAGAGTGATGAAGTTTTGAGAGATCTGATGACAGAGCAGTATTTAGGAGCAAAGGAGAAGTTGGAAAGTATACTTAGAGCTTAGAGGCCATTTTTTTTTAAGGATGGACTTTGCTACACGTATGACGCATCTACCTCTACCTCGAAAGGCTCAGAAAAACTGGCAGATCAGTTTGTCCGAGGGAAGATTCAAGCTGCTGAACCTATCACCCCTCAGGCGAAAAACAAACAGAAAATGATCGCACCTTAGCCCAGCAACAAGAAGTTTACCCATGGTTCAAGCCCCAAGACACCCAGATCCAACTCAGGGGGAACCATAAAGGTTAAGTGGGTCGAACAGCCAACCACAATGGACTCACCCAGCTCAACATGGATCGTACTACTATGAGCCAAGAGTCATAAACCCAAATGTTCAGAAAAAGAAGAAGGCTGAACCTTAGAATAACAAAATGTCAGCATCTCCAAGTTCAGTGGAGAAGTCAGCTGACCAAAAGGGCAAGAAACAGTCTGAAACTATCAAGGTTGTCAGACAAGTTTGGATTCAAAAGTCTACTAACATCTAAGGACACAAAGCTGAACCCAAAGGGTACCTGAATCTATTTCTGTTTTGCAGGTGCTAAAGGACCATTGGATTGTGGATTGCGGATCCTCAAGACACATGACACATCAGAAGAATCTGCTGACCGACTATGTTCAGCAAGAAGGAGCCAGAATTGAACTTGGTGACAGCTCCAAAGGATACATAAGGTGATACAGAACGTTGAAAATAAGGAGTGTAATAGTTCCTAGAGTATCATATGTTGAAGGACTTCAACATAATCTCCTTTTTGTCAGTCAATTCTTTGATAACTCCAATAGAGTGACTTTTGACGCAGGTTTTTGTGATGTTCTTGACAAATCTATAGGAAAAACTGTGTTATCAGGATTGCGGAGACGAAAGTCAAGCAATCCGCCCATTCCGTCACCTTCCACTGATGGAATCCTTCAATTGCTTCACATGGATTTATATGGGCCAGTTAATCCAGTGACATTCAGAGGAAAGAAATATGCTCTTGCAGTCATTAATGACTATTCAAGATATACATGGGTGATTTTCATCGCCAATAAATCTGACATCAAATCTGAACTGTCGAAACTGCTGAAACGACTAAGCGTCGAGAAGGATATAAAGATTCAAAGGATACGCTCAGACCGTGGAACAGAGTTTCTGAACTCAATAATGGAGGAATACTGTGAAGCTGAAGGCATTCAACACGAGACCTCAGCGGCACGTACGCCTCAGCAGAATAGTCTTCCTGAAAGAAAAAAACAGAACTCTTTTAAAAGCAGCAAGAACATTACTCGTAGACTCAGGACTACCATTGAAGTTCTGGGCAAAAGCTACTAACACTGCCTGCTACACTCAGAACAGATCTCTACTGACTCAGATGCACATGAAGACACCATATGAATTATGGAAATGGAGAATTCCTTCTATCTCTCATTTTCATATTTTTAGGTGTTCGTGCTTTATCCGCAATAATGGAATGGACCAATTAAAGGTCTTTGATAGCAAGTCAAACCAAGGAGTTTCCTTAGGATACTCCAGGGTCGGCAAAGCTTTCAGGGTCTTTAACCACCGGACCCTTTGCATGGAAGAAAGCCGTCATATTATATTTGATGAATTTACTTATGAGAATAAGAAGTCAAACTCTCAGCAAGAAGCTAAAGAGGTTAGGAGCAAGCTACAGGATCTAAGCTTAAATGATAACATAAAAAAGATCCAGCATTGTTGGGATGATGATTCAAACGATGAAATTCATAATCAACCAAAAAGTAGTGTAGCTGAACAGTCAGGTCGATGAAGAAACCCTAGTGGTAAATGAGACCTCTATTGAGAATAACAAATTAGGGGGAACTATTAACGTTCTTAATCTGAATGCCCTGAACCTAGTAACTCAGTAGAACCTAATCTTGTTACTGAATTGCTTGAATTACAGAATAGTACAACTGAAATTCCTAATACTCCTACTATTTGTGTAGAATCAATATCAGATGAAATAACAAGACATCGTCGTTCACGGTTAGATGCTCATAGCTCATTTTTAATAATTGGAGATCCTTCAGCTAGTATTAAGACAAGATCCATATTCTGTTAGGGAGAAAGTGCCTTATACTCCTGCTTCTTGTCTACTGAAGAGGCTCAGACGATTAAGGATGCGCTGAATGATGTTGACTGGATCACTGCTATGCAATAAGAGCTCAACCAGTTTACAAGAAATGACGTATGGACGCTTGTAGACAGATCTAGACATCATCATGTGATTGGAATGAAGTGGGTCTTCAAAAACAAGCTAGATGAAAATAACGTCATTGTCAGGAATAAAGCTAGACTTGTTGCCAAAGGATACTGTCAAGCAGAAGGGATAGACTTCGACGAAACGTTTGCTCCAGTTGCTAGATTGGAAGCCATTAGTCTATTCCTAGCATATGCAACACATCAGTAGTTCATAGTCTATCAGCTGGATGTGAAGTCAGCTTTCCTGAACGGTGTACTAAAGGAAGAAGTCTATGTTGAACAACCGCCCGAGTTTCAGATAGGCCATCAGGTTTATAGACTTAAGAAAGCACTATATGGGTTAAAACAAGCACTTAGGGCTTGGTACGATACCCTATCAGACTTTCTACTTCATAAAGGTTTTCAAAAAGGAACAGTAGATCGAACCCTGTTCGGTATCAAGTCAGAAGATGACATCCTATTGGTGCAGATCTATGTGGACGACATCATCTTTGGATCTAGGAATTTGACCATGTGTCGGAAATTTGAGCTGATGATGAAAGAGAAATTTGAAATGTCGATGATGGGAGAGATGACTTATTTCCTTGGACTTCAAGTCAAACAATCCAAGAAGAGAATATTCATTAATCAAGCTAAGTATACAAGAGATCACATCAAGAAATTCGGCTGCGAATCCAGCAAATCAGTGAAGATACCCTTGAACACCAATCTCAAGATTGATCTTGATAAAGAGGGAGTATCTGTAAATTCAACTGATTATCATGCTATTATTGGTTCATTACTGTACCTAACAGCCAACAGACCTGACATAACTTATGTTGTAGGTGTATGTGCGAGATTTCAGGCGAATCCCAAGCGGAGCCATCTAGATTCAGCGAAAAAAATTCTTCGCTACCTGAAGAGAACACCTAATTTTAGGTTATGGTATCCTGCTGATGATAATCTTGAACTGACTGGTTATTCTGATGCTGATTATGTAGGATGTCGAATCGACAAAAAGTCTACCTCAGGAACTTGTCTGTTCCTCGGCAGTAAGCTCATATCTTGGCTCTCCAAGGAACTACATTCAGTAGCTACGTCCACTACTGAAGCTGAATACATGGCTGCTGGAAGCTATTGCGCACAAATATTGTGGCTTTGACAACAGCTAAGAGACTATAACATACATTAAGATGAAGTGCCTATCTACTGCAACAGTACCACTGCAAATGCAATCACACAGAATCATGTTCTACATACTCGATGCAAGCACGTTGACATAAGGCATCACTTCATCAGATGTCATGTCAAGAAGAAAGACATCAGAATGGAGAAGATCTATACTGATAAGCAAAGATCTGACATTCTGACCAAACATCTAGCTGAGACCAAATTCAACGATCTCTCAGTTGAACTAGGCCTACTTGATCCTACTGACTCAATTCAGTAAGACGATCTAGAGGGTACTGAGTGAGGGGGAACAAACTCTCAGTATTGCTGAAATACTCAGTGTCTTCATAGTGGTATCATCTGACTACTATGTTCAGCTGACAGGTTATGAGTATTTATTCAGCATTTGGTGATCAACATGATATAGTATTTATTTCCCGCCATTAATGTTCATCGTATGTCAGTAAGCATATCATTCTCATTAAACACACGACATTCAATATGCTGACTGTGGCGCATCAAATGCTTGTAATTTCACCTTACCTATTAAGTGATACAGATAAGTAGCTCAAGATTATAGGCGGCCAGTAATCATAATCTCTTATAACATTTAATCTGAGCCGTCCACCTTTTTTAAAACTGATTAATCTCAACAGCACAAGGAATAAACCATTCATATTCAGTTTCATATATATCCTTGTGTATATCTCGACTAAATCACTTTTCTGCCATTAGCGATCGATTTGTGCTCTGCAAACATACTTGCATAGAAATTTACTACAGTCAAGCACACATCTTTCGGTAAATATTTCTAAACTGCTTCTGTTATGTACTGACTTACTCTATTTTTGAGTGCTAACATTGTTTTTGCAGATTCAGTTTTAATCATCTTCAATGGCAACATCCCCCTACAACGAGGTCCTCATCCCCACTGACATGCTGGAGATTCTCGACTCCAAGAGAGTCTGGTTCGAGCCGATTCTCTCGTTCCAGTCCTGCAACGTGGCATGTATGGACAACATCTTTGATGCTCTGGAGGCCTCTGGTCTTATGGTCATTCTCTTGAGGTCTCCCTCTCACTGCCTTCCGAGGCAAGTTGTTGAGTTCTTCATGAACATCCGGTAAGATGATGAGGTGACGGACATCACATGCATCAACTTTATCAAAGAGACGGCCCCCAACGTCTAGACGGAGAAGATTGCAGATGTTGATATCACCAACTGCATTCTCTGCAGTTTTCATTTATCTGATGAAGGGATCTCTCTGATTGGCTCCGTCAATCAGTATCTCTCCAAATTCAGTGGGCAACAGAACATAGTATTCAAAGCAGGGTTCCCGAAGAACCAACTGCTACCTGAATACATGGGTCTGGCCTACATAGTGAATCATGTGCTGACCAGCTCAGCAGGGCCTTATGACCAGTTATCCCGGGTTAGGATTTAGCTATTGATGGCCATAATGGACGGAGTGAATGTTCACTGGAACGCCTTCTTCCAATCAGAATTTAAGGCTCAGCTCAAAAAATTCACCACTAATGATGACAACTCCGGACTTCAGCTCATCCCCAAGGGAAAACTGCTCTACGGCACAACTGTTTCAATTCTTCTTGAAGATTTGTGCCAGAGCAGAGTAGTATTTTTTGATACATTCCCGTTCGACTACTGAGATCTTAAATGCAGCAGCTGCTGAAAAGTCCTTGAATGCAGCAGCTACTGAGAAATCCACTGGATGAGGACTGTATGATAAGCGTCCTTTGGAGATCTCTCAGGATCCTCGTCCAACTCAGCAGAAGAAGAGGAAAGTGCTGAAGAAGCCAGAAGCTACTGAAGTGATTCCTGAAACCGTCTCTATTCAGGACTCAAAGTCAGGTCAGGAGGACGTGACTCTGAGTGAGAAGGTCAAGAAGATTCATTCTGAGGATACTCAGTCAGACATTCCCGCTGACATTCCACCGACTGAGTCCTCTACATCTATTCTAACCTCATTCATGCTAGCTCAGAGCAGAGCTACTGAGGAAGTCACAGATGAAATCCCCGAGATCATCGATCATGCAGATCTCGTGGATATAGCCGTCAGAGCTAGGGTCTAGATCCATCTAAGGTTCCTGGAATGGGATCTTTTGGAAGAGATGATCCACCTAAGGACAGCCTCTGAATTGGCTAAAGACGATGTTGGGAGATGATTCAGTAGCTTAGTGCTCATAGATTTGAATGATCCCAAAACCCTACTTTGATTGGTGAACCATTGAGTTGTTTTTGTTCTGTCTCTGTCTCTGAGAGTTTCAGACTTAGTAGACATCCTTCCTACATGGTTCAGGCGTTCACTTCTGTCTGCTGATTCTTCAGTAGACTATCAGCCTCAGTACCATGACAAGAAGACTCAGTAGTGCTGGACTCAGCAGGAGCAGCATACTGAAAGTAGTTAGTTGAACTAGACTCAGCAGGAGCAGTTCACTGAACTCAGAGTTGATCTTCAATAGAGCTGGACTCAGCAGGAGTATGCTACTGAACATAGTTTAGACTCAGCAACGGCCACACAGTCACCTGACTATCAGTAATCTTATAAGTCAAATCAGCAGAGTCATACGAGGTACAGAGAAGTCAGCTTCAGATCTGCCTTGAAGTCTGTTTGTCTCACCTACTTTCTTCAGCCTCGACCAATGACAAGCAGCCAACTGTCTACTTTCTGATTAAAGTTGCAAGTCAACACTTTTCCAGAAATGGAGGGAAAAGACTTTGCCAACATCCTATGAAAGAGCCGTTAGCTACCCAAAAGAGAGAGACACATGGATCATCATCTCCAACGGATCTTTCCATGCCTCTCATCTATAAATAGAGGGAAGGATTCAAATCAAAGCTCACGTATGAACCTAGAAAATCAAGAACATACGAGCAATTACGAGCAACTTCGAATCGACTTAAAGCTTTTCGCAAGATCTTCAAAGAATTATTCCAAGCGAAAGGCGACATTCCTGCTCAAAGGGAATCGAGCTGAATCAGACCTATAACCTCTAGTATCCAAGCGATTGAACACGAACCCAGAGTTTATATCTCATCGTTTGTCACTCTAGAAGCCACTTTCTCGTTCCCTTCCCTCTAACCTAAGTTCAGCAGACCATATCTATAGCTTAGATCGAAGGAGTTCATCCTTGAATTGTTCTTTATTGTAAATAACTCCTTCTTAGTTGGAGAGTTTGTCAAACGCTTTACTTTGATATCTTGTAAACTGAGACTTGCTCAGTATAAATCTCAAGACCAATGTTTGTCCAGTGCACAAACCGACTGAGACTAACTTAATATATTAAAATATCCTCCTGATCTTTTCGGGACAGTGGACGTAGGATCGTTGGATCCGAACCACTTTAAAAATCGTTGTGTTCTATGTGTTTTGTTTACTGTTGCATTGATTACTGTTTATACTGAAAATATCTTTCAAATCATTCAATTGTGTTTCAGCAAAGCTTAAAAGACTGCATTAATATACTGAAACTTTTCTAAAAATGTTTTCTCACTCAACTGAATTGGGTCTACACATTTCCGCACTATACTGAACCTCCACTGAATGGTACTGAATTCTGACCTAAGTCAGCTAGCAGGCTTCATTGAAGTCAGTCACTCTGCCACGTGATTCAGAACAACTTATCTGGTCTACTGAACCTGTTCAGTATGGCATCTTCCTGAAAAGGACTGTTCGCGTTTTAAGTTGAGAAAGTTTTCAGGTGTATTCACCCCCCCCCTCTACACCTGAACGTTTATCTCGGGACCAATAGATGAGCAGATACTTAGAGAGGATATTGGCTATGGCGAGCCTGCTGACATCGCCTCTATGGAGGATCTTAGAGCCGCGATGATGATACTCCTGAGTCAGAAGGGGCAACCTGAATCGACCACTAAGCCCATGACTTAATCTGACTCGAACCCAGACTCACCACCCAAGGATGCAGACAAGGCATGATCTGCTGAGGGAAAATCTCCTAGGGATGACTCACCACCTCCTCTTCCTTCATCCAACGTCATCATCCCTACGCCATCCAAATCTCAGCCGAAGCAGCAATCGAGATATCAGGCTGCTGAGATTAAGGATCTGAAAGAGGCGTCTATAAATAGGTGCATCAAACGTCAAGGTCATAAGAACCGCCTCCTCCCGGCAGACGTGAACACTAAGTGGAGCCAATTCACAGAGGCTCAGACCAAGACTTTGCGCAGCTTATCTGCTGAAGCGCATAGGATCAGCAATCCGACTAAATTCAATGCTGAAGCGATCCTCACTAAGGCACTTGAAGCACAAAAGACCAATCTGATCGCTCAGTTTCAGATCATTTTGCAGACTCATGCCAAGAGCGACATAAGCTCGGCATTGAAAATGTCTCCAAGGCACCGGTGGAGCAACACGCTACATGTACACAGATCAAGAAAGAAGCTGTGGAATCTGTTGAGGCATATATTAAGCGTATCGAAGCATCTAAGTCCGCTTTACTAAAAACCATAAATTTAGAGCATGATAAGAGATGGACTTCGTACACAGACGCAATTGGTGATGTTGCAGCCTCTCTCAAATCTATCAGAACATCTATCGAGGAGTTGAACAACAAGGTGACTGCCCTGGCAACTATGATCGATGATGCCAAAAAGGGGGAAAGTAATAGATGTACACAACTATTGACCCTCTTGAAATCTGAAGAGGCAGGGCCCAGCTCAGCTGCAGTAGCAAGCAAAGGGGAAAGCAAAGGAAAAGACGCTCAACATGCTGAAGGCTCAGGAGAGCCGGCTGATGAAGCAATCATTGAAGTGGCTAAGTATCTTGAAGCCTTAACTGAAGAAGAGCCACTACTGAAGTCAGCAGCAGCCAAAGGCAAAAGGCAAAGCTCCTGCTTCTCCAATCCCAAGCCCCCCGAAAAAGCTTAAGTTCAAAACGTGCGAAGAGCAAATAACATATGATGAACAGCAAGCGCGCGAGGTTGAGAAAGAGGATGCAAAGCAGACTAAAGCTAAGAAAGGCGTACAGATCCGGACTCCAGTTTCTACCATAACTCGATTAGTAATGCCTAGGCAATCCAAGTCCGCAACTGCTAAAACTCCTCAAAAGTCCAAACAAGCTGAGAAGCCTGAAACTCCTTAGTCAAAATCAGCTGAACCAAGCAACTCAAATCTGCAGTTTATCTCTACAACTGAGCTCTCGAAGAGACAGGAAGCTAAATGAAGGAACTATGGGATAGCTGTGAGAAAGGTTTGGACAGGACAACTGAACCCAGATAGATCAATGAAGCCAGAGAGAGAATTTTTCCTGTTGATCTAGAGGCACTCAGACTGAGGACAAAAAAAGAAGCTCGAGAGAGAGTACTTGTGAAAGATAGGAGTATACCTACAACCTCCAAATTCTTCAGGAGAATGGTGCCTGTCAATGAGGTGAAGAGAGTAATCTACAAAATGACTGATGAGTAGGTTCCTTACAAAATCAATCAGCGTTGGGAACAAGTGAAAGTAGATTTCATCAAAAGATTCTACGTCTTGAAGTTGTTTGAAGAGAAGTCTGATCTTCAGGAGATATTCGTTGAAGTTCTGAAACAACTGGATCCCCCACTCCATGTTGAAATTCAGACACTACTAGAATAGTCCGGCAAAACTCTCAAAGCACCTAAGTTCAGAACCTTGCCTCCTCTCACGCATCAAGACAACATCTGCAAGAGGGAGATTGAGGAAGAGATCTTCAATGCTATCAACATCAAAGGTCTGGACAAACATGATGATGAAGACAAGGAAGAGATTAAGGCCCTGAGGAACCGTGTGTATTCAGCATATGGTCTTGAACTTTCAGAGAAGAAGTTTGTTGACTTCAAAGCTCAAATGCAACTTTTCAAGAAGAAGTCCAGCTGATAGTCTTCTAGTCTTCTAGGCTTCAGAGGTAGATTGTCATGAATATGTAATTTTCTCAAATCAGATATGATATCTCCCTTCTTTTAGCATTCGACAACTACTTATTGTCACTTGGCTGTGTTTTTATCATTCACCACTACTAATTACTGAAGTAATCAGATCACACACTCACATATCTGCTTCTATGTTTCTCTCTATGGTTCAGTTGTTTAACATTCTTTAAGAGAAACTGCTTTTTCTCTTCAATAGGGAAAAATGTTTTTAAGTATGATAGGGGAAACTGTTTCATTATGTTATGGGGGAAATTGTTATCCTTTGTGTTGATTAGATAGTCAGCCTGATACTTCTCTTTAATGGAAAATTCAGTTGTGTGACATTGCTCTATTTTGGTTGATAATGCTCTGATACTTCTCTTTAATGAGAAATTCAATCATTTCTCTGTTTGCTCTGATACTATACCTAGATTACCTTGTAATATTGTTTTTAGCATAGTCAGTAGCAGTAGTTGTTGTAAAAGGTTTTGGCATCATTAAATAGGGGAAAATTGCTGGGAAGAGTGTATGATAAGATTTGAAGATCCCAAAGCCCCTAGCTGAATGATGGGCCTTTGAAATTGTAATAGCTTAGTTGAGTTCAGCTGTTAGAACTCAGTAGGCTAGAGTTCAGTAGCTGTGCGTTCAGTAGAAGATTCTGCACTCAGCCGAAGAACTCAGTATCGAGGAAGTTAGTTGGTCAGCTATCGACCAACTGAATCTGCAAGGGAAATCGTTCCTGTAAACTGAATTATTCAGATGAATGTCAGTGGAGGTACATCAGGTGAACATCCGAGGAATCAAATGAAGTTAACTCATTGTACTTTGAGTTTGAATGAGCCTTACCAACTCTCATAGACCTCGACCAATCAAGAGCCGATAGCGCCTTACCTGCTCTACTAGAAAGCTGCTCCTAGTAGGAAAGGAGGAAATCTCTATAGTGCCTCTACTCAACGTTCGAATTATTATTCCCATTTTCTTATCTTATTCGACATGTGTCTAGGCTCCCTCCAATGGATCTATTCAAAAATTGGAGACTATAATTAGAGAAGAGTCTTCATGCGGAAAGACAACCAACTGGGAACCAAAGCAATCAAAGCTCAAACACTCTAGCGAACATACAATTCATATTCAAGCGAAGAACTTGCACTTAGATTTAGATCTTCTTTAGTTCTTCTCTCTGGAGAATTATTATTCCCTTTCTCTATCTAAGCGTGCTTATTGTAATACTTAATAGCTTAGAACCTCGAAGGAGTTAATTTTATTGAACTGTTTTTATTGTAAGAACTCCTTCTTAGTTGGAGAAATTCTAACCTGAAAAGGTTAAGAACTGTACAGTCACTACGACTATAAGTAGATATATGTCCTGCGTACAGATTGACTGGGGCTTACTTAGAATATGCAAACATGTTAGAATCTGTCCTGTGAACAGATCAATTGAGGCTTGCTCAGTATAATTAATACAAGATCTCATGCTTAGTTCAGGACAGTGGATGTAGGACCCAGCGTATCTGAACCACTTTAAAAATTGCCTGTGCTGATTTTAACTGTTGTATTAACTAATTGTTCATTCAACATTTAACAGAGTTTTATTCAAACAAGCAAAAAAAGGGGTTTCCAACTTATACGACTTTTTAAGGGTCTACACTTCCTCACACAACCTCTGTTGCTGAACTACTGTTCGCTGACATAAGTCAGTAGGACTGTACTCAGTAGGAGAATCTCTGCCTACGCGATCGAGAAATCATATTTGGCTAACTGGCAAAATTCAGTAGCAATCTTCAGCTAAAGCTGACTTTCGCGTTCTGAGTAAGAATTTGAATTCAGGTGTATTCCCCCCCCCCACACACACACACACCTGAAGCTCGTCTTTGGACCAACACCATCGCTGAATTATCTTGTAAGGAACCCACTCATTAGTCCTTTTGTAAATAACTCTTTTCACCTCATTTGCAGGTACCCTTCTCCTGAATAATTTGGAGGTTGTAGGGATACTCCTGTCTTTCAGAAGGACTCTCTCTCTCGAGCTTCCTTCTCCATCCTTAATCTGAGTGCCTCTAGATCAGCAAGACGAATTCTCTCTCTAGCTTCTCTGATCTGTCAGGCTTCAGCTGTATGATCCAAACCTCTCTCATAGCTATCCCATAATTCCTTTATTTCAGCTTCCTGTCTCTTCGAGAGCTCAGTTGTAGAGATAAGCTGCATATCTTAGTCGCTTGGTTCTGCTGATTTTGACTTAGGAGTTTTAGGCTTCTCAACTTGTTTGGACTTTGGAGGAGTTTTTGCAGCTGCAGACTTGGATTGCCTAGGCAGTACTGATCGAGTTCTGGTAGAAACTAGAGTACGGATCTATACGCCTTTCTTAGCTTTTGTTTGCTTCACATATTTTTTCTCACGTTTGCATCCCAACTGTTCATCATATGCAATTTGCTCTTCTCGCGGTTTGAACTTAAGCTTTTTCGGAGGGCTTGGGAAAGAAGGGGCTTTGCCTTTGCCTTTGGCTACTGCTGAGTTTTGTGGTGGCTCGTCTTCAGTTATGGTTTCAAGGTACTTGGCCACTTCAATGATTGCCTCATCAGCCGGCTCTCCTGAGCCTTCAGCCTGTTGTGCTTCTTTCCCTTTATTTTCCCACTTGCTTGCTGCTGCAGCTGAGTTGGGTCCTGCCTCTTCAGATTTCAAGAGGGTCAGTAGTTGTGCTGATCTACTACTTTCCCCCTTTTTGGCATCATCGAACATCGTTGCCAGGGCAGTTACCTTTTTGGTCAGCTCTCCGATAGATGTGCTGCTAGATTCGAGAGAAGCTGCAACATCTCCAACTACGTCTATGTATGAAGTCCATCTCTTGTCATGCTCTAAGTTTATGAGTTTCAGTAGAGCTGACTTAGAAGCTTCGATACGCTTAATGTATACTTCAATAAATTCTACTACCTCTTTCTCGATTTGTGAGCATGTAGCATGTTGTTCCACCAGTGCCTTGGCGATACTTTTAGTGGCGAGCTTATGTCGCTCTTCAATAGTCTTTAGGACACGATCTGTTGCAGAGGCCATTTCTACAGAGAATGTCTTGGCTTGAGTCTGCAATAAGATCTGAAACTGAGCTGCCAGATCTGTCCTTTGTGCTTCAAGTGCCTTAGTGAGGATCGCTACAGCATTGATATCAGTGGGAGTGCTGATCCTCTACACTTCAGTAGATAAGTCGCCCAAAGTCTCGGTTCGAGCCTCAGTGAATTAGCTCCACTTTTTGTTCACGTCAGCCGCGAGGAGAATGTTCTTGTGACCTTGACGTTTGATGCACTTATTGATCGACGCCACTTTCAGGTCCTTAATCTCAGCAGCTTGATAACGCGATTGCTGCTTAGGCTGAGATTTGGATGGCTAGGGATGATTGTGCCGGATGAAGGAGGAGGAGGTGAAGAGTCATCCTTGGGAGATTTTCCCTCAGCAGATCCTCCCTGGTCTGCATCCTTGGGTGGTGAGTCATAATGCGAGTCAGAGTGAGTCGTGGGCTGAGTGGTCTGTTCAGGTTGCCCCTTCTGACTCAAGAGCATCAACATGTCGGCTTTAAGATCCTCCATGGAGGCGATGTCAGCAGGCTCGCCATAGCCGATCTCCTCTCTGAGTATCTGCTCGTCCTTAGGCAGTTCAGAGACTGTCCTTAGGTGGATCGTCTCTTCCAACAGATCCTATTCCAGGAGCCTTAGACGGAACTGCACCCTCGCTCTGATGGCTATATCCACGAGATCTGCAAGGTCGAGAATCTAGGGAATTTCATCAGCTACTTGTTGGGATTTTGTATACTGGAAGCACTTTTTATGCTTGTATACAATGTGTTTTTGTCCTTACCACTGTTTTATTCTCCTATCTGATAAATATGTATATTTGCACATGTTATCCTTTATCTTGTATACAAGTTAGATTTGTGTGGTGTGTCGGGTATCACAGAAGACAACACAAATTGGTTGAACTGACAAGATATAAGCAGTTATCACAGCTGAGACAACTTAAGGATAAGTTGTCGGTTTAAGCTGCAGTTTAGATAAGAAGTGGCTTGTCTTAGCTGCTTGTCTTTACTGGTACACTTAAGGTGGTGTATTGACGGATCACAGTGAGATGTGTTCTCCTAACTGACATTAGTAGAGAACCAAGATCTCGGTGACTTTGCTGGTCTTAAGCTTGGTAGGACTTCAGCTGAGTGCATTTGGCTATCTATCACTTTGACCTACTATGGTGAACGTCATCGCGACCGGATCTACGTATCTTGGGTGTTAGTAGTTATTTGTGGCTGAGGCTGGTTGTCTGTATCTTGCATCCGTATCCTAATAAAATGGGTTGATAATATCCCTTGAGGAACTCGAAAGGATTAGCACGCTAAACCCGGCAGGTTGATTAAGTTCAGGTGTGTTAATAAGGTCGAGTGGTACTACTCAGGAATATAAGATGTTAATTAATTTAAGCTGTCAGTGAGCTTAATTAATTAACGGATATTTTTATCTTAAATACGGAGATCGATGAAGTCTAAAATACAAGCCTTTGCTCAAATTGAGATAAAGGGGTAAGTCAGCACGGATTCTCTAGTGGAATGAATCTGTGTTAATTAATTAATTTTGCTCTGGGCTGAGCATGGATAATTAATTAATTGGAGGCCCAACTTTATTTCTTGTATTGGATCCCTGATCTGGCCCAATTAGTTGCCTAGTAATTTATTGTCTCTCAGAATTCATTATTAATGGATTAATGTATTTTTATATTATTTAATAATGTTATTTATCTGGAATTAATTGGCTGGGCCAATTAATTGATAAATATTAGTAGCCCAGTAAATTAATTAATTATATTATGGGGTGGTTATGTGGAAGCCCATTAGAAATATAATTAAATTAATGGGTTACAAATATATTAATATTATATTGGCTTTTGAAGCATATATATATATCAGTATTCTGTTCAGAAACAAATTACACACACATACACATATACACACGCACGCGTGAGTGGAGAGAGACAAAAATTTATTTTCTTCAGTTCTCTGACCACCCAGAGGAAGAAAAAGGCCGGGATACAGATCAGAAGGTCTAACACAAGAGCAACAATCAAAGCCGCGACAACACACCAGGAGGAAGGTAGCGTTCCTAACCCTAATTATTCCTTCAATTGGTATCAGAGCCTGGTTTAGGCTCTGATTGTTGTTGTTAGATGTATGATTAGGTTTTATTTCGTCGTTATCGGGCTATTTTTGTGTTTGGGGCGGCCTGCGAGCCATTGTTTTGACCTCGATGTAACTTTTTTCTCGTGAGAAAATCCACGTGTAGATTATAGGACCTATTTGTTATGTGATTGTACTATTTTTGTACTATTATTGGTCCGGGAGGCACGAAAAACGAGACGAAGAAGAATCTGATTTTCGCAGCGAAAACCCTAGTTTTCTAGGGTTCCGCCGCATATTGCGGCTGAGATTCCCGGTGCGTCCGATGTCGGATCGACGATCGTATTGAACCTCTGGAATCCTCGTCTTACGAGCTTCGCGTTGATAGGTCGTATGGGATCATCTGATCCAGGATGCGATCGGAATTGACGTCTGAAGTTGGCTGCTCGTTTTGAATTCGTTCCGGCGAATCGTTTGAAATTCGGGAAATTGAGGAACTAATCTCGGCCGGAATCCGTTACCCGGTGGTCGTGAGTGTTCTAATTACGTTTCCCCTCTTTCAATTGATCGAATCGAGGCTCGGAAAGAGGCAAAATCGAGCGGCGAAGACGGCGGCGAGAAGGCGGCGACGGGCTGCGTAATCCGGCCGCTGCAGCAGTTAATTCCGGCCAATATTCGCAGCCCAGACGTCTGGACGATATTGGGAGTTTCTGGAGATGACGAAGGTAGGTCGGAACGGCCGCGTCGGGGGCGGCAGCCGCGCGCGTGCGGAAGCGCGCGACGGCGGGAGGCCTGCGCGCGTTCCCAGCAGCTTTCCGACGCCGGAGGTACCTGGTTCGCATCGGTAGGGGTCCAGTGACGTCGATCAGGTGTCGGCGGGCCACCAGCGGTTCCAGAAAGGCGGCGGCGATGACTTCTGCAGGTTGAAGACGATGCTGACGTGGCGCGCTGACGTGGTGCGCCACGTCAGCCCTTTGCTGACCAGGCGGACACATGTTTGCCACGTGTCTGCCACGTATCTGCCACGTGCATACAACGTGCAGACCCCCTGATGACGTGGTAGTACAGTTTTCGAAGCAGTTTTCGACGCAATTTCCAGATTCGAAGATTTCGAAGATCTGTATTTTGATCGGGCTATGTAATAGTTAGGAATTACGTGTTTTAAAGCCCGATAACGATTTTAAATTTCCTATTTGCGTATTTATTTTTATTATGCTTTAGCATGCGATTATGTGATTAATTGCGCTTAGAAAAGCATGTAAATAGGATTTATGTCATTATTAAGGCATGTTTTATTTTTCGCGAGCACGTTTTATTATGTGCGTTTAGAAATTGCATGCTTTAGGAATTATGTGTATATGCATGATTCGTTACAAACCTTTTGAATAAAAAGACTAAGCAACTTTAAATTAAATGTTTAATTAGATTCCATTAATTTGGATATTAAACACTTAATCGGATCTCTATTAATTGGACTCTACACGAAAGTAGTAAGATTATGTGAGTAAACGTCCACCTGCGTGGCTTGCTAGTGTAATTCCTAGAGCTGTTCGAGGTTTTTAATATCATTGTTTTTACAAAAGGTTACAATGATTATTAATTACGAATTATGTGCAAATATTAACTTTCATACATGCTTTTAAATTATATTTTTCAGATATATTTGTTCAAATATTTTTCGAGTTCCTAAATAGTCTCACCAACCAAACCCTAACGGGTTTAACAATTTTAAATAATTTCATAGAGTGGAAGAGATATCTTACCTCTCCCAATAAAAGCTCTGCAAAGGTCCTATAAGAACTTCTGTTTTAGGACCGCTATGTCTAAGAACGAGTTTACTATGAGTATGTTACTCAAATCTTTGGTAGCGGTTAGAGAGGTTATAGGAAAGGGCAAGAGTGCTCAAGTCTTGAATATCCCTAGTAGTTCAAGGAATCCTCTAAAAGGCGGAAACCAGAAAAAGAGCAGAAATGGTGGACATTTCAAGAAGAGCAGTGGGAGTAAGAAGACGGTCCTTACCGGCGACATGCGAATGTCAAAGGAGAAAGGAAGGTTCTTCAAGAGTGGTAAGAAAGGACACTGGAATAATTATAATCCAGATGTCAAGGCAAAACAGAAAGAGACGCGAGTCGCTCTTGTAACTGAAACTGTTCTGGTTTCCTCTTCTACTCACGAATGGGTAGAGGATTCGGGGCCAACTGATCATGTTTGTTACACCTTGCAAGGTTTCTTGCAGAAAAGGTAATTGAGCAATGGCGAGGTGGTAGTCTCAATGGGCAATGGATTGAAAGTTCCTGCAATTGCCATTGAAGATTTATATCTATCTTTTGATAGTTCTCTTTTAGTACTTAAAGATGTTTAATATGTGCCTGAGTTTAGGCGAAACATTATTGCTGTTTCAAAACTCTGCACCATGGATGGTTATAAATCAAGTTTTGATAGTGAAGTTTCTATCATGAAAGACGATGATTTTATTTGTGGTGGACCATTAAACGGATCTTTATATACTATTACTTGTAAACCGCGTAGTTCTGTTAATATTGCTTCCTTATCATCAAATCCTAAGAAGAGGAAAGAGTCTTCTAAGGTAAACCAAACTTATCTGTGGCACTTAAGACTAGGTCACATCAATCTTAACAGGACTCAGAAGTTGGTGGAATATGGATCATTGGAGTCTCTCCAAGATTGAACCATTTCCAACTTGCGAAACCTGTTTGGAAGGAAAGATGATGACTAGGCCTTTCAAGGCAAAGGGTTATAGAGCCACAGAAGTATTAAGTTTGATACATTCTGACTTGTGTGGGTCTATATCTACACAAGCTCGTGGAGGGT
This sequence comes from Lavandula angustifolia, assembly GCA_028984105.1. Taxonomy (NCBI): domain Eukaryota; kingdom Viridiplantae; phylum Streptophyta; class Magnoliopsida; order Lamiales; family Lamiaceae; genus Lavandula; species Lavandula angustifolia. The sequence goes on along the minus strand of CM054818.1, from coordinate 12,583,277 downwards.
ATGAGTACTTCGTCACATTTACTGACGATTACTCAAGGTATGGATATGTTAACCTTCTTCGCCACAAGTTGGATTGCTTTGAAACCTTTAAGGAATTCAAGGCAGAAGTGGAGAAGAAGCTAGGTAAAGAAATCAAAATACTACGATCTGATCGTGGTAGGGAATACCTATCCAACGAGTTCAAGGACTACTTGACAGAATGTGGGATTACATCCCACTGATAGCACCGGTCACGCCTCACAGAATGGTGTGGTCAGAGAGAAGGAACCGAAGTCTCTTAGAGATGGTTCGGTCGATGATGAGTTATGCAACTTTGCCAGTTTTCTTTTGGGGATATGCCCTAGAGACTGCAGCATACTTGCTGAACCATGTGCATTCCAAGTCGGTACAAAAGATCCCTTTCGAGTTGTGGAGCGGGCACAAACCCAGTATGCACAACTTATGGGTTTGGGGTTATCCTGCTTATGTGCTGAATAGGCAGGCCGACAAATTGGAATCACGTTCAGAAGTGATGTTGTTCATAGGGCATCCGAAGGAAACGAAGGGTGGATACTTTTATGATCCTAAAGAACAGAAGATCGTTGTTAGCCCTAACGCTCGGTTCTTAGAAGAGGATTACATTAGTAACCATAAATCTCGAGTCGACATCATCCTTGAGGAATTACAAGGTGGCCGAGTTCTACTTGAACAGCCAGTTGTGCAAGATAGTACTCCACGAGTAACTGCACAATCTATTAACACAGCTCCTGACACTGTTCGACGTAGTGGGAGGGTGATATTTACACCTGATCAGTATATGTTCAATAGGGAGACGTTTGATTGTCTCCCGTCAGATGAACAGGATACCGTGGATCCCTGGACTTACAACGAAGCAGTGGGAGATGTAGATGCAGATTCATGGAGAATCACCATGGACTCGGAATTTTAGTCCATAACTGATATGGATGTATACGAGATCACTGAACTACCTGAGGGCTGCAATGCTATTGGTAGTAAGTGGGTATACAAGAGAAAGAGAGAGGACCATATGGAGAGATCATTTTGTTTAAGGCTAGGCTAGTGGCAAAGGGTTTTACCCAGAAAGAAGGTATCGATTATGAAGAGACCTTCTCGCCTGTAGCAATGATCAAGTCCATTCGGATTCTCCTTGCCATATCAGCTCACATGAACCTAGAGATTTGACAAATGTATGTCAAAACCGCATTCCTAAACGGTCACCTTGAAAAAGTTAGGGACATCTACATGAAACAGCCAGATGGTTATGTGAAGGAGGGCAAAGAGCATCTAGTTTGGAAGCTTAAGAAGTCTATTCATGGACTTAAGCAAGATTTTCGGTTATGGCACCAGCGTTTTAACGAGGTAGTCAAATCCTATAGATTTGTATCGTGTCCTAACGAGGTGTGTGAACCGTATTTGTGTTAACGAATCAGTGGTGTTTCTTGCATTTTACGTAGATGACATCCTTCTCTTTGGAAACAATGTTGAAGTGTTATCGATGTAAAGACGTGGTTATCCGAGCAGTTTCAAATGAAGGACTTAGGTGAAGCTGCTTATATCCTTGGGATCAAGGTTATTTGTGAGCAATCAGACAACATCGACAAGCTCAGTCTCGATTCCTACTGAAGGAACCTTGGCTCAACGATATGCTCCGCTGGCCCTTAAGTACCAGAGAGAGAAGGATAGGAGGATAAAGCTGAAGAAATCCTACCAAAAATCCCGAGGTAAGTATGATTCACCTTCAAAAGAAGATCATAACCAGAAACTCTCTGAATATAGGAATGAAGAATCTGATTCCAAGCCTGAAAAGTCAGAACTTAAATCAAGCAGATCCTCTTCATGCTACAACTGCAAGAAGGATGGGCACTACCAGTATGAGTGTCCAGAGCTGAGTGCAGCTGAGAGAGCTGTGCGACAAGCTCGAAGAGAGAAGTTCGCCCAGAAGCACCAAGCATTCATTGATGGAGAGTTCTCAGATGATTCTGAAGAGCCAGAGAACTTCATGGACTCATCTGATAATGATGTCTCATTCATCACATTAGAAACTAAGGAAAATGAGAAGTGTCTCATGGCTGGAGAAGAGGATGAGGTAAACTCCTATGTTAATTACGTACCCTCTTCACCATGCACACACAATACACAATCTACTGCAGGTGATCATCCTGAATCTGCACTGTGCTACGAAGCATTAGGATGAGCCTGGATTTCAGCAAGACACTACAGGAGATGGATCTCCTGAGAGCTGAGAATGAGAGACTTCTGAAGTCTAGTCAGGACGGTTCTGAGTTGGCTCAGCTTGCCAAGAGACTGAAAGACGAGAATGAATCTCTGATGACCACCCAGTCTCAGCAACAAGAAGGACTGATCTCAGCACTGACCAAAGACTTGGCGACGAAAGTCACTAAACTAGGTCTACTGAAGAAAGAATATTCAAAACTACGGGCACAACACGAAACTCTCAAGAAGAGTGATGACATCTGCAAAGTTCTAATGACCGACAGATTTCTTGGAGCAGAGAAGAAACTCGCAGCCATGCTTACAAGTCAAAGGCCTGTAACTCACAAGGAAGGGTTAGGCTACAACACTTTTGATGCTTCGACCTCAGCTCCACAAGATTCAGTAGTAAAGCTTACTGATAGGTTTGTCAAAGGGAACACAGAACGTTCAGAATTCCAGAAACCTCTGACAAAAGGGAAGCAAAAGGTGAATGTACCTCATCCTACCTATCAGAGGTCTGGCAGATCTCACTCACAACCTCCCAGTCAGAAGCAAGGGGGAACTTCAGTAAGATGGGTAGATCAATATGGGCCTCTGACTTTGACTCACCCAGCTGAGTAGGGTAGTTATTAATATGAGCCAGTAGTCAAGAAGGCACCGAAGATCCAGACGAAAGCAACTAAATCAGCTCAGAAGGTTAAGAGTCCACCTAAGCAGAAGATCAGGACTACTGAACCTCCAAAGCAGAAAGAGTCAACATCACTGATCCCTTCAGTGAAGTACGTTGACGGGTCAGGAAGGAAGCTGTCTGAGACTACAAAAGTAGTTAGACATATTTTGATTGCTAAACCACTAACTCCGAATGACCCAAAAGAAACATAAAGGGTACCTAAGTGTGATTTTTTTTTTTTGCAGGTACTAAAAGACCCATGGTACGTAGATAGCGGATGTTCCAGACATATGACGTACCAGAAGACACTGCTAACATACTATATCACTAAAGAAGGACCCAAAATAGAATTTGGCGACAATGCCAAAGGCTACACGAGAGGACACGGAACACTGAATATTGGAACCACTATAGTTCCAAAAATATCTTATGTTGAAAGACTCCAACATAACTTCCTCTCTATTAGTTAATTTGATGATAACAATAAAAGAGTGATATTTGACATTGGTTTTTGTGATATACGTGACAAATCTACAGGCAAAACAGTGTTATCAGGAACACGAAAGAAGAACATTTATGTTGCTAATTGGAAATCCGTCGAGCCTGAAGCTTGTTTGATAGCACGGAACGAAGACAAAACTGAGTGGCTATGACACAGAAGACTCAGCCATCTCAACTTTAAGGTGTTGAACAAACTAGCTAATGGATATCTTGTAAGGGGACTGTCCAAGCGAGCATTCAAAAAGGAAGAAGAGTGTGAAGTCTGTCTGAAGGGAAAGCAAACAAAGAAAGTCATTCTTCAATTCTGTCACAATCTACTGACGGAATCCTTCAGCTACTTCACATGGACCTTTTTGGGCCAGTTTCTCCTGTGAAGATCAGAGGCAAGGAGTACACATTGGTGGTCACTGTTGATTATTCCAGATACACGTGGGTACTGTTTATTGCCAACAAGTCTGACTTCAAGACAACTTTGTTGAGGCTATTGAAGAGACTCAGTGTCTAGAAGGACACCAAGATTAAGAAGATTCGTTCTGACCGAGGTACTGAGTTTCTGAACTCAATGATCAAGGAGTTCTGCGATACTGAAGGAATTTATCATGAGACATCTGTAGCACGCACGCCTCAACAGAATGGTCTTGCTGAGTGGAAAAACATAACACTAAAACAAGCAGCAAGGACCTTAATCGCAGACCCTGGACTACCACTGAAGTTATGGGAATAAGCCACAAACACGGCATGCTACAATTAGAATCAATATTTATTGACAAAGAAGCACTTGAAGATACCCTATGAATTATGGAACAAGAGAATTCCTTCTATATCTTATTTCCATATTTTCGGTTGTTCTTTTTTCATTCACAATAATGGGAAGGATCAGTTGAGAACTTTTGAAAGAAAATCCGACCAAGGAGTGTTCTTAGGATACTCCATGGTTAGTAAAGCTTTCAGAGTTTTCAACCTCCGGACCCTTTGCGTGGAGGAAAGTCCTCATGTGGGTTTTAATGAGTTTGCTAATGAGAACAGGAACAGAAGCAACTCAGATTCTGAAGATGTAAGCCAGAAGCTACAGAATCTGAACATAAATGAAGATTCAGAGATGATTCACCAGTGTTGGGATGATGATTCAGCAGAAGAAAATAATCAGAATCAACCCACACTGAATGTAGCTAAGGAGATTGATTCTATTGGACAGAATCAATCCCAGGTATTGGTCGATGAAGATACCCATGTAGGTATTGAGACCACCACTGAATGCACTAACTCAGGGGGAACAAATAATGTTCTTGAATCTAACACCCCTGCAGTGGATGATTCAGTAGAACCTCAACTTGTTATTGAACTTTTTCAGTTTCAAAACAATACTGCTGAAATACCTAATACTCTTACTATTTGTACTGAATCTGTTTTAGAAGAAGAGACAAGGAAACGACGTTCTTGGTTAGATACTCACTCGATTGAGCTTATTATTGGTGACCCTTCAGCAGGCGTTCAGACCAGAGCTAATCTCAGACAAGGCGAGAGTGCATTGTACTCTTTTTTCTTAACTACTGAAGAACCTCGGAATATTGAGGAGGCACTGAACGACGCTGACTGGATTATAGCCATACAAGAGGAGCTGAAACAGTTCGTACATAACGAGGTTTGGGATCTTGTTGATAGACCCCGACACCAACATGTCATAGGAACAAACTAGTTCTTCAGAACAAGCGAGCCGAAAACAACGTCATTGTCAGAAACAAAGCTCGTCTAGTTGCCAAAGGCTACTGTAAAGCTGAGGGAATTGACTTCGATGAAACATTTGCCCAATTTGCAAGACTGGAAGCTATTCGTCTTTTCCTCGCATACGCCTCACATCAAAGATTCAAGGTATATCAAATGGATGTGAAATGTGCGTTTCTGAACGGCGTACTGAAGGAAGAGGTATACGTAGAGCAGCCTCCAGGCTTTCAGCAGGGACACCAAGTATACAGAATCAGGAAAGCACTGTATGGGCTAAAACAAGCACCTAGGTCTTGGTATGATACCCTTTCAGATTTCCTCCTTTAGAAGGGCTTTCGCAAAGGCACCGTAGACCGCTCACTATTCAGCATTAGACTAAAGGATATTCTTCTAGTCCAAGTCTATGTGGATGACATCATCTTCAGATCTCAGAATGTGACCATGTGTCAAAAATTTGAGAAGATGATGAAAGATAAGTTTGAGATGTCAATGATGGGCGAGATGAATTTCTTTCTTGGACTTCAGGTTAAAAAAACTAAGTGAGGGATATTCATCAATCAAGCCAAATATACTAAGGAACTTATCAAGAAATTCGGTTGCGAGTTCAGCAAACCAATCAGAATCCCCATGAACACAAACTTCCATATCGATCTCGATAAAGAGGAAGTATCAATAGCCTCTACTGACTATCGTGCTTTAATTGGTTCATTATTATATCTAACTGCTAGTCGACCTGACATAACTTATGTTGTGGGTGTCTGTGCTCGATTTCAGGTGAATCCCAAGCTGAGCCATATGGAGTCAGCTAAGAAGATTCTCTGCTACCTCAAAAGCACACCTGACAGAGGGTTATGGTATCCAACAGATGATAATTTTGAATTAACTGGCTATACTGATGCAGACTATGCAGGTTGCAGGCTCGACCGATAATCAACTTCAGGAACGTATCAGTTCCTCGGTTGCAAGCTAATTTCATGGTTCTCCAAGAAACAGCATTCAGTAGCCACATCCACTACTGAAGTTGAATACATGGTTGTCGGAAGTTGTTGCACCCAGATCCTTTGGCTTCGACAGCAATGCGCGACTACGATGTAATTCAGAATGAAGCGCCGATCTACTGTGACCGTACCAGTGCCATTGCAATGTCGCACAATCCTGTTCTACATACAAGATGCAAGCATGTGGACATTCGACACCACTTCATTCGCGATCATGTCGAGAAGAAGGACATTAGATTGGAGAAAATCCACACTAACATTCAGAGGGCTGATATACTGACCAAGCCTCTAGCTGAAGCTAGATTCAGAGATCTTTCAGGAGAGCTAGGTCTCCTGGAATCTACTGACTTTACTCAGTAAACGTTTCAGATGGAGTGTACTCAGTAAAGGGGAACACTCGTTCGATACTGAAATTGTTCGGTATAGAGATTCAGCAACCAACTACACGTGGTATCAGCTAACTATAATGTTCAGCTAATAGGTTTGCGTATCTCTTCCAGTAGTCAACTCAACATATAAAGGTTTATGATAAGAGTTCAGCATCGCATTTATTGCCTTAAAGAATGTCATTTACTAAAAGTGTTTTCATTTATTACACGACATTCTATGCCAACTTTGTTGAAACTACTTTGCATTAAATGCATGTCGTATCATCTTACCTCTCTAAGCTCTTTTAGTCTGAGATTTGACTAGGTGGCACAGTTATCATTACTTTTCTTATCAATTAAAATCGTGACATCCATCTGGAAAAGCGGGATTTAATCCCAACCGTCGATCCGAAAACGTTTCATATTCAAAAACCTATATATCGACGTGATCATCCAAAACCGCCATCTTCAGCATTTTTATCTCTGCAAAAACCTTCGATTTCTCTGAAAATCATTCAGCATCCTGCTTGTTTTCATACATTTCAGAGATTTTCTTACGGTAAATTTTATTTTCTAAAACACTCTTATAGACTAACTCTATTTTCAAGTGCTAACCATTAATTTTGCAAATAGTCATAGCAAACCTAGTAGTCGTTTCTCTGGTTGATATAGTGGAGATCTTGAAGAAGGACCGGGTGTGGTGTGAGCCAGTTATGGAGTTTGACTCCAGTGACTTGGAGTTTTTGGATGAAGTATATAATGCGCTGAGGGCATTTGGACTGGAGTTTTCTTTCGAAGAAACCATCTTACTTCATGCCTCGCCAGATCGTCGAGCTTTATCTTAATCTTGAGGAGGAAGATGGAGACCTGTATAGGACCTTCAAAGTTCATCAGATTCAGGACCCATCCAAGGCATCTCCAATTCTGAAGAGGATGTCACTGAAGTAAGCTCTTCACAGAAGCTTCAGTCTTCCCAACCAAGGCATCAGTCCTGCAGGATATAAGGATGATGTCCTTGACGACTACCTGACGTTGTTCTGTGGGAAGCCAACGACGTTCAGAACTACATTTCCCAAAAGCAGCATGCTTCCTCAGTACAGGGCTTTGGCGTACATTGTGACACAGATTCTGACAAGCAAGGTCGGTTCGTTTGATGAGGTGTCGTGGCCAAAACTTCAGATGATGATGGCCATTTATGACAAAGCTCACATCAATTGGGCCAATATCTTCATCAGAGAGTTTCAGGCCCAGGGGGCGAAGTTCGATCGATCAGCAGCCAGACTGAGTGCTAAGGAAAAGCTTCTTTATGGAATGAAGCTCTCAGTCATGATCGAGGATTTATGTGGAACTAATTAGATCGCCTATGCTGACAAAGAATACTTCAATCCAAAGAAGATCAGATTCCACAACCAAGCCAGTTCTCTATAGCAGATTGACGTTGGTGCCGGAGAGGGTAAGCGCAAGAGGAAAGCCCAAACCCCAGTTAAGAAGGGTGCTACCCCGAAGAAGAAGAAGGGTTCTGAGCAAGCCATAGTAGTAGCCCCTACTGCCCTCCAGCTGAGAACGAGGACACTGAGTCAGCAAAAAAGGTTGATTCAGAAGAGAAGGCTAAGTCAGCAGAGAAGGAGGCCTCAGCAGAGAAGGCTGCCTCAGTAGACCGAGAAGATTCACTAGAACAGGGGACTTCACCTCAAGTCACTACTCCTACTCCCCTTTCTCCAGTGGACGTACCACCACTCAGCAGTTTGCCTTCACTGAGAGAAGACAGTCTCCAATTGACATTGAGGAGATGGAGACTGACATTGAAGCCGAGACGCTTGGGTTTGACCTTTCGAAGTCTCAGAGTACATTCCTGAAATCGCCAGTCATTCTGACTTGGTCGATAAAGCCAACAGGGCAAGGCTTCAGATTTATACAGATTCCAGGACTAGATCACTCTAGAGCAGCTGATTCGATTTAAGTCCTCGGAATTACTGAACACCGATGAGTTGCAGCTCCGACAGCAGATAGGCTACGAAGAGGCTGCTGATCTCAGCTCATTCGACGACCTTAGGGTTGCTATGCTGGCCTTGCTTGAAGATCGATATCCTTCTTCAGCAGCCAACCCTATCGAAGGTTCAACAGGTCCCGATGACCAGGAACCGCCCAGTGATGCAGGAACTGAGAAGCCTGCTGAGGGTTCTCAACAAGAGAAGGAGGGAGAACAACCTTCTGACGATCAATCCAACTCCCCTCCTCCTTCTGGTTCGGCAGCAGCAGGCACCTCTGGCCTTGCTGACCCGGAACAGCTGTTGCTAGGGTCAGCTTATGAGGTTGGCTTTGTTTCAAAGCGCCAAAAGTCGAAGGCAGTGGCTAAGGCACTTCTGAAGCAGGGGACTCAGAATCGTCTCCTTGCCATAAATGTTCACAAGTTATGGCGCCAGTCCACTGCAGCTCAGTGCGAGGAAGTCAGGGCTCTGAAGACTTCTGTTCAGAACATCCCTCATGTCCCTAACTTCAGGTCAATTCTCATGAATGCTTTATCCGCACAGAAAGCTGACTTCGACAACCAGCAAACAATGGTTCAAAAGCTTTTGAAGGATGCCCAGTCTTTTATTCTTGATTCCTTCAAGGCAGCCCAGTCAGAGCTTCGGAACCAGATTTATCAGCACACTCTAGCTCATGAGCAGAGGATTTCTAAACTACAGAATGAGTGTGAGCTGAAGATTAACGTAAAACTGATAAATATTGAAGAACTAGTAGATCACTCTCAGCGCAAGTATGCTGAAGAACTAATAACTGAGAAAAATGATATACACCTCTAGTTCGACAATCTTCAAAAGACCTTGGATGAGCTCTCCAAATCTTATCAAACGCTCAGTACCAAGGCAGTTACTCTTCCCACCCCTCAGACCTTATTGGATGATGCCAAAAAGGGGGAAAAGACTAAAAGCTCTAAGAAGGACAAAGCTAAAAATATTCAGAGTGATAAGTCTGAGGGGGAAGTAACAAGGGTTGTTGCCCAGGGTGTCTCAGCAGGGGATGTAGCAGCTGAGGCAGGCCCAAGTAGCTCAGGACCTAGGAAGGCAGAAACCGGCACTTCTGAACCTCCTTAGAAATATATTGAGGAAGTGACCGCGTTCTTAGAGGAGTCAGACGCTGAAGACACTCCTCTGCCTACACCTGTATCGGGGAAAGGGAAATAAGTGCTGAAAATTCCTCCTCGTCCCCAAAGATACATAAGCCCAGCAGAGCAAGCTCAGATTGATGCTGGTGAGAAGCTTGCTTGGGAAATTGCTGAGGCTGAAGCGGCTAATAAGTCCAAGAAGGCCCCTACGAAGGCCAGAACAAAGGTACCTACGAGAAAGTCTATTCATAGTCAGGTAGCCAGAAAGCTTACTCTCAGAGACGATGCTGACAAAGAAAAAAAGAAAGAGAGAGAAGCTAAAAAACAGGCTGACACACCCAAGCAAACGAAGAACCGGTTGAGCCTACTATTGATGAGCTGATTGACCTCAGCATCAGAGCTCTTGATTCCAGAGTTGAGTGGCATCAGCTTGCTGAAGCTAGAAGGAAACAGGCAGAAGCCAAGGAGAGAGCGGCTGAAGAGGCACGTGAAGCAGAGAGACTGAAGCCTAAGACACTACTTCCTAAGGACAGGGACATCCCCACAACCGAATAAGCTAAAGACTCATTTATGGCCTCGTGTAGATGAGTGGATACCCTGGGCGAAGACACGGGCATGGGAGACGATCAAAGCCTAATTCATCAAAAGATTCTATGTTTGGAAGATTTGGCCTGATTCTACGAAAGCTGACGCCTTTGCTGGATGGATATTGAAGTGTGATCCTGAAATCTACAGAATAGTTCAGAAAGCCCGTGATGCAAATGTCCCTATTAGGACTCCGGCTTTTAGAACTCTGCCTCCACTGCGGAAATTGGATGGATCACTCTTCACAGCTGAGATTGAAGCAGAAGCGAGGGGTGCAGCTAAGTAGAACTGGAACCTAAAGATACTAAAGATCTTCCAGAATTTCTCCAGCTGATGAAAGGCGTATTCAAGCTTTATGGACTTCCGTTGCCCGAGAACAAATTGAATGATTTGAAGGCAAGGATTTAGTGCTTTAGATCTACTAGGAACTATTCTAGCTTGTTTGTGTCAGTAGTTTTCCTAGTGTAGCAATCATGTACATGTACTCAGATCTCTTATCATTAATACATCAGTTGTTACTTGGCCTGGAAATTTCTCATTGTCTCTATGGCCCGCTTCGTGTTTATTTTAACACTCAGAATCACCTAAGTGATTACTGACTCACACATTCACTGCTTATCTGTGTGTTAGTACTTGCTTAGATTAGAGACTTGAAGATACATCTCCATAGATTCTCATTGTAATAATTGTAAAGAGTTTGTATATGATAGTTCTTTCGATTGATAGAGAGTGTTAGATAGAGTGATAGGTTTTGGCATCATCAAATAGGGGGAAATTGTTGTGATATGATTCAGTAGTTGATTTGGCTGATCCCAAAGCCCTATTCTGATTGATGAACCATTCCTTGTAAAAGTTAACACCTTTGTCTATGAGTGTTTCAGACTCAGTAGACTCGCCTTCATCATGGTCCGGCTCAGAAGTTTCATATGTTGTCCCTCAGTAGACCATCTGTTGCATTGTCATGGAGTGAAGATTCAGTATGGTTGGACTCAGTAGGAGCAGCATACTGAAAGGTGTTCAGGAATCAGTAGAACTGGACTCAGCAGGAGCAGTTTACTGAACTCAGAGTCTTGGCCCTCAGTAGTGTTGGACTTAGCAGGAGCAACATACTGAACCTTTCGGTCAGACTCAACAATGGTCTGTCAGCTGTTTTAACTGACAGTGGATTCAAAGTCATTTCAGTTGAGTTGTCCGAGGTCGTACATCTGAGAAAAGTCAGCTTCAGTATCAACCTTGAAGTTTGAACAAGTCTCAACCACTCTCGGTACCTCGACCAATAACAAGCAGCCAGCTGGCAAAGTCTCCGACATAAAGTTGCAAGTCAACCACTTTCCGCAAAGAAAGAGGACTCTCAGAATTCGAAAAAGAGTCGTTTGCTACCTATATAGAGTGATACATGGACAGTTCTTCTCCAACGGATCTATTCACAACTCACGTCTATAAATAGAGGGAGGGTCGTGGTCACTCAAGTCGCACTACACGATCATACAAGCGACCTAAGGGAACTCAAGCAATTAACGAACTCAAAGCTCTAGAATACTTAGCGAATATTCAAGTGAAGAACACGAACCCAGAGTGATTATTCCTCATTGTTCTAAGCCATTCTCGTTCTCACCCTCTAGCCTAAGCTCAACTATTATATCCATAGCTTAGAACCGAATGAGTTCATTTATTAAACTGTTCTTAATTGAAAAGAACTCCTTCATAGTTGGAGATACATTCAAACTTCTATTTGACCTTCTAAACTGAGAGTATAATCAGAAGTTACAGTTTGTCCATCGCACAAACTAACTGAGACTAACTCAGTATAATAAAATAGTGTCCTGCTTTGTTCAGGATCAGTGGACGTAGGATCTTGCGTATCCGAACCACTTTAAAATTGATGTGTCGTTTAACTGTTGCATTGATAACTGTTCATACTGAAAAATATCTTTACAAAATCATAAAACAACATTTAAGTAAAAGCTTAAAACGTTGCACTAATATACTAAAACTGATTTGATAAACAAACATTTTCAAACAAGCTTAATCGGGCCTACACATTCCGCACGCTACTGAACAGCTGATGAACGCTACTGAATTCTGACCTTACGTCTGCTAGCAGAGCTCAGCACTCTCTATCCACGCGATCAAGAACATCTTGCTTGGTCTACTGAATTCATTCAGTAGACATCTTCCGTAAATCGAACTACTCGCGTTTGAATATGGTTTTCAAGTGTATTCACCCCCCCTCCCACACCTGAATGTTTGATTCGGGACCAACATGAACCAATATAATATAATAGATGTATAGCTTAGTTGACCTCATCATGTTTAGAGCTCAGTAGCTATTGTTAGACTTGATAGATCATTTAAGGTTAGCAATTGCTGGGACTTAGTTGTCTGAAGAGTTAGTAGGATTCAGCCGAATCTACTGAATGGGTGTTGTCAATTAGTATGAAGTATCGACCAACACACTGCAATTTCAGAGAATGTCAGTAGAAGATCTTTCAGTAAAGTGTCTGAGTTATTAGAAGAAATCAACTCAGTATCAGTCTTGGAGTTTGAACAAGCCTCACCTACCATCTAACCTCGACTAATGAGGAGGTGTCAGCATTGTACTTACACTGACATAAAGCTGCAGCCAGCTTTCTTACTCTGAAAAAGAGAGTATCTCTACAGCTTCATTCAAAATTAGAGATGACCGTTTTGCTTGTTGTTTCTTGACACATGGATAGGCCCCCTCCAACGGATCTATTCATGAGTGAAGATTATAGATAGAGATCGATCTTCATTGAAGGCACCGGGAATACAAAGCTTTCAGGCAAACAAGTTTTATCATACTCAAAGCAGACACATCGAATAACTCAATAAACCGATAGATTATTGATATAGTTATTCTCTCTAGAGTTAACTTAGTTCCCTTCTCTATACTCTAAGCCTTTATTGTTAGATCATAAGCTTAGAAACCGAACGAGTTAATTTTTGAATTGTTCTTATTTTAAAAACTCCTTTAGAGATGGACAAAACTCTCAAACCTCGTGCTTGAAGTCTTTGTAAAGTCACTAGGACTATAAGAAGTGATCTGTCCCGTGCACGAATCCACTGAAACTTGCTCAGTATAATCTAATCATAATTCGACGCTATATATTTATTTTAAAAAATAGATACGCTTTGAAGCCCAAGATCGTGATCAAAGTTGACTGCTCGTGGCAAGTCAACTCAGCAATTAATTAATACTATATAATACACGATTTTCCAACACTGTATACATCCAAGAGGTCCGACACACACTACAACAAAATACATATACATAAATGTTCTCTTCCGACAAATTAAGTAATAATATTAATATTTAATAACGGATCGGGTTAGAACAATTCCCCTGCCCCTTCTGTCAACAATATACTTGTCCCTCCGCTATTCCGTTGCATATAAAATTAAGAAATAAAAATAAAAAGTAGATAAAATCATAAAAGGTGTATAAGTTTCTCTTTGCTGAAGTACCATGTACGTTTTTGGTTCGAATGCTTGTACCTGCAATAAAGTCTCATTGGACATTCTATCTTCGAAGGCAAATATCTTATGAATTATTGTAGCTAAATCAACTCGCACAATCCATTGGCTATACCTCTAAATTCACCCTCCACACTACTACTGCGAGCAACAATATATATTTTTTCAATTTGCAAAGTTTGACCATTTAGGAAGACATTTTCTACGTCTATTTGTTGTGATTGTCAATCCAAGGATATATCAATAGATAGAAGAAGACGGAAGTTATTTAACTTAAAACTATTTTGCTTTTTTATTGCCATTGCACAGGGGTTGTTCTTAAAAGGAAATTATGGTTAGGATGGCCCATGCAATTATGAACTATCCTATAGTGGTCTCAAAGCAGCCTGCAGAGTCATAACTCCTCCTATCTTGCATATGGAGCTTACAAGAGCTTCACCACTTCAATCTTGGTTAGTATATAGCATTACACTATAACAGCATCAATCTGACGTATATGAATGACTTTCTTATTTATGTGGCAGGTGTGATTGATTCATATATTATGTGTGATATGTTTTGTAAGTCAGTCATCCCTATTCAATTTTCTAGACACAATTGTTTCTTTCTTTAGAATATTTCCATCTAGATAATGTCAAATGAGAACTTGTTCGAACCAAGTCATATGGCTTTGATTCTTCTTCGTTTTAGTGAAAATATATACAAGAGACATTGAGACCTGGTCTGTGTTCTTTTTAGGAAAATGTACTGTCACGTTAATTACTTTATTGCAGGCCGAGGGATTGTTGGGTCATGCTTGGAGAATTTTTAGATGATTGTCGACTCAAGCTAGCCTGGACAAAACAAACTTAAAATTATACTTACTTTCTTAAAACTTAGAATGTGTGTAGAAGTGGACAAGCTATATATCCTAATATACTGGGATTTGTCTTACTTAATCTGCTTTATTTTTGCTGGCAAATAGAAGAGAGGTTATCATGAGTGTTTTTTTATCGAATATATTGTGTATGACTCGGTCTTTTTAACCTTGTTACTCTTTTTAGGATCCTGCGAGTCCAAGCTTTGTTTGCTCGACCAAACAAGTGTTGGAAAATCTTTAATATATATATAAGGGGCCTTATATAGAGAACAAGGTCTTATTGAGAGAAATAAGAACATCTTACATCTATAGATCAACAACAACGGATGGCTAGGATTAGAAGGGATTTTGTTTCTTTTGTCATTTTTTTTAATAGACTAATGGTTGCATAAGGTTATTTACGGAAGAAATTGGGCAAAAGTTTAAAGAGTGAACCATTTTACCTCATTCACTATCAAATTTAAAAACTTCCCAACTGCTTCCCTCAAATCCTGCGAAAATCAATCACACCCCTTCGTTCCGACGACAATCGTCGATCCATTTCGTAGAGCCAGCGCTTCGACGATTCTCAATTCCTTCGACGATTGGATTTCACGAAAAGGGGTTCTATGGGTAGACGCAGTTTCACGGAAGAGGATTTCACGAAAGGGTTCCATTGGATTTGTTGTGGTTTGGAATTGCAGAGTCGATACTCGAGTTGAAGATTGGCGAAATAGATTCAAGAACTCAGATTTGTGTAGATCTGCTCTTCCTCCATGTCTTCTATCTCTCTCATCTCTTCTCATTTATGTAGATCTGTTCCAGATCTGTGTAGATCTGTTCATATTTATGTAGATCTGTTCCAGATCTGTGTAGACATGTCTCAGATTTGGAATTCGAGATTGGTGGTGTTGGGGGCGTACGCATTTAGAGTTCGAATCTGGAGTTCAACAAATGTTTTACGAATTGGAGAAGCATGTGTATACAAATTACAGTTAAATGTGCATAGAAGATATAAAAATTGTGCATATAAATTATAGAAAAATGTGCATATAAAAAATGTGCATACAGATTATAGAGAATGTGCATATAACACACACAAAATGTGCATATAAATTTAAAAAAATGTGCATAGAACACACAAAATGTG
Organism: Lavandula angustifolia; assembly: GCA_028984105.1. Classification (NCBI taxonomy): domain Eukaryota; kingdom Viridiplantae; phylum Streptophyta; class Magnoliopsida; order Lamiales; family Lamiaceae; genus Lavandula; species Lavandula angustifolia. The sequence goes on along the minus strand of CM054818.1, from coordinate 12,567,630 downwards.
TATATAAATTAAAAAAAATATGCATAGAACACACAAAAAATGTGCATAGAAAATATTGACGAAATCAGGAGAAGTAACAAGAAAAAATCGTCAGCAATCCGATCTTGAATTATTGGCCGATCTTGCACATCAAAAACGCTCTCGCTCTCTCCCTCCCATGAATAAGTCGATCCCGTTCTTCAAAATCCCTTGTTGACTAAATTAGAAAGACAAAATACCAAAATAACCTTAATGAGGCTTGAAAAATTACGAAAATTACGAAAATGTCATTAATGAGCTCCTTAATCTTGACCACACATCTTGTAAAGGAATGGTTGAGATTTGTTCTCTATTTTCTCATTAAGACCATGCTCTCTCTCTCTCTCTCTCTCTCTCTCTCTCTCTCTCTCTATATATATATATATATATATATATATATATATATAATATATATATAGGGTATGGATCTAGGGAGATCCATCCCTCATATGAGATATGAGAACCGATCCTATGCGTTGATCGGGTCTCATCTAATGCACAATATTAATCCCTTGTTTCTTTTAAAAAAAATGAAAAATAGTAAAAAGGGTATAATGGGTATAGGAAAACTAGTGTTTTTTGGGGGCAATTGTACCAAATGAAAAATTTGAAACCCTTGTTCATTTTTTCAGAAAATTGCGAGCGTCTTCTACAAAAACAGCCACGACGACTTCCGCAACCACCCGCCACTATCTCGTCTTCTCCAAAACCACCCGCGTCCACTTCCGCAACCACCCGCGACCACTTCCGCAACCACCCCTGTTCATTTTTTCAGTTTATCTATATTAACCATCTCCGTCGAGAAGTAAGATTCCACTTCCGCATACTCGATTCGACTTGAACTGAGGTTTGTTTGACTGAGATTTTACTTAAATTAGGATACCCATATATTATTTGATGTTATGGAGAAAATAATTTTCATGTGAATTCCTCCCGTGGTTGAAAATTTCTCATGTATTATTTGGGGGCTAATTTCTCATTTCGGATTTCTCATGTATTATTTGGGGGGTAATTTCTCAGGAGCCTGAAAATTGGTTCTCTTCATTTCGGATTTCATGCTGATGTGAATGTAATTGTGTAGAAAATTTCGTTATGTTGATTTCAGGCAATCGAAAACTAGAGCATTGCATTAACCTTGCAACGGTGATAGTATGGACGCAGGTATTCCTAAGATTTCATGAGCCTATATTTTGTTTGTGTTGCATAAACTGTACATTGCATAAGCACGACAATAAACTTAATTTTTTCTGTGATATTCGGTTAATTAATCGCGTATATATGCATAAAGTTTATACTATGTATGCATAAATTAATCCCTTTATAAGCATAAATAAATGTACATTGGAATAACAATTTTTTGGGTGTGTGTCTTCTGATTTGTTAAGCATAAACTTTACACAGTGTCTGCATGAAATGTGTTTGTTGTGAGTAGAAAATCCGTGAGTTATTTGCATAAAATAAGTATTACATATGCATAAACTAAGTTAGTCATGTACAAAAAAGATGTGGGCTGCTACTTCATGATATGTTTTGAATTGAGAATGAAGCGGACTTTCATAATTGACAATACCACTGATCACAAAAGCATTGACATGAAAGTTTAGTATGGAAACATACCCAATGATTTGGTGAGCAAAATCTTCAGTTATAGAGAATTTAATTTTAACTTAATCTTGAAATTGAACAGTTGAAAGCATAATATTTTAATTAGTCATGTACAGAAGTTTTTTTGTTTCTTCTGTAATATGTTTTCCCGGTTGAGAATGAGGGCTGCTACTTCATGATATGTTTTGATTTGAGAATGAAGCGGACTTTCATAATTGACAATACCACTGATCACAAAAGCATTGATATGAAAGTGAAGTATGGAAACATACCCAATGATTTGGTGAGCAAAATCTTCAGTTATAGAGAATTTAATTTTAACTTAATCTTGAAATTGAACAGTTGAAAGCATAATATTTTAATTGGGCTATATTTTTCTCGTTGTTAGACATATCTGTTATCTCAATACCTGAGGGAGATGAATTGCACAAGCCGTGCAAAGATGGTAGAGAAATCTGAGACAGAAATGATCATTCCAGTGTGGGGGAACCGATCGAAAGTTATGGATTCAAGTATTATTTAATAAGCATAAAACAATCAGACTGTGTGCATAAAATAGTAGAATGATAAGTATAAATAAATATGCCCCCATAATACTTAATGAAAGTAGCATAAAATATGCAGACTGTGTGCATAAAATAGTAGAATGGTAAGCATAAATATATATGCAACAATAATACTTAATCAAAGTAGCATAAAATAATCAGACTGTGTGCATAAAATAGTAGAATGATAAGCATAAATAAATATGCCAAAATAGTACTTAATCACAGTAGCATAAAATAAGAAGACTATGTGCATACATAGTAGAATGGTAAGCATAAATATATTTGCAAAAGTACTACTTAATAAAGAAGATTGATTTCATGCAGGAGTTTATCTGATGAGACACATGGAGACCTTCAAGGGTGATTTAACGAACTGGGACACGGGATTTCTAAAGAAAGGTGTCAAACAAATAAAGCTTTGAGGATGCGGTATTGTTTGAGCTTAGTTAATTTTGATGACAACAAAATGAAGGAGACGGTTGAACTAGAGGCGGTGGGGCATTCAGATGAGAATGAAGTTGATTCAAAAGAATGTGTCAAAAAATTGCTAGATAGTTAGAATGTTGGGTTGTGCGAATGTTTACTGTCTTAATTTGGTTGGATAAACTTAGTGATATCGATGCTGTTATGTTTTTTTAAGGAGTGAAAAAACATCTTTTGGTATATTAAATGTATTCGATCAAATGCCAAACGTATATGCACAAACAATTGAGGAGTATGCAGATATGCATACACTCTGGTAGGGGAAAACGTATATGCACAAACACTACATAACATAAGCATGAAATTACAATATGGTATGCATGAAATATATTGCCTCAACATATATAGAATAGCATGATATATAATACCTTGTATAAAACAAAACGTATCATAAGCATGAAACAACAATTGGGTATGCATGATATATAAAACCTTGAACATAACCAGTACCATAAAGTTTAAACTTGAAATATCAAGTTTATATGCATGAAAAATATAAAACATAAGCATAAAAAAAAGGTTGTATGCATGAAAAAAACATAACATGAAATAAACCGATGAATGTTAATACAAATTAGTACAAAATAACTGCAAATGGTTCAGTGCTTCGGTTTATAGTAAGTTAAGCATAAAAAATTAAGAGTAATCTTCTACATCCTTAACATTAGGGCAGTTTCTTGAATCATGATGTCCCATCTGGTTGCATTTCCGACACATCCTCTGAGGCTTCAACTTAGCACCCAATGCCGCCTCCTTCCTAGACTGTAGCCTACTGCCCGATCCCTTGGTTTTCACTTGATCTGGTGGCATAACTTCGACATCTTGAGGGATATGTGAGCCATAAAAGCTTTCAAATGTGTTTTGATTAACCTTACTACTTGAAACGCCTTCATCAGCAATTTCATATTTGTTGACCAAATCATCAAAATCAGAAAGTAGTTCGTTCATTCGTCCAGGGTTGCCGGAAACCAATGAAGCACATTTGAATACTACGTCCAACAACTTCTTTGTGGCATCTGCAGTAGAATGACCGACATTCCCAACTTCAAAAGACTTATCAAAACGCTTGAAAGACACATTTCTACCCCAACGAGATACGACACAGGAATCTGGAACACAACTGATGTTGGAATTCTTGAACACCTTCAAAATGTGCCTACACAACAGACCGTGCATCTCCATCTTCCTACATGTGCATGAAACCCTCAAATCAACAACATTGAACGTAACGTTGAAAACACCAACTGTATTATCATCAATTTCAAACATCTTCACTCCACCACTGTCGGTTAATTTTTGAATAGAACACACGTTCACAGCCTCAACCCATTCCAACTGCACCTTAGAGAACATAGTGTTTGAATACACTGCAGCCAAACTTCGCTCCAAAGGCAAAGTTGTCATTAGGATTGGTAAACTACCATCATCCGCTGCGTTAAGTTTGTCCAGTGATTGTCGTTGAGCATTTATTGCACTCTCGAACAACAAATAGAACATCACCAGATTGGCCTTTGATTTTAAGTAAGTTCGGAAAAAATGATTCTCGCTCTCGGACATGGATGTTGTGCGAAACAATCCAGACATTGGGAAGTCTCGGAAATAAGCAGGAATCCAATAATGGCGTAGGTCAAACATCCCATCAAGCCAATCATGACCAACCAAATCAAAATCCAATAAAACAGATTTCCACTTCGCATTGAACTCCTTCGGTTGCAGGTCGCTATTCCACACAATATCATTAAATCTTTTCATAAAATCAGTGTTTTTTCTTAATGACAGCGGAATCTTATCCGGAACTTTAAGCATGATGTGCCACATACAAAAGCGATGACGGGTTTCGGGCATAACATTCTCCATTGCAATCTTCACGGAAGGATCCTGATCGGTTATTATTAACTTGGGACAACCGCCCATGCAAGTCTTGAAACTGTTAAGTAACCAAGAATATGAATCCACTGTCTCTGAGGACAACAAACCCGCTGCAAACGTAATACACTTGCCGTGGTTGTCGAGGCCGGTGAAAGGAACAAATTTCATGCCGTAACTGCATAAAAGATTGTAATTCTTTAGTTGCATAAAATAAATTCTGTATGAGCATGAATGAAACGAGTCATAAGCATAAAATCAGTACATGATATTAATCTGCATAAAATATAAGAATATGTGCATAAATAATACATTAGGTATGCATAAACTATCAATGAGATATGCATAAATAATACGTAAGTGAAAGGAACAAATAAGATTGCGTCAATGCATACAAAAATTTTATGATTTAAATTCTTTTGTTTGCATAAAACAGCTCCTGTATGAGCATGAATGTAAAGGAGACATGAGCATAAAATCAGAAATCTGAATTTGGAAAATTATAGTAACTCCTACCAGATGCATAGAATAAACACGTACCTATTGGTTGAATAAGTTGCATCAATTGATAACGAATCTCCAAAAATCTTGTAATTGCCAATACATATATCATCAGCCCAAAATACACGCTTCAATTTGTCCCCTCCGTCCGTAAAATATTCGTAAAAAAATTCAGGGTTCCTATCACGATCTTCCTTCATTTTATCCAACATCATTTGTGCATCCGCACCCTCAACGCATATACGAAGATCACGGTGAAAATTTTTAAAATCTACTCCATCACAACCGATGTTCTGATAACTACCAACCAACTCACTAAACATTCTATATGACCTAATCGGACCAACATTAGAATGCGCACAACTAAGGACGAAATTCTTGTGGACGGAAGTCATTGTCCGATTGTATCTCATGAATTGTTTGTGAGTTGATAATAACAAAGGATGTGTGTGTGCCTCGTTAAATAAATCAACTACAAAACCTTCGGGGTGGGATTTTAATACAATGCGTGCAAAGCAAGATGACCGTTTAGAATTAAACCTTCGCTTTGTTTTCTTCGAATTAAGATTATCAACGTCCCAGTATTTCTCCCCTTCTCTACTGCACACTAAATATCTACGCATAATAGACCCATCAACATGCTGTTTTATCGACCACTTACGTATATCAAAACCGCACAAACCTCCGTAGTCTCTATAGAAATTTTCGGCCTCATCAAGATTAACAAATTTGCGTCCAACATACGGTTTCAATTCGTCCGGGCAATCAGGAATATAAATGGATTCATCGGATTCAAGAGACACAATTGATTGACACGGTTCAACCATTCCAGAAACTGAATGCATGAATATGTCACAGTATCAGCATAAACTAACAAATACATATGCATGAACATTGTAATTACATATGCAAAAATTATAATAGTCAATCTACAACATAAAAATTCAAAACTTCATATATACATACATATCATTCTTCAAAAACACAACCAGCTTTCTCGATTTTGAACCCAACAAAGCAGTAACTATAAACTTCAGTAAATAAAGACATATTATGTAAAACACAAAGCATTCTTCAAAAATTATACTAGAAATTATCGAAAATCATTACTATTACTTGATGTTCTGCATATTATGTAAAAATTCCAAAAAGTACACAAATCAATCTTCCAAAATCGGAATTAATCGGGATAAATAGAGAAGGAAAATGACCATTGATGACTTAAGAAACATAAAAAATCGATACCCACCATCAATAATCAACTTCCAACAATTATTTTGGGGTCTCCATGGACGACGCAATTCTCTTGAACAATGAAGGCGCCGCTTGATGTTCTGGAGTGAAGAAAGAACCGATTGTAGGGGTGTAGGTAAAAAGGATCATGCAATTTTACTGATTTACCCTTAATGAGGGGAATTTTTCCTTTTTTCATTTAATTTTAAATGGTTTTGGAGATAAAATGAGAGCCTTAGATTGTCGAAATGGAGGGCCGAGATCGGTTCTCATATCTCATATGAGAATTGGTTCTCATAATATCCATTTCCTATATATATATATATATATATATATATATATATATATATATATAGGGAATGGATCATATGAGAATGAGACTTAAAATAAGAAATATGAAGGAATCCTAGCCCTCCATTTTTAAAAATCTATGTTTGTGATTATTTTGAAGATATGTTTTTATTTAATACATTATTATTAATAACATATCATTAAGGGTATTTGTGTCCATTTAAATTCCTTAATTTGTGGAATCATCTTCTTTTTTTTAGTAATTGATTCTCTTTCTAAAATAGCATATAATTTCCATTTCAAAGAAAATTTAGGTTCTAATTTGAGTTCAAATTTTTGAATTTAGATATTGTTTGCGTATTTTTTCATTTCCTAAATAAACATTCCATCTCTTTTCTCGTTGTTTCCATTTCCTGAATAAGTTAATATAATAATATGATGACAGTTTTAGAGTAAATATGCATATATTTTCATTTAACTATGCATAATACTATTCATTTATATGAATTCAATTAAAGTATCATGACACAATTACATTATTGTAGAAATAGTGAATTAACATTTCGTACATCAAAGTCTAAATATGCATGAACTTAAACATAATTATGCATAATACAATTCATTTATATGCATTAAATGTAACGCCCTGAAATTTTCAAATATAAAATGCACTGCATATTTATTCATGCATTTATCAAGTGTTTTAGTTCTGCAAGTCGCGCCTTAGAAATTAAAATGAAATTAAAGCATTTATGTTATTTTTTTGTTAAATCATTTTTGTTATGTAAATTTATTTTTAATTTTGAATGTGTTTGTTTATATCATATTATGATTTTTTTTTATTTAATTATTTAGAAATCATGTTAGAATTATTAGGCAAGAATAATAGTTATTTATTTTGGATTTCCTAAACCAACTAGGATTCATAAAGGGATATAATATTTATTAAGGTATTAAGTTATTAGGAGATGATTTTATATTTTATTTTATGATTAAAATAGATATTTTATGTGTGTTATAAATGTTTTAGGATAAAATCTAGTTATGGTTATCCATATCCTAATTTATCTATGATTGAATCTCTTATATGCTAAGTAATAGAATAAATTCTATATAAAATATATATGGACGAAAATAATTATGGATAAAATATATTTGATATCTTATTTGATTAGGGATGTTTGGATAATGATTTTTAGGCTTATAAATACCCCTTAGTCGCTCATAATATAACATCACATAAACTTTTCGAAAATCTGCCAGCGTACCTGCGAACTGTTTCAAGAATTATTTACGTACCTTCCCGGCATCATATCATTGTGAAATTTTAGGCGACGATTCCTAGGTATGTCTAGTATACTCATTTATGTTTGTATAATTTTTCAAGCATGATAAGTAATTGTTTAAAATTGTTATTCGTAACTTGCCAGTTTCTGACAGCATATTCATGATCTCGAAAGGAAATTGTTTTTCATGTGTTATTTACATTGTTTTCGATCCTGATTAATTTTAATGGGATATAATACATGTTAGGTCATTCATAATAAAATTATAGAATTTTTAGGATACGTGTACTATTTATTTGTTAATTTGTTTCTTGATGTGTCCGATTCTAATATGTCAATTCTTTGGTTGTTAAAATGTTTAAGTTTCATGAGAACATAAATACATGATCTTAAGCTACTTGAAAAATTCCAGAAAAATTATAGAGATACAATTTAGGATGTCTTTAAGATTTCTGTAAATTGTGGGAATTTTTAAACAAGTCTTTATGTTTTTAATGAATTTTTACTTTTACACTACCGAGAAACCATGCTCTCTGGATAGGGCCTAGTAAAATGTTTATATCTCACTCCAAAAAAATGGTTTTCACTTGATTCTTTTTCCTAAATACTCTACACACGTAGGTAGTTGTAAAAATATTTATTTCTTATTTTTAACTTATGTGTATGAAAGCAGTTTAATACAAATGTTCGGGTAGTCAGTCGGAGCATGCATTTTCGTATTCGGATTTTGATGGAAAATATTATGTATTTTATGAAGTCTTTACTTATCTATAGAGATTAAATTTTGATATGATATTTATAAGTATGTCCCCTAGATGTGTGTTAAATATTGGAATTTTAAAATATGTTTAGTTCCCGAAGCTTATAGTTAAAGGTCAGTAGGTCAGAAACTGCCTTTGTTGATGCAGTAGGTACTGTTTTGGTTATAACTCTTAGAGGACTTATTATTTTCATATGAAACCAAATATGGTGTGATTTAGACTCATTAAGGAATCTATGTGTAGAAAATTAAGATTTATGGAATGAATTCATGTTCTGTGGATTTTTTTTAAAATAGGTATTTTGCACAAGTTAATATGGGACGTTGAAACCTATTTATAAGATAACTTTTTGTGTTACGTTTTCACTGGCATGCTAAATAATAAGAAATTTATGAAATATTTATATATGTGAAATACGTACATGACTTTCATGAATCATTAAGATAAATTTTCATGTATAGAATCGGCGCGCAGGACTTGAACATTGATATCCATAGTTTTTCATTCAAAATCAAGGTTAAGGTGGGGAAGTATTCTTATACTACATTTATCCTTATTATATTTTATGCTCAATATTTATGAGTTAATGACAGACATGATAAGGAGGGATCGAAGTTGATCCGCGATCGAAGTTGATCGGTATAAATGTTTATGGTCGAAGTTGACCGGGATCGAAGTTGATCCGCGATCGAAGTTGATCGGTACACATGTTTATGGTCGAAGTTGACCAGGATCGAAGTTGATCCGTTTAAATGTTAGAGTCGAAGTTGACTCGGTGGTCTGTGTGACTACGAAATGCTTACATGTTCTAATTTTTCATAATATATATTGGTATATTTTATAGTTTGGATAAGTGTATTCCCCACTGAGTAGTCGTACTCATCCCTATCATTTTAACATTTATTAGGAAATGGGTCGGCCGATGCGTAGAGGTGTTGGTGGTGATGGTCACGAGGAGGACTTATCGTATTTAAATTATTGCTTATAGTATATGAACTTTACGTTTTATCTTTTGAAATGTTACTTGGTAAATTTTTATTTAAGACTTCCGCTGAGTATGAAATTAACATGAGTTTTTCAATGATTCTTTTCCATAAAAATATTTTGAAAGAACTGAAATATGCATGTTAAATATGAAGTAACGTTCCTTGTTAATTTATGAAAATTGGGGTGTTACATTAAATATTGTGAATTTTTTGTATCACATAATGTAATTATTAGTGCTAAATATGCATATATTCTCAAATAATTATGCATAATACTATTCATCTATATGCATTCAATTTAAGTATCAGGATACAATTACATTGTTTTAGAAATAGTGAATTAACATTTCGGTCATCAAAGTCTAAATATGCATGAATTTAAACATAATTATGCATAATACTATTCATTTATATGCATTAAATATAGTGAATTTTTTATATTGCATAATGTAATTATTAGTGCTAATATATATATATATATATATATATATATATATATATATATATTAAATAACTATGCATAATGTTATTCATTTATATGCATTCAATTAAAGTATCATAACACAATTACATTATTGTAGAAATAGTAAATTAACATTTCGGTTCATCAAAGTCTAAATATGCATGAAATTAACCATAATTATGCATAATACTATTCATTTATATGCATTTAATATTTGTGAATTTTTTTGTATCACATGATGTAATTATTAGTGCTAAATATGCATATATTTCAAATAACTATGCATAATACTATTTATTTATATGCATTCAATTAAGTATCAGGGCACAATTATAATATTTTAGAAATAGTGAATTAACATTTTTTCGTAGAAAATTGTCGCTGTATTTTATATATGTATATGTATATGTATATATATATATATATATATTGTTATTATGAAAATTAATTTACCATTTAATTCTATTTTGACTTTGGCAAAATTCAGACCGTTTGATCACCGTTTCGAGCCTCGATATATATACGATTTGCGAATTAAGATATATAGCGTCGATCTAAGGTTTTAGTAGATAATTGTAGTGTGCTTAATTTCTCGATTCTGATTTTTAGTGAGTGAAAAATAGTGGCTCGAAGTTTGGGGAACAAAACTAATATGTTACCTAAAGTGGAGAAACTTACCTTAATCGAGTTTTGAAGATTTATTACATTAATCAATGTCCCACATTGATTAATATGTAATATTTTTTGTGGTATTTAAGTTTCTACCACCTTGAAGGAGATAACAAAGTGATATGTGGTGGGCTTGGGCCACTCATGCTCATGCGTGCGAGCCTTATCGCCGACCGTCTCACACGCGGCGTGCCGCACTCTGGCTCCGGTTCATATTCGTGTCCTTGGATTTGGAGTTGGACTTGGACTTGTCCGTTGGGCTTTGACATTAGGCTTGGTGGGCTACTTGTGGACTGACCCAGTTCGTATTTGTGGTCTGACCCATCTCGTGGTGCAGTGCTCCTCCTGCAGTAGATTGTCTCTTTTTGGAAGTCTCTGGAATGAGACTGTTGGGAAGTCTCCACCTCTCCACTTTCCTTCCCCACTAACCGCCATAATTGACAGTCTTTATTTCCAGCATTATTCAGCTCGGTGGATCAGCCTAAAAATAAGCTAGTTTGCATAGCATTTTTACACACCAAAATATCAAGCATTCTCTACTCTCTGCATCTTAGCTCTAGTTGTCCAACAGCTCATGTCTTCGCCTTTGTCCAGTTCGTCGGAGCTCGTAGTTCTGCGGTGCTGCTTAGTTCGAGATGTTTCTCGTTTTATCTTTGGGGACGATACGCCGGAAACCGAGAGCACTAGCGGGGCGTAATTCGTCTTGTGGATATAGGTCATCCTCGACTCGATGAAGCTTACATTTCTAGTTTTATTTTATTTTTGTTTTCCGACTTATCGATTTTGTTGTAATAGCAGCTTGTATTCAACAATAAGGAATTCATTCCTATTTATTTATTTTTGTCTAAAACTCGGACTGAGTTATAGAACATGCTATTTGAATTGGGCATTTGTTCTAGTGATATGAAGTTCCCATTTCGGAATATTGTGCTTTTTTTTCTGCTGGAGTATCTAGATCTAAGGCTGTCAATTTAGTCAGTAAATAGAATCGAACCACTTTTTTTTAACTGAACCGAACAAGAAAAAAAAAATCGGTTCAATATTTGGTTTTAATTTTTTATATTTACCAATCTTCGATTTTTTTTCTGTTTAACCAATCGATTAATTAAACTGAACAAAACAAAAATACTTCGTTAAATATTTGAATTTGCAAAATAGACAGCCGATTTTTGGCTAATCAAAAATTTAGTTCGATTTAACGATTTGACAACCCTATTTTGGATTTTTTGAGCAACTGCCTTCCTAGATAAAGAGTCAAATTTATATAAAACCATTTTATTTGTAAATAATTTGGAAAATTAGTTCCAAAATACATTAAGTTTGGAGAAAATTTTATTTTGTTCATGACCTTTAAAATCTAAAATATTTACTAAATGTCGTGTCATTTCAAATCTAAAATATTTTTAAATGGTTTAGTAATGCTTAAAGTTTGAAATTCGCGTGCAAACCAAGTGAAACTTAAACATTGTGTATTTAGGAGTAAGAAATGTTACATAATTTTCTACTTGGATCCATTAAATCTTACGTCGTTCGTCCCGTTAGATTCAATTTTGTCAGTGTACAATTTTTAACGAATTAAAAATTTATGTATTTGAAGAACATTTTAATCGTATACATCAGAACTTGGTGTATTTTGAGGCTAATATCTCAAATAATTTACTATAAGGTTTAACGTACTTCTATCAGAGTATGAGAAATATTTTTGTATAAATCGCTTTCGTAATGACATAATTACAAATCAAATTATATTATAAGTCTTCGATCCCTAAGAAAATGGTGCATTCTTAGTTCTAAAAGATCGTTACCCCGGATTTGATTATTATAAGTAAATCAAGAAAAGCTGAATGATGAACAATTTGTCGCCTTTGACGTTTCTCGAAGAAAAACAATGTTGCAAGAAACTGAATTTTGTGCGCAGACTTCCAAATAAGGCCACAAATCACATGCTTTGCTGGTTAGTATTTAACATCCATCTTACGTATCTCCATTGACTAATAGACTTTGACCTTTTTCATTTACTTTCGCTTTAATTTTGGTGTCTCTGTTTCATAATATATGCCAAACGCAATAAATATTAAATTTTGACGTCATCGCTACATTTTTGGACTTGGAAGCGAGGCATAAAAGTCTCGGCACGAGATGGAGACATCATTTTCTGTATACCTACATTTCCTTGAAATAGACAATTCATTTGTCTGACCAAAAAAAAAAAATTTATTATCAATTCAAAAAAAAATACCTTAAGCTAAGTGACGAAATAGAATAAAAAGTGAGTTAATGCATCTTGAACTTATTCAATAATTGAATGTTATTTTGTTGTATATAACGACATCTCAAATAAAAAATTCTATTTTTGGAAAAATCTATATTCCATTTCAAGAAATTTCTTCAATCACGTACTCTAGTTGTCACTCTATTTTTGTTTATGGATTCATTTTTTGACAATAAACATGTGAATAACTTAAAAAATAATTAGTTATCTAGTGTCACATAAACATATCAAAGATAGGGAATGAGAAGTCTCCCATACGAAAAACAATTTGGACCCTTTATCTCATTATTGGATAATTTGAATTGAATATGCTCTGGAATAATCGTTATGCATAATAGTTATAAGCATAAAGGAAAAGGTGCAAAGTTACAGAGTTTATGCATAAAAAAGTATAATAATTATGTATAAAAAATATAAGCATTTTACATACTCTGATCCTATGTAAATTTGACTTCCTACCAGATCCATGTCCTATCAAAATATATAACAATTTTTTATATTTAAGTTATTTCTTATAACTTGTGTATACTTCACAAAAAGTTAAGGATCCATAAATTAATTTTGATTTTATCGAAAGAAAAAACAATCAACTAGGATGAATACTTTAATTTCAAATGAAATTATTATTGTAATTGCATTGTAATTGATTCGTAGTCATGGTCTATATCTTTTCAGAATTAAATTACAGTTAAACCTCGATAAAGTAATAACATTGGGATCGAGAAAAAATATTCATTTAACGAGGTTATTATTTTATCGAACATTATTTTAGTGCATTGACCCATATCGGGACCGGAATAAATTATTATCTTATCGAGATTATTACTTTATCGAATATTACTTTATCGAGGTTTAACTGTAGTAATTTATTACTTTATATTTTTCCTGCACATTAAGAATTTAATTTTTATTATTTAATATATTTAGTAAAATTATTACTTTAATACATAACCCAAATTGGTATGTAAATTTATTAAACATTCAACCGTATTTACTTATGGATTTAATATTTGATTTAGTGAATCTTAATTCTATTTAATATATCTTACTGAGAAATTTCTAATGCGTTATTAATTATTATTACCTGTCAACTATAAATATCAGATAGTTCAGTTCCTAGATATTTCACATTTATTTAGGTGGTTAGAAATTAGGATTGAAATTATTTGTAAGGGATCTGAATTGATGGCTTCTGGTCTGCCTGAGCGCGACATCTAATACTATGACTTTGAAAATGCGTACTACTTGCTAATTAATTGAGACTACATTAAAAGCCATTCCTCGCTAAATAATGCATAGTATTTTTGTTTTTTTTTCAAATATTGCGGTCAAGTCAAAGTTTAGGCTGGCAGTGAAGATAGAGAGCAGAAACTTCGCTTGCTCAAAGGAATTACATCGATCAGAATTATGAAATGGTTTATGTGTATGTACAAACAATATTTGTATTAGTATTGCCATAGCCCGTTACTGAATTTATTCATTAAAATATTCCTTTATATAAATTTAATATACGATTTTAATTTAGGTAAGAGTTAATCAACAATTTAAGCTTTTTTTCTCAAATGAGACTCTAATCTCAATGCTAGAAAGGACTGACGAGTTCTAAAATATATTGAATCTATAAATATTTATCTGTTACTTATTTTAATAAAATCTCATAATATGGAGTGAATCATATGAAATTTAATGATAATTGAGAATTAATTTATACTCTTTATCTTACTTATTGAATAGCTTAGATAAAAAATGTTCCGCGAGATTTCTTAACATATGTTTATGCATAGGAGCAAAAGAGTAGAGTTCTAGAGTTTGATGCATAAAAAAATACGCATAGAACGTGGCCGAAGTATTTGCTTAATTCGATCATATATAGTTCTCAATAAACTAGGAGTTTGTACAAGATCTATACTGATAAAGATCCAACATAAAATAGTTGGTTGAGGATTTAGATCCCACTTTCACAGACTCACTTTTGATCATTTGAACTAAATTAAACTTAGGGTGTATTTGCAAATATTTATTATAAGTATTTTTTACTAGCTTTTGCTTAAAGTTGAAAATAATTATTTTAAACAAAATAGAGGATTTGAAATCAATATTAAGAAGTAGATATTTTTGGCAGTTTGGAAACATATGGATGAGTTGTTTGCCGTTGATAAGGCACGTTATGGGAATCCGACTCAACCATCACTCAAGAAATATACCTTTAGTAAGCCTGTTGTGGAAATTAGGCAACAAGCACAAGCTCGTCAGGAAGCTAGAAAAAAAGGCCCATGTAGCCAAGTTGGCCAAGTAGAACCGAATTATGCAGCTCAAGGCATCATTGATTGTTGTTATTTTATTGAGGACCAGTTAAACTTGGAGGAGAGTGTACATAATGAACAAGATAGTGTTGATGAGATTGCAGATGAGATTGAGAACTTCGATATATTGAAGTGGTGGGTGTTGCACAACCCTCACTTTCCCATCATGGCTGAGATGGCTAAGGATATCTTCGCCATGTCCATATTAAGTGTTGCTTCAGAGTGTGCATTTAGCAAATTAGGTTGCATTCTCTCCCCATTTTGAAGCTCTTTGGCACCTGATATGGTGGAGGCCCTCATATGCGTTGAAGACTGGTTGAGATCAAATTTATTTACACCGACATTGTTCCTTTGTGATGAAGAAGATGTCCCTGAGTCCGAGTTATAAAAGGAATTTGAGAAGAGTGAGTACTTAGTGTTAGTACTTACTAGTTTATAATATTTCTCTAATTCTCTTTATTGATTCCTTAACTTTCTTTTGTTTTAATAGTAGCAACTGAACATAGAGCTGATGTAGATCCGAGTGGAATAACGGTTATTAATGGTTATCTGTTTAACCGAATGGAATAACCAATGTGGGTAAACGGTTAACCGAATATGTTTCGGTTAGGGGTGTAATTAGTAATTTAGCAGCATTTGCAGTTACGGCTAACTGTAACCGAATCGATTTTCAACCCTACTTATAATTTTAAACAATTTAGTTGCTTAGTTTTAGGTATGGTAAAAAATAGTTTATGTTGTCAAAAAGAAGAGCTTAAAATAACCTCTTGCAAATACATCCTTAATATAACTAATATTAGTATCTAATTTAATAATAATAAAATTTAAAAAACACACATGATACTACCTAATTGGTGAGTCATGTGGTTGGATTGTGTTGGATATGAGTCAGTAGATGATACTCAGCTGTTCGGTTAAAAGAAAATTGGGGGAAATCATAGTAGTACTATGGAATTGAAGATCCCAAAACCTAGCTGATATCAGTAGATTAGTGTGTCGTTAGGATTAGCTGATGTATAGGTTAGACTTGATGTATTGTTTATTATTTTTGTCTAAGTCCTGTACGGGGTAATTGTTGAACTGATCTTCTGTCGAAGATACTTTTCAGAACCCCACATCATCAGTGTAATCGCTTGTGTTCTTCAGTCAGCAGCTGATCTTTCACTCAGTCGAAGACAGCGCATCAGCTGACAAATCATCAGTAGAAGACTACTCCCAGCTGATAGTCATCAGCAGAAGAACAGAAACAAGCACAGTACCTTCGCAGTCGCCAGCTGACCTACTCAGTAAATACCGTGTCAGCTGACTCAGCTGAAGAAGAAAGAGACTTTTCAGTCTACTGTATCCTACGGAAAGCGCCAGCTATTCAAGTCTTTTCGAAAAGTTCAGCAAAAGACATACGAGGTTGTTGAACGGTCAACTCTGACATTCTCACCAACTACAAACCTCGACCAATGAGAAGCCGACAACGCTTACGTACTCTACACAGTAAAGCTGCTCTCATGAACAGTGCATTAACTGCCCTGCTGCAACAAGTTCGAATTAATGGCCGTTTTCCTTGGAAGCTTGTGACACGTGGCATCGTCGTCTCCAACGGACATATGCCATAACTCACAACTATAAATAGAGAAGTTTTTGAAGCTCCGAAGAGACGGAATTTAAAAGGGACAAGCTCAAGTTCATATACACTCTAGAACACTCAAAGATCATCCAGAGGAAAACTTGCGTACTTAGAAGATTTCTCAGTTTTTCTCTCTAGAGTTCTTACATCCCTTTCTTCTCTAGACTAAGCTCATTGTCATATTTATAGCTTAGATTCGAAGGAGTTCACATTTAGTGAATTGTTCTTATTGTAAGAACTCCTTCTCAGTTGGAGAAAATTCCCTTCCCTTTCAGACTTAGGTTTGGATTGTAAAGTCGCTATGGACTATAACTTAGAGGGAACCCGTCCGGTTGACAGTATCCCTGCTGAGGCTTGCTCAGAATAATCAACAAGTTCTCCTACCTTGTTCAGGACCGTGGATGTAGGATCTTGCGTATCCGAACCACGTTAAATCGCTTGTGTTCCTTTACTGTTTTATTGCATAGCATTCAACTGACTTGAAAATCATAAGCTTGCATAAAACGTATTTTATAAAGCGCACAGCCAAAAGATTTAATTTGCTAAGACGTGTTTTCAAAAGAGACGAATTCCTGGCCCCACACTTTCCGCACAATGAGTCTCCGACTGATTCTCAAAGTACCGACAACGATCGGTAGGAGAGAGCTCGATGAGGCGACTCACTCGTCCCACGATCGAAGGCTTATTTGGCACTGTTCATCAGTTGCAATCATCAGCTCAGCTGACCTTCATTGAGAAAAAGAAACTGAGCTCAGGTGTATTCACCCCGCCCCCCTCTACACCTGACTTATCGTCTCCGGACCAACAATTGGTATCAGAGCGCACAGTGTTCAACTGATCGCCGGTTCTGAAATACTGGTCCTCTCGAACTGATCCTAAAAACCGTTTTCACTGCATAAGCATCTTTTCAGCATCCTTATACTCTTACTCTTACAATGTCTGGATATGTCGGTATTAGGATGGTACCGATGTTCTCAATAGAGAACTACACGGTATGGCGCGTACGTATGGAGGCACACCTAACGTCACTCCACGACAGCATGTCAGATGTCCTAGAGTCAAGACCGATCATTCCCATGATCGACATCATTTTTATGCTGCTGGAGGAGGCGTGGGAGCACAGACTGGTGCTAAGGTTCCCAAAGACAAACCTGCCTTCACGCCTGAAGAAAAGAAGTTGCACAACCTTGACCGAGTTGCACGTAATGCCATACTGACTACGCTCAGTGACTCACACCTCGGAAGGGTACAGGATTGCAAAACGGCGAAAGAGCTATGGGACGCCTTGGCCGCATCGAGCCATGGAACCCCTCGGATCAAAGAAAACAAGCTCGAGCTAGAGCTTCAGAAGTTCGACGTCTTTGTAATGGAGCCTACTGAAACCATTGACGAGCTGAGTGTCAGATTCACCAATCAAGTCAATGTCATCAATGGGCTGGGGAGGTCGTTCACCAACAAGGAGATGAACACCAAGATCTTGAGAGCGTTGCCCCGACAGAAGTGGCTTCCATTTGCTACTTATTTACGTTGCTCTGATCTAAATGCTCTAACTCCTGATGTTATATTTTCAGAATTAAAATCGGAGGAATTCGAGCATAGCCTACCCCAAAAGTGCTTAAGCGCTCCAGTGACACACGGTTCGACCACGCCTTCAAGGCAACGATCGGCAATACCGGAGCCAAGCCTATTTCCTCAAGCAAAGCCGTGGCCACATCGTAGCAAAGTCTTACGAGACTTCGGGCCACGACCGGCTAGCACCGATGGCTCTCAAATATCGGAGGGAAAAGGAGAGAGTCGAAAGCCGAGGAAATACAACCGAGATTCTTCTTCGAGTAAGAAAGACTATCATAAGAAAGAAGAATCTAATCCTTCTATTGAATGCGGGAAATCGGAGTTCTGCGCCGGTCCGTCTAAAGACTCACTGGTAAGAGCAAGCAGAACATCCACCTGCTACAACCGCAAGAAGGAGGGACACTATCGGTACGATTGTCCCGAACTCTCGACCGCTCAAAGAGCGAACGGCGAGCCGGGAGAAAGAAATTCGCCGAGAGACGGTAGGCCTATATAGCCTGGAGAGATATCCGACAACTCAATTGAGGAGGATACATTCATGTATTCTTTCGAAGACGAAGCCGCATTCGTCGCGGTTGAGGTCGCAGAGACGGTTCGATGAGTCGGCCGAATACCGTCGATGGCCGGGAGAAGATGCTGAGGTAAATTCTAAACACATTATTACCTCTTCTTCACACAGCACACCAGACACGTGCTCGGTCACAGATGATCCTCTAGATGTTGTACAAGCCTACGACGAACTACTAGAGGAACAGATTCAGCTGAGCAGAGAGTTCAGCAGAACCATCCAGGAACTTGAACAGGTAAAGGCTGAGAATCAGAGACTTTCTTCTGATTTTCAGGTCTCTACTGAGTCAGTGGATCTAGTTGCGAGACTCAAGGAAGAGATTGAATCTCTTATGACTAAGTCTCAGCTTCAAGAGACTCAGATCTCAGTTCTGACCAAGGACAATTCTGAGAAAGAGACTGAAATAGCCAAGCTCAGTCAGAAGCTCACAGACGTGCAGAATGACTATGACTCACACAGAAGGAGTGATGAGGTCTGGAGAGGTTTGATGACTGAACAATACCTGGGAGCGAAGGAGAAGCTTGAAAGCATGCTTAGAGCACAACGGCCAACTGCTGTGAAAGAAGGTCTTGGCTATACCCACGAAGCTTCCACCTCCAAAAGCTCAGCAACTCTGGCTGATAGGTTCTACAGAGGAAAGGTGCAAGCTGCTGACACCACACCTCAGGCGAAGAACAAACAGAAAATGATTGCACCTCGACCGAGTAGCAACAAGCGATGACCAAAGGTTCCGGCCCCGGGACACCGCGATCAAATTCGGGGGAAACCAAGAAGGTCGGATGGGCGTAACAGTACAAGGAGCCACCTGTATGAGCACCCGGCTCAAGCACGGCTCGTACTACTATGAGCCCGGGGGTCGGGAGAAGCGCTAAGACTCGAGAAGAAGAAAGCGCCTGAACCCAAAATCATCGCAGAAAGTCGGTATCTCCAAGTCCCGTAGAGAAGAAAGCCGACAAGGTTCGAAGAAGAAGTCTAGGACTTCTAAGGTCCCGAGACAGATCCGGGTTCCAAAATCACCCACTAACCAAGAAGGACCCAACCGAACCAAAGGGTACCTAAAAACGCCTCGTTTTGCGAGTGCATAAGGACCCGTGGATAGTGGACGGCGGCCGCTCGAGACACATGACTTACCGGAAGAGCTCGCCGACCAACTACGTACAAGAAGATGGTCCCGCATTGAATTCGGTGAAAGTTCAAAAGGCTACACAAGGGGATACGGAACGCCGAACATTGGGACCGCCACGGTTCAAGAGTAACATATGTTGAAGGTCTTCAACATAATCTCCTTTCGATCGATCCATTTCGTGATAATCTTAACGAGTAATCTTTGACGCTGGTTTCTGTGATATTGTTGACAAATCTACAGGGAAAACAGTGTTATCAGGTTCGCGGAGGAAGAACATCTATGTTGCATACTGGAATACCGCAGAACCTAAGGCTTGCTTGCTCGCACAGACTAAATCTGGTGATAAGTCAGGCTGGCTATGGCACAAGAGACTCAGCCACTTGAACTTCAAGACCATGAACAAGCTTGTCAAGAACTCTAAAGTCAGAGGACTGCCCAACGAATCGTTTATCAAAGACAGAAATTGTGAAGCGTGCCTGAAGGGAAAGCAAACAAAGAGGAGCAATCCACCTATTCCGTCACCTTCCACTTATGGAATCCTTCAGCTGCTTCACATGGACTTATTCGGGCCAGTCTCTCCAGTGACTATAAGAGGCAAGAAGTATGCCCTCGTCATCATAGATGACTACTCGAGATATACTTGGGTCATATTCATTGCCAACAAATCTGATGTTCAGACTGAGTTACCTAATCTACTGAAGAAACTCAGTGTGGAAAAGAACATCAAGATTAAGAAGATACGCTCAGACAGAGGAACAGAGTTTCTAAACTCGGTAGTTAAGACATACTTGCGATAAAGAGGGAATTCAGCACGAGACATCGGTGCGCGCGCACCCCCTTAGCGAACGGACTTGCCGAACGTAAGAACAGAACACTCAAAGAAGCGGCAAGAACGCTCCTCGCAGATTCCGGACTACCCTCAAAGTTTTGGGGTCGATGCTACCGACACCGCCTGTTACACTCGGAATCACTCACTACCGACACAAGCAACACATGAAGACGCCTTACGAACCGTGGAAAGGGAGAATTCCTTCTATTTCTCATTTTCATGTTTTCGTTTGTCCTTGCTTTATCCACAATAATGGGAAAGATCGGTTGAAGGTCTTTGATAGCAAATCTGATCAAGGAGTATTCTTAGGATACTCTCGAGTCAAAGCAAAGCATTCGTAGTCTTTAACTATCGGACTCTTTGCGTGGAGGAAAGCCCTCATGTTGTTTTTGATGAATTTGTTACCGAGAACGGGGAAAGATACAAAGTCAAATATCGAAGATGTCAGCAGCAAGCTACGGGATCTAGGATCGAATGATAAAGCTGAAAAGATCCAGCATTGTTGGGATGATGAGTCAGACGATGAACAAACTCAGACTCAACCAACAATCGATGTAGCTGACCTAGTTGATTCTATCGAACGGGAATCAACAACAGTAACAACGGTCGATGAGGAAGCCCCCGTGGTAACCGAGACCTCTACCGAGAATGTAAACTCGGGGGGGGAACGATTAATGTTCCCGAGCTAAATGCCCCCCGAACCCGGAAACTCGGTAGATCCTAACCTTCTTACTTGAATTGCTACGGTCACGTAACAGTACAACCGAAATGCCTAATACACCTACTGACTGTGCAGAAGTAGTATCAGAAGAAGAAGCCCGACTCAGGCGTTCGTGGCTCGATGCTCATTCTTCAGATCTTATCATTGGAGATCCATCAGCAACTATAAGGACGAGATCAAGATTAAGTCAAGGAGAAAGCTCACTTTACTCTTGTTTTCTCGTCTACGTAAGAACCTCGGTCGATAGAGGACGCACTTAAAGACTGGCCGATCGGGTCATTGCTATGCAAGAAGAGCCTGAACCGGTTCGTCGAAATGAAGTTTGGGAGCTTGTCGACAGACCTAGACATCAGCACGTGATTGGAACTAAGTGGGTCTTCAAGAACAAGCGAGATGAAAACAACGTCATTGTCAGAAATAAAGCTCGACTAGTTGCTAAAGGATACAGTCAGGCAGAGGGAATTGACTTTGATGAAACATTTGCTCCAGTCGCCGCGATTGGAAGCCATTCGTCTTTTCCTAGCTTATGCAACACATCACGGATTTAAGGTATATCGAGATGGATGTGAAGTCAGCTTTTACGAACGGCGCATCGAAGGAAGAAGTCTACGTGGAACAACCCCCCGGCTTTCAGCGGGGACATCAGTGCACGCACTTAGGAAAACTCAGTATGGGTTAAAACAAGCACCCGTGGCTTGGTATGATACACTATCGGACTTTCTACTTTGAAAGGTTTTCGAAGGGGACGATAGATCGCACCCTATTCAACATAAAGTCGAGGAGATGACATCCTACCGGGTGCGCATCTACGTGGACGACATTATTTTCGTACGCGTAAAACAAAGTCATATGTCGCCAGTTCGAGAAGATGATGAAAGAGAAATTCGAGATGTCCATGATGGGAGAGATGAATTATTTCCTTGGATTTCAAGTAAAGCAATCACCGAAGGAATTTTCATCAATCAAGCGAAATACACTCGAGATCTTCTCAAGAGATTCGGGCTGCGACTCCAAGCAAGCCGATCAAAATCCCCATGAACACGAACTTTAAAATCGATCTAGACAAAGAGGGAGCTTCGTTAACTCTACCGACTATAGAGCTATTATAGGCTCTTTACTTTATTTAAAAGACTAGCCGTCCCGACATAACTTATCTTTGTAGGTGTATGCGCAAGATTCCAAGCGAGATCCCAAGCGAAGTCATCTAGACTCGGCGAAGAAGATTCTCGCGCTATTTAAGAGGAACACCCGATCTTTGGGTTGTGGTATCCTGCCGATGATAACCTAATACTAACAAGGTTATTCGATGCCGATTATGCGGGATGCGGGATAGATCGAAAGTCAACTTCCGGAACTTGTCGGTTCCTAGGCAAGCAAGCGATTTCTTGGTTTTCAAAGAAGCAGCATTCGCAGCAACGTCCACTACCGGAAGCCGAGTACATGGCCGCAGGAAGTTGCTTGTGCCCAAATCCTTTGGCTTCGACAACAACTTAGAGATTATGGTATAACTCGGGATGAAGTGCCCATCTACTGCGACTCCACAAGTGCAATTGCCATAACTCGGAACCCGGGTTCTACATACCGGATGCAAGCACGTGGATATCCGACACCACTTCATCGGAGACCATGTCGAGAAGAAGGATATCGGGATGGAGAAGATCCATACCGACAAGCAAAGGGCGAGATATACTGACCAAACCACTAGCTGAGAACAGGTTCAGAGAACTATCAGTTGAGCTAGGTCTACTGGATCCTACTGAGATGCATCAGTAGATGCCGACTACTGAGAACATCATTGTCAAACAATTGGTAACAATTGGGATCAGCATAAGGAATCAGTACGACAGGTCAGATAACTAAGTACAGTGACTCAGTTGGGAAAGTCACACCGTACAGCAAACAGGGGGAACATAGTCATCAGCATGACAACCATTCTCCTTATACATAACGGTAACCAGCTGATAAGTTCAGCTGAAGAGGTTCGGTAACCAGCTGATAAGTTCAGCTGACGAGGTTCGGTAACCAACTGATAAGTTCAGCTGAAGAGGTTTGCGTAATTTTGTGTTCTTATTTCCTTTGAAGCATGCTTGCATTTATTGCATCAGTCGCTCACACTCAGTAGTTAATGTGCATTCATTTCCCGCCATTAATAGTTTTAAGGAAAGGTCAGTAGGAAACCTTTTCATTTGCATAAACTGAGTAATTAATGCTGTCTGTCGCGCATTTAATGCATGTCTTCTCACTTACCTTTATTACGTCGATCTATGTTTTAGGCGGCTTTTGTAATCATTCCTGTTATAACATTAAATCTTAGCCGTTCATAGTTTTTGGAAGATTAAAACTCAGTCGTTGGATTGAAACTTGCAATCAAGCCAATATATACAAATCTTTCATCTTCTATCTTTTTCCTCACTTTTCGCCATTATCAAATCCTAAGAGCTTTTATCGCAAATCAGTTTCCATCTCAAACTTCTTATAACTGCTTTGCCTGTGCATCTCTCAAGCTCTCATACTCGGTAATGTATTCAAATCTGCTGACAACTACTGACTTACTCTATTTTCAAGTGCTAACATGTGTTTTACAAATTTCTATGGCTATCGTACAGACTCCTGAACCAATAGTGGAGATCATGGCTATCCGAATCCAGTTCGAACCAACAATGGCTTTCCGCTAGGTGGACATCCCATATCTGGAGCCTATGTTCGATGCTCTGGAGAGGTCAGGGTTGGAGACCCTTGTGACCAAGCATCCGTGTGCCCATCTGCCAAGGCAAGTGGCAGAAGTGTATTTCAACTGGAACTCAGTGGCTGCCGGAGGAGAAGAAGCTTCCTTCTCATACATAAGAGAAATAACTCCGAACAAGTGGAAGCCGACTCAGCACACCTTCAACATCCGAGAGGCTCTAGTCCACGAGTTTCAGCTTCCTAATTTTGGTATCTCACCTATCGGATATAAGGAGAGGGAGATCAATGCCTATGTACAAAAGTTCTGTGGACGCAGTGATCTGACGTTCAAGACAGCTCTCCCGAGGAATCTTTTGCTACCTCAGTACAGAGGTTTAGCGTATGTGGTCTCGTACATACTGACAAGCTCAGCTGGATCGTATGATCAACTGTCCAAGCCTAGGATTCAGCTGATGATGGCTATTGATGACGGAGTAGAAGTGAACTGGGCTGACTATTACACGACTCAGATGAAAGCCCAGGCCCAGAAATTCACTACTCTACCCACTGGCGAGAGGAGGTTGGCCAGTACGGGTAAGCTTCTATTCGGGACTAAGATGTCAGTCCTAATAGAGAGTGTTGTACAGAGGAACTCAACTTTCGAAGACTCAAAGCTGTACAACACTAAGCTGATGAAGTTTAAGACTAAAGAAGTGACGGAGAAGTCAATTGGCAAAGGGCCACCTGAGCAGAAGAGAGCTCCTACTGCCCTGCCATCTCCCGCTGATGTGCCCAAGAGGAGGAGGCTTACAAAGCCACGACCAGCTGAGGTCACTGTGGCTCAGCCGATAACTGTCATAGAACAGGCTCCTCCTCCACCTCAAGATGAGCAAACCTTGGACTCCGACACAGGGATGGAAGGAGCCACCCTCAAGGATAAAGCTCAAGTCATCAGTTCCGATGACTCTCAGTCGGACATTAGAGAGCCAACTGAAGAGACTGAATGGACAACAACTCATACCACTCGTCTGCGTGCTACAGCTGAGATTCACGATCAGATTCCAGAGATAGCTGAGCATGAAGACTTGGTTGACATTGCCATCAGGGCAAGAGTTCAGATGCTGCTGAGGTTTTTAAACTGGGATATTCTGATAGACTTTGCAAAAACTCAGTCAGCCATCGATTTACTGACAGAGGAGCAAGACTTACAGGCAGAGATCGGATTCGGGGAGCCAGCTGATTTGGCGTCCTTCGAGGATCTTCGAGCTGCTATGCTCTATCTTCTTAGCTCGCGTACCACCGTTCGCTGCCGATAATGCTCCGCCTCCATCTCCTCCCTGCGGATGAGGGTGATGACCAATAACAAAATCGGGAGATGGAAGGCAACCCCAAGGATGCAGAGTTGGGAGGCTCGCTGAGGGACCAACTCCCCATGAGAAGAGCCAATCACCACCCCCCCGGTACATCGAGGTGAGGCTCAGGGCGCTCTGAAGTACAGTCGGGAGCAGCTCCTCGTGTTTTCTGATCAAAAGCTCGGAACAAGCTCTTACCAGATTCAACCCATTGGTTCCGTGTCCTCCAAATCAGTGAATAAGGCAATCAGACGCCAAGGCGCTAAAAACAGACTTCTCGCCAAAGACGTCCATATCAAATGGGAGAAGTATACGAAGGCGCAGGCTGAAAGCCTGGATAAGCTAGCCGCTGGCATCTCCACTCCTCAAGAGGCTCCTTCGCAGCCTGATTTTAAGGAGATGATCGAGCAGGCTTTGATAGCTCGTAAAGCGGATCTATCCGCACGCAGTCGATTCTTTGCTCCAAGCTCAGCACAAAACATTTACTGAGTAGCTGACTCATGCTCTCACAACAGTCCAAGCTCAAATGGATGAGCGAAACAAGTTGGCTACAAGCAGCCTCCAGACTGCTATTAAGCAACAGGCTGCGGCCCTGAACGAGATTCAGAAGGAGATGAAGGAATCCAATGATCTAGCCCTGCTGAAACTCCGCCAGGAGTCAGTTGCTCATCTCAATCGATCTAAGGCAGATTAAGAGAAGGACTGGGAGAAATACTGTGACTTGGTCAAGGATTTCGACTCTACAGTTACTCAGATCAAGGACTCAGTATACAAGCTTGAGAAAGAAGTCACAGCTATCCGTACCAACCTCGATAAGGCTGCTGATGCCAAAAAGGGGGAAGATATAATAAAAGATGAACCTGAAACGGATACAGCTGATGTACAGATTATCAGGGAAAGGGTTCAGGAGGAGAGACCCTCCACGTTGAAGAACCCGCACGGACTCGGGGGGAAAGGGCTCGGGGAGGAAGGACCCTCTACTACTCGGGATAAGAACTCTTCGAGGTCCTTCTCCTAGAATTTCCACTTCGCCCAACCCCCATCTCCTCTTCTCGCTCGCTCACATTGAAGAAGTAGCAAATTTTATTGAGCAGGAGACAGAAGAAGAAGAGCCTGAGCCTGAACAATTGCCACCGCAGAGGCCGGGGAAGGAGATTGCAACTGTATCTACTCCTCCTTCCTCCCCGGTCCATAAGTTCAAATCTAAAGCGGAGCATGAGACTTATGACCTCAAAATTGCCCAACAGCTACAGGATGAGCTCGACCAGGAGCGTCAGCTTGAAGAGGCAGCAGAAGCAGCAAAGAAGCCCAAGGGCAAAGCTATTAGAGGCAAAGGCAAGAAAAAGGTCGGGTCGGTCGAAGAGCAGAAGAAGAAAGCCCAAGAAGATTTTGCTAAGGCTCTTCCGACTGAGATCCAAGCTACTGCTCAGAGTATTTCCACTTCTACTCTAACACCTGAGTAGATAGCGGAAGATCAAGCGACCTGGGAGGCGACGCTGCAAGGTCTAAGTCTCAGGCGAGGAGACAGTAGAGCAGCCGCACTCCGCGAAAAGAAAAGGATAGCTGACTTGGCGAAAATGCGTAGCTTATCTCTCAAGCCAGCAACTGATCCGAGGAAGCAGATCCCAAGAAAATCCAAGTTCATCAGGGGCCCATATGTTAAGAATATTCCTATCCCGTATGTGGATAAATGCGTGCCGGCTGATATGAACGTCCATTGGCAAAGGCTGAAAGAGGATTTTATTAAAGGCTATTTTGTATGGCGCATTTATCCTCTCGACTGTCCTCTGATCAGTTATTCGACGAACTTATCTCGAGATTTGATATCTCATTCAGAGATCGGCCCGAGACGCATTATGGAAGAACGAGAATATTCCCTTCCGTGCCCCGACTTTCCGACGTATTCCACCGCCAAGAACTGCTAGTGGACTGCTGTGCACGAAGGACATTGAGAGAGAGATAGAGGAAGCCGCTTTCCATCTGGGTTTGCTGCCTGACAATCCTCTTGACAACGAAGAAATCCAGGAGATCAGGATCAGAGTTTACAAGTATTATTACCTGGATCCTCCTGCTGAGAAGTCTGCTGATTTCAAGAAAAGGACTCAACGCTTCAAACGTCAGCAGTAATTTCTCTTCCTTTTTGATTT
The DNA here is from genome assembly GCA_028984105.1 of Lavandula angustifolia. NCBI lineage: Eukaryota > Viridiplantae > Streptophyta > Magnoliopsida > Lamiales > Lamiaceae > Lavandula > Lavandula angustifolia. The sequence goes on along the minus strand of CM054818.1, from coordinate 12,539,745 downwards.
CTGTTATAATAGCTGTAGGAGCTTGTACATCATTGATTATATATATCAGTTCCTATTGCTTGTTAGACAATTACTCATTGTCTTCCAGCTCTTTGCATCGTGTTTTTCACGACTGATCAGTAAGTGATCTGACACACACTCACAATCTGTTTCTCTGATTTTGCCTATCTCCCACCTACTGAAGTATTGAAATTCCTTTATTTTTTTCCTCAGAATGTTGTAAGGGGGAAATTGTTGTCAATAGGATAGCATCTTTTATAGACTTGAGAAGTTTAAGAGGTAGAGGTAGAGGTTTTGGCATCATCAATTAGGGGGAAATTGTTGGATATGAGTCAGTAGATGATACTCAGCTGTTCGGTTAAAAGAAAATTGGGGGAAATCATAGTAGTACTATGGAATTGAAGATCCCAAAACCTAGCTGATATCAGTAGATTAGTGTGTCGTTAGGATTAGCTGATGTATAGGTTAGACTTGATGTATTGTTTATTATTTTTGTCTAAGTCATGTACGGGGTAACTGTTGAACTAATCTTCTATCGAAGATACTTTTCAGAACCCCACGTCATCAGTGTAATCGCTTGTGTTCTTCAGTCAGCAGCTGATCTTTCACTCAGTCGAAGACAGCGCATCAGCTGACAAATCATCAGTAGAAGACTACTCCCAGCTGATAGTCATCAGCAGAAGAACAGAAACAAGCACAGTACCTTCGCAGTCGCCAGCTGACCTACTCAGTATATACCGTGTCAGCTGACTCAGCTGAAGAAGACAGAGACTTTTCAGTCTACTGTATCCTACGGAATGCGACCCAGCTATTCAAGCCTTTTCGAAAAGTTCAGCAGAAGACATACGAGGTTGTTGAACGGTCAACTCTGACATTCTCACCAACTACAAACCTCGACCAATGAGAAGCCGACAACGCTTACCTACTCTACACAGTAAAGCTGCTCTCATGAACAGTGCATTAACTGCCCTGCTGCAACAAGTTCGAATTAATGGCCGTTTTCCTTGGAAGCTTGTGACACGTGGCATCGTCGTCTCCAACGGACATATGCCATAACTCACAACTATAAATAGAGAAGTTTTTGAAGCTCCGAAGAGACGGAATTTAAAAGGGACAAGCTCAAGTTCATATACACTCTAGAACACTCAAAGATCATCCAGAGGAAAACTTGCGTACTTAGAAGATTTCTCAGTTTTTCTCTCTAGAGTTCTTACATCCCTTTCTTCTCTAGACTAAGCTCATTGTCATATTTATAGCTTAGATTCGAAGGAGTTCACATTTAGTGAATTGTTCTTATTGTAAGAACTCCTTCTCAGTTGGAGAAAATTCCCTTCCCTTTCAGACTTAGGTTTGGATTGTAAAGTCGCTAAGGACTATAACTTAGAGGGAACTGTCCAGTGCACAGTATCCCCGCTGAGGCTTTTGCTCAGAATAATCAACAAGTTCTCCTGCCTTGTTCAGGACCGTGGATGTAGGATCTTGCGTATCCGAACCACGTTAAATCGCTTGTGTTCCTTTACTGTTTTATTGCATAGCATTCAACTGACTTGAAAATCATAAGCTTGCATAAAACGTATTTTATAAAGCCCACATCCAAAAGATTTAATTTGCTAAAACGTGTTTTCAAAAGAGACGAATTCCGGGCCCCACACTTTCCGCACAACAGTCTCCGACTGATTCTCAAAGTACTGACAACAGTCAGTAGGAGAGAGCTTCGATGGCCGACTCACTCTGTCCCGCGATCGAAGGCTTATTTGGCACTGTTCATCAGTTGCAATCATCAGCTCAGCTGACCTTCATTGAGAAAAACAAACTGATCTCAGGTGTATTCACCCCCCCCCCTCTACAACTGACTTATCGTCTCCGGACCAACAGATTGTAAAAGTGAAACTTAAAGTAAAATCCCAACCAAAATAGCTATATAAAATTGAGAAAGATTCGATAACATTATCATTAAAGAAACACAAAAACTTTGGTGCACCCGGATGCAGGTGCATCCGGGTTGCCTAAGAATACTTTCCAAGTCAACTAAAAAATATAAAAAAATCTCCATCTGCGGTTTTCACAGACAGGGTGTTATTTAGTTTGAATAAAAGTGTCATTTGTTGAGTATCATTGTTTAGAAAAAAAGTGTCATCTATTGAGTTTCAATTGTTTTGAAAAAAAATATATCAGTTGTTTAGGAAAAAAGTGTCAATTGTATTGAACAAAAATGTCATTTGTTGTTAACAAATGTATCATTTGTTTTGACCAAAAGTTTCATTTATAGAATATCAATTGTTTTGAAAAAAGTGTGATTTGTTTAGGAAAATAGTATCAATTGTTTTAAACAAAATTGTCATTTAAAATTACACGAATGGATTACATACTCCTAGGAATTTGTTCTTGAATTTCCATTACCTTTTATCATATTTTTCGAATCCTATATTCATTCATGCATTTTGTCAAACACGTATATGTTTAAATTCTTTGATTAATTAAACTCCAAAAACAATCGCATATCATACATCACATCCTTATGAATCGATACAACAATTATATCTTCAAAATTTCTTATTAAAAAAATTCATTTGAACGATTCTCTTTCCTACCATCAACCTAGAATCATGATGGAAAGAAAAACCAAAAAATCAAGCCATATATCAGAGCCCTAAACCATCTGTTGTATACTACTTTGCAAGGTCATAGCCCCACCTCTCCCTAGAACACAAATATAAATTAATCATGTTTTAATTAAATTTCTTCCTCAAAAAAAAAAAAAAAAAAAAAAAAAAAAAAAAAAAAAAAAATTTCATTAAAAAGAAAAAATCTATCACTAGAACTTAGCTTACTTCCACTCGAAAGAAGCAGCAGCATATTCCAAAAACCTCATTTCTTCTTCGCCTCACTCACAACACTCTTCCTCGGCTCATATGCCAACGAACAGCTCTTGTTCAAGCCGTTGCTCCCACTTATAGCAAGATAAATCGAGTATGTTTGGGATATGTGATGCCTAACATCCTTCTAACTGCGTGGTGTTGGGCTGTGTGATGCCCAACACCATGCCCCTGCATAGTGGAGCAGCGTTCGAACTGTAATCGTGGCGCTAACTGCTATGCAATGAGGAATAAAAGTTGCGCCTTCACCACCAGCAATTGCTTTTGGCGTATGGTAAGCGCTTGAGGTCCAACAGTTGGTATCAGAGCAGGTCACGGGTTCGAATCCCCTTGAGCACGCTGCACCTGGCAGGTGTTGGCGCCGGTGGGGGGGGAATTTGTGATGTCCAACATCCTTCCAGCTGCGGGGTGTTGGGCTGTGTGATGCCCGACACCACGTCCCTGTTTGGCGGAGCAACGTTCGAACTATAACTGTGGCGCTGACTGCTATGCAATGAGGAATAAAAGTTGCGCTCTCACCACCAACAATTGCTTTTGAGGTAGTGGTAAGCGTTTGAGGTCCAACAGAGTCCATGATGTTAGGGGCCACGGGGTGGTGTCGCCGGTGGTGGGGGTGCTGTGGCGAGCAGCAGTTGAAAGAAGAGGCGGAGCAATGCAGTAGTTGTAAACCGGCGAAGCGGATACCGCAGTAGAAGTTGAAGAGATATTACACATTCTCGAATTTTTGTGTTGGAGATGAGGGAGAGGGGGCTCAGGAGAGGTGAAGAGAGGGGCGCAACTTAAAAGGTGTTTATATAAAGTTAGGTTAACCAGGATCCAAATGCTTGTGGGGCGACCCAAATGCACGTGCATTAGGATGCATCCAAGACCTTCTCTTAAAGAACACTCAATAATACTAATTAAAAGGATGTATCAAATTATAAACAAATAAACTATATAAGAACCTATTTTAGAAAAGTTGGCATATAAATACTTAAGTGTTGGTATTATAAACTGCTATTACAAGTAAACTATTAAATAACAAAATGAAATAAAACAACAAAACCGTCGAGTCGAGGAGTCCTCTCTCCGCAAGACGAAATACGCCCCGGTAGTGCTCTCGGCTGTAGGCGTATCGTCCCCAAAGATAAAACGACGAACGTCTCGAAGATTGCAGCACCGCAAGCTCCGGTGAACTGGACTTTTCCGGCGAGGACAGAAGCTGCCGGACTTGAGCTAAGAGCAGCTAAGATGAGCTAAGAACTAGATATGGAATGCAAATACTTTTTGGTGTGTTTTGGAATGACATGCAGGAGCCTATTTATAGGCTGCTTCCACCCCAGGTGAGGAGTTGTTGTGCCATTTAAGGCAGGAGAACGTAGATGGTAAGTAGTGGAGAAGTGGAGAGTGAAACAGTCTCTTCCAGATCCTTCCAAAAGTACTACTCTGGTGTAGCAGGTGCAGTGCACCACGGAGAGGAATCCAATGCAGCTGGAGCACTGCACCGCCCGACCCGGCACCCGACCCGGCACCCGACCCGGCGAACGACCTGGCGAACGACCCGACGGACCACCCAAAGCACCAAGATCCAAGATCCAAGATCCAAGATCCAAGTCCAAGTCCACGGACACGGACCGGAACCGGGCCGAGCCGGAGCCGGAGCGGGCCGGGCCGGCGCGGGCGCGGGCGCGGTGCGGCGCGCGCGCGCCGCGCCACGTGTGAGGCGGTCGGCGAAAAGGCTCGCGCGCGTGAGCATGTGTGGCCCAAGCCCACCACATGTCACTTTGTTATCTCTTACAATGTGGTAGAGACTTAAATACCACATTAAAGTTGTTTCATTTATCAATGTGGGACATTGATCAATGCAATTCTCTCCAAAACCCGAATAAGGTAAGTTTCTCCACTTTAGGTAACATTTAAGTTTTGTCCCCCCAAACTTCGAGCCACTATTTCTCACTCACCGAAAATCAGAATCGAGAAATTAAGCACACTATAATTATCTACTCGAAACGTAGATCGACGTGATATATCTCAAAATATTAATCGGATAAATATCGAGGCTCGAAACGACGATTAAACGGGCTGAATTTTGCCCTAGTTAAATTAGCAATAAATGCTAATTAACTTTCCTTAATTTAAAATACATATATAATTAATATATATATAGAAACGATTTTTCCAACAATCCCCCACATGAGTGGAAATAGCCAAATGCATGCATGCAGACACACAGCTCTGTCCTCAAGAGACAATAAAGCATCAGGGTAGGTGGCTTGTGACCTTGAACCTTCCTTAGTCAGTGCTATCGAGCATACCGGCGGATTAGTGGACACGTGGCCTTGAACTATTCCTCCATGGTGTATACTGAGACAATAACACTAACACTATAAAGTCTCAACCTCGTCCGTTCTCACGTTTGTGTCCTTTACTGGCCATGGACAACCTCTTTGGATTCATAAGTGTTACATAGAAGCGGCCCTCACTTCTCACTTACATAGGTGATTCTTACTCGAGTATCCTGTCATACTCCACCTTCTCAAGGCATCCAAGAATCATTAAAAGTCAAAGACTTAACCTCACCACTTGACAGGTCACCAACACTCTCGAGCTCTTTTAGGGAATAGACTAATTGAGTGTGGTATCAACAGACTCATATAGCTTAGTTTTCCATTTGAACCAAGTTCATGGGATCTCCAATCTACAAGGTTGGGTATCCACTATAATCGTCTTTAACGTGTGGATTTAACTCCCATTCCCTCTACAAGCTTATACATTTGATCTCGATTCAAACTCTTAGTAAGCGGATCCGCTAGGTTATCTATAGACTTGACATAGTCTATAGAGATAACCCCACTCGTGATCAAATGCCTTACAGTATTATGTCGACGACGAATATGTCTCGACTTACCATTATAAAACCCACTCTTGGCCCTACCAATAGCCGCTTGGCTGTCACAGTGAATCATCACAGGTGGCACGGGTTTCGTCCAACATGGAATGTCTTCAAGAAAATTACGGAGCCATTCGGCCTCCTCACCGGCTTTATCTAAAGCTATAAATTCAGATTCCATGGTGGATCGGGCTATGCCTGTCTGTTTCGTGGATCTCCACGACACAGCTCCTCCCCCTATAGTGAACACATAACCACTAGTTGACAACGAGTCTTTAGTGTCGGATATCCAATTTGTATCACAGTACCCTTCAAGTACTGGGGGATGTCGCGAGTAGTGCAACCCAAAGTTAAGAGTGTATTTCAAATACCTCAGAACTCTTACAAGAGATTTCCAATGTTCTCTACTAGGATTACTAGTATAGCGACTCGGTTGTTCACTGGACAAGCTAGATCGGGCCTCGTATAATTCGTGATGTACATAAGACAACCAATGACTCTAGCATAATCCTCTTGAGCAACAGGATCACCCCTATTCTTGCTCAAGTGAACATTAACTTCTAGAGGAGTCTTTGCCGGCGCACTATCAAAGGCATTAAACCTCTTAAGTACTTTCTCAATATAATGAGATTGAGACAAAACAATCCCTTTAGGAGTTCTTTGTATCTTTACTCCAAGAATAACATCAGCAACTCCCATATCTTTCATATCGAAATTTCTTTTAAGCATACGCTTGGTGTCATTTATGACTTGAAGGTTTTGTCCCATAATTAACATGTCGTCTACATAAAGACAAACAATTACAAAGCCATTCTTTGTATTCTTTATGTAAACACACTTGTCACATTCATTAATCTTAAAGCCATTCGACAACATAGCCTCGTCGAATTTCAAGTGCCATTGTAATGGTGCTTATTTTAACCCATATAGGGATTTCACCAACTTACATACCTTTCTCTCTTGACCAGGTACAACGAACCCTTCAGGTTGTTCCATATAAATTTCCTCTTCTAAATCTCCATTTAGAAAGGTTGTTTTCACGTCCATTTGGTGAATCTCAAGATTGTGCAAAACAGCAATCGCGAGAAGCACACGGATAGACGTAATCCTCGTTACAGGCGAATAAGTATCGAAGAAGTCATATCCTTCAATTTGCTTAAAGCCTTTAACCACTAAACGAGCTTTATACTTATCAATTGACCCATCTGCCTTATACTTTCTTTTTAGGATCCATTTACATCCTAAGGCCTTGCAACCTTCGGGTAAGTCTGCTAAGACCCAAGTGTGATTCACGCATAATGGAATCAATTTCACTTTGGACGACTTCTTGCCAAAGTGGGCCATCGGGTCTAGAAAGAGCTTCTTTTATAGACCGCGGCTCTTCATCCAAAAGAAAGACAACATAATCAGGACCAAAGTCCTTAGCAACTCTTGCTCTAGTGCTACGTCTTGGTTCTAAAGTTTCAAGATCGACAGCTTGCCTTTTACGTGTATCGGGTTCTACCCCCACATTTCTAGAACTACTAGCAACTTCTCTTGCTTCACCACTAGAGTTTGACTCAACTTTATCATCCTTCTTACAAGGATATACATGTTCAAAGAATATAGCATTCATTGACTCAATAGTAGTTCCAACATTCATATCGGGCACAGCCGACTTATGAATGACAAATCGATATGCACTACTATTCAGTGCGTATCCTATAAAGATACAATCGACGGTCTTAGGTCCGATTGTAACTTGCTTCGGCAAAGGCACTTCTACCTTAGCCAAACACCCCCACACTTTGAGGTATTTATAGGAAGGTTTCCTTCCTTTCCACAACTCGTAAGGAGTTACATCTCTACCTTTTAGAGGTATTTTGTTTAATAAGTAGTTAGCCGTCAAGACGGCTTCCCCCCACATCTTCTGGGGCAGTCCAGAACTTATTAACAAACCATTCATCATCTCCTTTAGAGTTCGGTTCTTCCTTTCAGCTACACCATTTGATTGAGGCGAATAGGGGGCAGTGGTTTGATGAATAATACCACTTGTCTTACATAACTCTTCAAAAGGAGCTACATATTCTCCACCTCTATCACTTCGTACCATTTTGATTTTACAATCAAGTTGGTTTTCGACTTCTGCTTTGAAGTTAGAAAAAGCTTCAATCGCCTCATCTTTACTCCTTAAAAGATAAAGAGTACAATACTTGGTGCAGTCATCAATAAAAGTAATAAAATACTTTTTCCCACCTCTAGTTTGTACAAACTTCAAGTCACATACGTCAGTGTGAATGAGTTCTAGAGGTTTTGTGTTCCTTTCTACAGAATGAAATGGTTGCTTAGCCAATTTTGCTTCAACACAAACTTCACACTTGGTTTTGTTAAACTCATTCACTCTAAGTAGATCGAGATTAACTAATCTTTTTATAGCATTTAGATTAACATGTCCTAATCTAGAATGCCATAAATCGGAACACTCTAGCAAGTAAGAGGAAGTGGCTTCATTATCATTATTCTTGGCCTCAACGGCCTCTTGGCGTAACGCTATTACACTTAGCTTGAAAAGGCCCTCAGACAGGTAACCTTTTCCTAGGAACATACCAAATTTAGACAAAATAAATTTGTCTGACTCAAAAACTAGTCTAAACCCTCTCTTGACTAGTACAGAGCCGGACACAAGATTTTTTCGGATGTCGGGGACATGCAGCACCTCTCCAAGAGTAAGGTTCTTCCCGGAGCTCAACCTTAGCACCACAGTACCATAGCCAACAACCTCAGATGAGGCTTGATTACCCATGTTGAGCTTCCTCCCTTGGCAGCTCTTGTACTTGGTGAAGCGGCTCCGGTCACCACAAACATGTGCCGTGGCAGCGGTATCAATATACCACTTCCCCTCATTCTTCACGACGTTAGCTTCTTCAGTGACCACGGCCGCAAGGTCGGCTTCAGTGAGGTCAATCTCCAACATATTGGCTTGACGAGCCCTCTTCTTCTTCGGCTTTCGGCAGTCCTTGGACATGTGGCCGGATTTGCCACAGTTGTAGCAGTCCCCTTCAAACTTGCGGGATTGCACCTTGCCCTTCCCTTTGGGGTTCTTTGTTTGGACGCCCTCTCTTCGCATTGTTGGAGTTGCCACCTTTCTCGGCAAAGGTTGACTCTTGGCTCCACGGGTGCTTTGCCCTTCCCATCTCGAGTCCTCATGTCGGTCTCGATGCAGAGCTTGACCACAAGGTCCTCAAGCGTCATTTCCTTTCGCTTGTGCTTCAAGTAGCTCTTGAAGTCCTTCCAGCTCGGGGGAAGCTTCTCAATCACGGTTGCCACAATAAAAGCATCTGGCAAAAGCATTCCTTCGGCGTGGACGTCATGGACAATGAGTTGGAACTCTTGCACTTGGTCCATGACTGGTCGAGAGTCCACCATTTTGTAGTCCAAGAACTTGGCGACTACAAACTTCTTGGTACCGCATCGTCGCACAATATTTTCTTTCAAGTGCCTCCCAAATTGCCTTGGAGGTCTTTACATTTGCATATACACCGTGTACGGACTATCATCTAGTCCACTAAGCAAGAAGTTTTTACGAAGTAGTCGGAAGTTAGCCAATTATCATAAGGCTATGCGGACTTCCAAGTTCTCTTCGTTGTCACTTGGGGGGGCAGGAGCATTCTCCATCAGCACGGTTGTAAACCCTAATGTTGTCGAGTAGAACAACATCTTCTGTTGCCACCTCTTGAAGTCGGCTCCACCAAACTTGGCCGGCTTCTCGGCGACGGGCAAGCACTCTGCAGACGAGTGCGGAGGTGCCGTCGGGGGTTGGGTTCGAACCCCCCCACCACTCCATGGTGGTTCACACTCCCAAATGGGACATTGCTCTGCAAGGCAGAGGACATGGCATTGAAGTTGTATGCCGAGTTAGCGGCATTAGCACGGTTAAGTGCGATCCTTGCGTCAGTGGCGGCAGACATGGCAGCGAGTGTCGGATTAGCAAAGACCAGAGTAGGTGTAGGGACAGACACCGGCAGAACTACGTTGCCGGAGGGGGCAAGGATGTCAGCAGCGGTGGGGTTGGTGGCAGCAGAAACGGCGGCGGCGGCAGCGTCGGAGAAAGCAGCACTTGAGGAAGACATCTTCTTAGTTTACTTGAAGCAGATATAGGTATTTCGTCTTGCGATTGTTGGTATTATAAACTGCTATTACAAGTAAACTATAATACTAATTATAAGGATGTATCAAATTATAAACAAATAAACTATATAAGAACCTATTTTAGAAAAGTTGGCATATAAATACTTAAGTGTTGGTATTATAAACTGCTATTACAAGTAAACTATTAAATAACAAAATGAAATAAAACAACAAAACCGTCGAGTCGAGGAGTCCTCTCTCCGCAAGACGAAATACGCCCCGGTAGTGCTCTCGGTTGTAGGTGTATCGTCCCCAAAGATAAAACGACGAACGTCTCGAAGATTGCAGCACCGCAAAACCTTCAAGCTCCGGCGAACTGGACTTTTCCGGCGAGGACAGAAGTTGCCGGACTTGAGCTAAGAGTAGCTAAGATGAGCTAAGAACTAGATATGGAATGCAAATACTTTTTGGTGTGTTTTGGAATGACATGCAGGAGCCTATTTATAGGCTGCTTCCACCCCAGGTGAGGAGTTGTTGTGCCATTTAAGGCAGGAGAACGTGGATGGTAAGTAGTGGAGAAGTGGAGAGTGAAACAGTCTCTACCAGATCCTTCCAAAAGTACTACTCTGGTGTAGCAGGTGCAGTGCACCACGGAGAGGAATCCAGTGCAGCTGGAGCACTGCACCGCCCGACCCGGCACCCGACCCGGCGAACGACCCGACGGACCAAGATCCAAGATCCAAGATCCAAGTCCAAGTCCACGGACACGGACCGGAACCGGAACCGGAACCGGAGCCGGGGCCGGGCGCGGGGCGCTGTGCGGGCGCGACACGCCGCGCCGCGTGTGAGGCGGTCGGGCGAAAAGGCGCGCGCGTGAGCATGTGTGGCCCAAGCCCACCACATGTCACTTTGTTATCTCTTACAATGTGGTAGAGACTTAAATACCACATTAAAGTTGTTTCATTTATCAATGTGGGACATTGATCAATGCAATTCTCTCCAAAACCCGAATAAGGTAAGTTTCTCCACTTTAGGTAACATTTAAGTTTTGTCCCCCCCAAACTTCGAGCCACTATTTCTCACTCACCGAAAATCGGAATCGAGAAATTAAGGACACTATAATTATCTACTCGAAACGTAGATCGACGTGATATATCTCAAAATATTAATCGGATAAATATCGAGGCTCGAAACGACGATTAAACGGGCTGAATTTTGCCCTAGTTAAATTAGCAATAAATGCTAATTAACTTTCCTTAATTTAAAATACATATATAATTAATATATATATAGAAACGATTTTTCCAACATTAAGTGCCCTAGATGTCAATTCCAATAGGCAATAACATATACAATTTTCAAGGAAATATCGGACTTCCAAAAGATACATATTTACACTCTTGTGATTCTAACAAATATTTATATGAAAGTTTGGGTGTATATACAATAATGAGGACGCTACATTGTTATTTCTCTTAAACTTAACATGCACGTAGAACTCATAAGATGAAATCTGAATCTAAGACTTCTGCTAAGAGGCAGAGGCGGCCCGCGGGTGTTAGGGGGTCGGTGCGGCCCGCTCTATCAAATTGTGTCGAAATTCAATTTTTATGTTGTTTCGTAATTACTTTTCCAAAATTCAAATCCCGTCGCGGTGCAATTTTCCTCTAACAAAATTTTAAATCTCTCTCATAATCCTAAATTCGTCCGAATTTCTTCTCTCTTTTGCCCCAAGAACATAATTACACACTATAAAAAAAATTTGATTGTAAACATATAATAAATTTCTTCCTAATTTTATTTTGATCTAGGAGTACCACATTTCAGTTTGTTAAAGCCTTCTACGCCACTTTAAGATGTGAAACGTTATTGTGGATTTATTCCTTCAACTAAAAATAAAAGTTGCACCAAGATCAAAATTGTGCCAAAATATATATAAGCATCATTATAATTTTAGTGAACTTAAAACATATAAATAATAAACACATCTTTCACTCTGAAAAAACATGAGACTTTTTGAAAAAACTGTATACAATGGATTTATTTGTGTGGCCTTCTCTAGATTATAACTTGTCAGTAATTGTAGACTTGTAGTAAATCCAACTACATGAGATTTAATTCAATTAATATTCTTAGTGTGAAAATTTAAGATTATATACATAGGGAGTGGATCATGTGAGAATCCACATTTAACGTGAGAACTGAGAACCATGCATAATTATTTTATGTTTATGCATAACTCTTATGCTTTTTATTATGGAAAAAAGCCTGTAATTTTACATTTTGCATAATTCTTAACAGATTTTGTGGCATAAAATATATAAGGATTATGTATAAAACATATAAGTATTATGTATGGTTCGTAGTTTTTACGTTAAATGTGGTTATCACTAGATCTACACCATATATACTTATATTTATTTATTTTTTGATTATAAGAGGAAAATAAAAAAAAATTGTATAATTGATGATAAAGGGAGCCAAGTGAATATCGCATATTATGCGATTTAGGTGTAACACATTTACTTTATTATGTATTTAAATTAGTTAAAGATTTGAGGCTGTCTTCATGGAGGCAAAATTAATTAATTATTAGAGAATGGGGTAGCCTAGGTGGTATGCATATATGCAGTTTAGAGTTCGGATTCAGAAGTCGTAAATTACAGATATTACCCTAAAAGAATCAAGAGATTAAGGTGGCCTAGTGGTGATACATATGCATTCTAGAGTTCGAAGTCAAAAGTCGTATTAAATATCATCAATATTATATAGGTTAAGAATAGAAATGTTAATAGAAAGCGGACCATAAATAATAGAGTTTCTCCCCTAAAAACAAAGTCTTGGAGTCCTTGTATTTGTATCATATTAGGTTAAGCATGGGATATTTATGATAAAATGTGGACACCATTATTGGAGTTATATTGTCAATTTATGACCAAGTTGAATTGAATTGTCAGCTGTGGCAGCATGTCATATTTAGTCGCATTCATCCATCCGCATCATTTATATAAAGATTATTATGATTTAGGAAAAATGATAATTTTCTTATGCCATTATATCATAGTCGTATAAGATAAAGAGATATTGCATTCGAAGTCTTCATTTTCTCGAACACTTGTGGATCGAATCCAGTAAAAGCTATTTAGAGTGAGTTAATTTATTGTCCAAGATTAGAACAAGTCGAATTATCAATACTAAATTGAAAACAAGATCACAAATTCACAATGTTTTTCTAAATGTATAACATCAATTTTAAAAAAATAAAGTGGTAATTTCGTAAACATTATATCAACTCAAAAATTGAGATGCGAGAAATTATATAGAAAGTTAGGGTGTTTTATTAGTTTTAGCCGAGTGAATTTTCAAAATATTACTCTTCAAAAAAGATATTTTTGAATTTACTATCCTTTTTGCAAATTAAATTGTTATATTGGAAAACATTATATTAAATTTTGTGAATGTTTTAATATTTTCTGAAGAAAAATAATTAAAATGTTTTTTTAAAAAAAGGAAGAAGAAGCAGAACCGTTCTATTTTAAAAAATAATCTCTTCCTCGCGAAAATCTATGTGGCAATACGATTAGCAGATTGAAAATTATATTGTAGGGAGTAATACTTTAAAATTATATTTGGGGGAGTAATTTTATGTTCGATTTGCTTTATCTATACATATATATTTGAGAATATCGGAAATTATGGTGTTTTAAGCATCAAAAGCATCTCAAGTGATGCTTAAAAAAATCTTCTTAATTAAGCAGTTTAACTGCTTAATTTTGGAGAAGCTACTACAGTAAGCATATTTTCTATACACTAAAAAACTGTTTATACGATCAATAAATAGATAAGTACTTTATATAAACATATGCAAACACCCCCCGAATTAAGAAACCGGTGATGATTTTGTAAATATCACTAACAAAAAAACATTGTATAGAGATTAAAAAAAGGGAGGAGATCACTTATCCAATTTTTTATTATCTATTATCTATTAAATGTGTTTTCATTTAATAAAAATGTGTGCTATTAACCCTAAAGAATGAAAAGAACACGTGTCAACGTTTCATTGGTGACACGACCATGTTTTGGTAATTATAAAAATTGACATGGTTATACATCTAATATTTGTCATTTGTATCTCTCTAATGAATCGTCGAGATTGAATCCTACTTAATTGACTACATGTAAATGTATGTATGAGGAACTGATTGGTGGATCAAATGTAAATTGTTTCACGGATGACGGATGAGGATCATTGATGCATTCGTAGAACAGATTTAAGTTGACAATGGTTGGTTTAATTCTTATATATGTTTAGATCGGTCCATATAAACTGTACTCTTTATTTCTATATGTAATAGTTCGATATTCATACCAATATACACATAATCAAATATGTTGAAGCTCATTCGAGGATGAATGCCCAATTGTACTGTTCTATAAAATGGAAACAGTGAACCGCGCGCGTCTGCATGATCATCAAGGAACTCCAAGTCAAACATGTTGTTCTCGATCGACTTGACTTCTGACCGTTTTGTTTTGACTTATTGGTCCTTATTATCCGTGCCCAACGCCCATCACATAATACTAGTTACTCCTTTTACAAGTAAAATAAATGAAGAAAGAAGTAAATAGACATCATGATCTATGAGAATTTTATGCCCACAAGCTAACATTACTCTCTCTCTCTCTCCCTCTCTTCAAAAAGAGAAATTATCCCTCTCTCTTGGTCAAAATGGTGTGCGCCTTCTCGAAAGCCTTGAAAAAGGTGCTACATAAATAATTTATTATTCGAAAAAATAGATAAATAACATGAAAATCTTACACATTGTGATTTGCATTTCAAGTCATTGGCTCAAGTAAACTGGAAGAAGCTAACCAGTTTTCAGATTTTTGCGCTCAAGCTTAAGTTCAAAACTTCGTACCTTAATTTCCTTTGGATTCAAACTCGTATCTTTAAGGCACACGACATGACAACAATCATCTCAATCGCTAGCATCGACTATATATGGGTGGCTGAAGGCAGAGAAAAAAATAGAGAGTTGCTAAATATAGTTTTAAATAGTTCGAACACAAACACGATATGAAATATATATATATATTATTTCTTGTATTTGTTACGTTGAGAAAGATACTTATACAACTAGTAGAAAAAGAGATAGAGAAAAATACTTATAACATGTGAGATAGTTTTGCATATATATTGAATCAATTATACTTGTAATAAAACTAAAGAAAACTAGAAAGAAATACTTTAGAAGTCTAAAAATAGAAATCAAATGACTGCAATAGGTTTTGAACGTGAGACCTCTCTTAAGAAAGAGAAATCCACTAACCAACTATACTACAAGTGAATAATTAATTATATTTTCCACTAAAATTATGTATAGGCAACACGAATCCTACAGCCTATTCAGTCGAAGATCCGTCGGTCGGGGGGTCGGTCGAGCCACCCGACCCCCTCTTGTTCCGCCCCTGTTAACCTCCATAGCTCGATCTAACAATCCTATTGTATTCTTAGCTCTTGCTATCAAGATTGTTCTTATAAAATCTCCTCATATATATATATATATGGTGTGGTTCTAGGGAGATTCACTCTTCATAAGAGATATGAGAACCAATCCACACCCTATATTCCTTCCAAAACAATGGTCAAGATTGCACTAGTATTTTAGTTTTAAGAAAAGAAAAAAAGGAAGGAGGGGTAAAACTGGAAAAAGAATACACACTAAAAAGAAAATGCAGGAGGGTTTCTCATACTCCTCCCACCTCCATTCTCTGTCACGCTCTCTCTCTCTCCCAAAATCAAAAACCTCCCCCAAAATCGCAAATCGGCTCGATTTCTCTTCCAAAAATTCAGCTCTTTTGGCTTTCGCATGGTTAGTTCCTGGTTTTCGATGATTTCATCCAACTAGGGTAATTTAATCTGTCGAAATTGTGTAAAGCATGAAATCGAAACATATTTGTGCGAAATTGAAGCATTGAATCTCTAATTGTTCGATACCCATTGTGTGTGATTCGAAATCATGAAATAGTGTTCATCTGGTGTTCGATTGTGCAAAAATCGTTGGATTCAATTAAATTGAACTCTATGATTCTTAAACCTAGATATGTGATTTTTAACCATAGATCTACGTTTTTTAACCTTAAATCTATGGTTTTTATCCCTAGATCTGTGATTTATTTTCGGCTCTTGCTATCTTGATGTGTTTTTTGGTCTGTTTCTAGATATATTCGTCGAGTTCTGCAATTATTACCCTGTTTGGAATGCCATTTCGCGATTCTTGCCCTATTTGGAAAAATATGCATACGTGGAATTCATATACATGAATCTGTAGAATAGTATGCATGGATGAGATGTTACATATGCATGAAAATGAATGCATTGTGAAGCATGTGCAGGACTGCGTTTCATACTGTGTTCGAAATAATATGGATGAATCTATAGAATGGTGTGCATGAATGAGATTGAGATGTTATATATGCATTAAAATAAATGTATTGTGAAGTATGTGATGGATTGCGTTTCATATTGTGTTTGAAGTAATATGCATGAATCTGTTCGATTGTATGTATGAAATTGTGAGTATGTATGCATGAAATTGAGTGGCGATTTGCATGAAAGTGTAGATTGTAATGATTGAATCTGGAAAAAAAATTGCAAGGGCATATTAAATGAGGCACATGGAGACATTCAAAGGTGATGAAAAGCTTTTAGTCATTTCGAGGAAATGAAGTTGAATAATAGAGAGATGGAGAACATATTGTAGACAATGAAAATTGAGATTTCAAAGACAATTCATTGTTTTTTTAAAACTTTTGTTTTTATTTGAAACAATTGTAGCTATGCTTTGTTAGTTAATCATATTCTCAATGTTTGATTAGTTATAGTATATTATTCTTATTAGGTATTATTATGCTTGTTTAATTATGACATTAAACATGAATATGCATAAATATAAAAGCGGATATGAATTAATCGTAACTTAAATATACATGAAATGAAAATTTCAAACAAAAATTGTTAATTAATAAGTATGCACAAACATAACACAAGCTATGCATTAATCTAAACATAAATATGCATGAATAACAAGTTGCTTAAAAATTGAAAACCGTATAGAGTAATGCATAAAACTACCGGCTTTATGCATATTTCTTGTATAATTTATGCATAACATATCATTAGCGTAATTGAAGTGGCAACATCATACACGGCGGCAACAGTGACGGCGGCGCCGGCGGGAACAATGAACACGACGTCGGAGGCAACAGAGAACACGACGGCAGAATTGAAATGGGAGAGTTGCGTTGCTTGGGAGAGAGATGAATGAGAGGTAGAGTTGTTGAAAGAGAGAGAAAATAGTTGAAATGAAATAAAAATAAAGAAGATTACAAAAATACCCTAAAATGAATTCAATTTCTCCTTTTTTGATTTAATTTTAAAAGTCTACCTAAGAAAAAATACTAGCCATTGATTTAGGAAATGGTCGGATGAGATCGGATCTCATATCTCATATGAAAATAAGATCTCATTTAATCCATTCCATATATATATATATATATATATATATATATATAAACACATACAACAAAATATATTTTATCATTCATATAAATCACAAATTCAAAGTTATTTCACCATATATATACATATATATATAAAAAACACGATCTACCAAATATTTTTCATTTTTAATTATTCTCTAGTAACAAATCTTAATCGTCACACAATAATAAAATAAAAACAAACGAAACATCCCCTTAAAGTTTCTAGTGTGATGTCGCATCACGTCAGCAGTTCGTTGAATTAGTATCACCAAATATCTCGATGTTGTTATTTTTATTTAATTAATAAAATAATGTCCGAATGATACAAAAATATCAAGGAATATGAAAACCTATATAAATGGCGATGACGTAAGAAAATACCAAAGACCTTTTCTAGTTTCTAGTTTCTAAAATCATAAGCATGAGGACCCCCGGAGGCGCCAAGTCAACACTCTTGACTTGACCAAATAAAATATTGTACAAACGCAATGTTATGCATATATATGTGTCTGGAGAGAGAGAGAGAGATAGGAGAGAGATATGAGAATGTTCTTGTTTCAAAGGTGAACCTAGAATACCCTTTCCTGGCTTTCCATTCACACAGAAAATTCAAAGGACAAAAGGTGATTGCTATTTCCTACCCCATATATCTCACAAGTCACAAGTAGTAATAGTTTGTGATCAATCATGGAAGTAGAAAATATGTGCAGCAGAATCACCTGCGCTACCAAGGAGGAGGAGGAGGAGGCCGCTCAGCTTCCTGGTTTCCGATTTCACCCCACCGACGAAGAGCTCGTCGGCTTTTATCTCCGGCGGAAGGTCGAGAAGAGACCCGTCCGCCTCGAGCTTATCAAACTCGTCGACATCTACAAATTTGATCCTTGGGATCTTCCAAGTATGTTCTATCACTACTACTTAATTTGATCAGTTAATTTAGTTCTTTCTCGTTGGATCGCGTTGATTGATATGATAATTAGAGATCATATATATAAATGTTTATAACGAGATCATGAAATAAAATAATAAAATTGATCATTATTTTTCAGAATCAAAGAGCGGAGGGGAGAAGGAGTGCTACTTCTTCTGCAGAAGAGGGAGAAAGTACAAGAACAGCATCCGTCCGAATAGAGTAACTCGTTCGGGATTTTGGAAAGCGACGGGTATCGATAAGCCAATCTACTCCGGCCGCGAATGCATTGGGCTGAAGAAGTCCCTCGTCTACTACCGCGGCAGCGCCGGAAAAGGCACCAAGACCGACTGGATGATGCACGAGTTTCGCCTCCCCACCGGCACCGAGAAGAGCACCAAACACATGGACGCTAAGACCATAGCCCAAGAAGCAGTAAGAATATATATATACATAATGAAAATCTTGTTGAAGCACGCATGCACGTGACTCATCCGTGGTTGCATTGTGCAGGAAGTTTGGACCCTCTGCCGCATCCTGAAACGCAGCGTCTCGTACGGAAAGTGCGTGCCGGATTGGAGGGAAATGAAGAGGCCTAACACCGCCAACATGATCGAACCCAGTTCCGAAACATGCAGCTTGGAGTCGTGTGATCCGACTGGACAGAGCAGCTACATTAGTTTTACAAGTCCGGTGGTGACCGGCCAAACGGAGAAGAAACCAGTCGAGTTTCCATGCAATTTGAGCTCAGCTCAGACGTCCACCTACTTTTATAGCGACATTAATGAGTTCTTGAAGCATGCAGACTGGGAGGATCTTCGATCCGTAGTCGACTGCGCAGCTTCTGCTGCTAATCCTTTGTGTTCCGACCACCATAGTATGTTTCATTATTAGGCTTTGTAGAGTATTGTCGTCGGAATAAGGAGTGGCCGGCCGGAGAGGATACACATATGTATAGTTTGTCTAGGCCATGTTCAGCACTGCTTTTTCTGGTCACCTAATGTTCAGGGTTTTATACATATACACTTTGTATGTTTTACTAACCTTATCTATGGAATTTGCTGTGGATGATTTAATCGAACTGCCTCTCTTATCAATATTGACAACTGAACTTACATAACTAATTGAAATCTTCTTTAGCTAGGCATTTCAAAATTGATGAATTGCCAATATGAATAATCACATAACAGATCCAGCATTTAGAAGTGTGAGTAGAAATCTGCAATTTAATGAGCAAAATAATAATTTTTCAAACAATACAAACATAAATCGAGATTTTGTATTATAATTGCGCCTAGGCCCCAGCCTTTCCCTTGAATCAACTCCTGATTATTTGATCATCGTATCCAACAACAACATTAGGCTAAAATATGTATTTGGGGCCCATGGCAGTTTCTTCCAGAAAACTTGAAAAATTCTTTGATTTCAGTCCTTGTATACTAATTCTAGTACTTAATCCACATACAACCCACAATTTGAAAGATTATCCAGCATCACTCATTAAAAAAATCTAGATCTCAGCATTAATTATATATATATATATATATATATATATATATATATATATATATATGAGTGAGATCTTTTGAGAACACTCCCCTAATGAGAGAAATAAGAACAAATCTGGGCCAGTCCCCTTGGGATGACATAGCGGTGAAGGTGGGTGGCCCGGGACCGATAGGTCATGGGTTCAATTCTCACTGGACACGCTATGTGTGAGCCTGTCACCCTGTCACATTAAGTGTGGTTTAACTCTTCTGTGTGGTTTGCAGGCTATTGCACAGGAGAGAGGTTTACCCTGTGCGCACCAAAGGTAGCGGCTGCGGGTTCCTCGTCAAAAAAAAAAAAAAAAGAACAAATCTGGGCCATTCTTTTTTGTGATGTGTGGTTGAGATTTAGTTTTAACTTACCAATTTTTTAAGGGAAAAAATGCTCATTAAGGATAATTTGGTACTTTCTTTCTTATGTTTCTAAATAAAGACCAAAGAAGGGTTTCATCTCTCTTCTTATGTTGGGCGACAATTTCTTATGTTTCTTTCTTATGTTTATTGTGTTGTTCAACATTTCTAGCATCCGTAATCGAAATCTGTTGAATCGCTCTACTCCAATTCATGTTAGTTCAGTCGCTCGATTCACTTTCGTCGACGTTATCAATTCGATCCCTTTTCAAATTTGCAAATCTCATTTCAAAAGGATATGAGAAATTTCTACTTTCAATAATCATTTGTAATTCGTGTTTTTGTTTCGTTTTTTTCTACTTTTGTACCGACTCTGAGCAATGGAGCATGATAATTGTTTTTTTGGAAGACTGCATTTTGTGGGTTTCATCAATTTCGGCCGAATTAAGTTTTCTTTTGCACATAATTTGTTTATGCGCATTTATTGGAGACTGCATTTTGTGGGATTTTTGAACTTTTCTACTAATTGTGAGCAATGGAGAAAGTTTCTCGTCGGTCATGGTGTCGGAATTGTTTTGAGAGTCTTGGCGATGTGGCAGGCGACAACTATGAGCTTCTTCTTACTCTATTCTGCCATTGTAGTAGTGGGTTGAATATCAGGTCCCTGATTTTCGTCTCCTAATCAGCACTAGAAACCCAAAAACTCAATATTCACTGCTTCTGCATTCAAATACTGCAAATGTGCATAAGATTTACACCATGTGTGCATAAATACTGTAAATGTGGTTGATTTTTTATGTTCATGGTAGTCGATGATTTAATTTTTGAAAATGTGCTAGGATTTTGATATGTTGTTTTCAGCACATTGTTAGATTTGAATTTATGTTGGCAAGCTTTTGATTGTGGGTTGGCTTATTAATTTGTGCTTTTCATTTTGTATTAGCCGAGAGTCACGTTTCCGGGAAGGCGAACGAACCAGACATTTCTCAAATACGTAATTATGATCAACCTTAACTTGAGATGAATATGGATGCCTCTTCACTGTTGTTGGATTACTCGTTTTTTAATACATAATTAGACTCGTTATTGTTGAATATAGATCTATTTGACTTTAATAGCTATAGTTTTTTCATACGTGCATAACTTCTGGTCATCTTATGCATACATTTTATTGTAAATGTGCATGGTATTATCTATTGAATCTTTGCTTTATAAACTCTATATTGACATTTACACTGTTATATTGTTAATATAATAAAAAAATTCAATTGAATTCTCGTTACAATTTTAGTCAACAATGCGCGTAAACAAGAGACTGTCGGTGCGGCACCCAAAATACTTAAGAACAAATGTGAATAATAATTTAGTCAAGTTTCATAAAAGTCCCCCCTAACTTCCTAAGAATTCAATTCCCACACACTTACAAAAAATAACGAATCACTAGATTACTAGCAAGTTCAAACCAACATAGACTTTATTTCTACCATCTATCTAGCAAAGCTTTTTCCACATTAGTATTATTTGCCTTCACCACCTTCTCATAGTACTATTTTGCACGTTGCACTATGTCCCACTGATTTAGGCCTATGTAATTATATGCTTCTTTGAGTTTTTGGTCAGCCTACGTCTCCAAGCCTCGGAGTTTTCGCCCATGAACGTTTTCAACCGGCCACAACTCCATATATTCTCTCTACATAATTACATAAATGTTGTTAGTATCGAAGCAAAGCTGCTACTTTCCTCTTGCCACCCATTGCAACTTTCTATATACAACAACAATAAAATAAAATGCACTTTCAAAAACCATGTGCAGACAATTAAGGAAGGATGAGCATAATCGTTAACCTTAATTTGCAGTTAAATCCAAACTGTAAATGTGCATAATCTATATGTGCAAAGTCAAATATGTAAATGTGCATACTCAGATTTCATAGTGTGCATACTCAAACTCTACAGTGTGCATACTCTGATTTTACAGCTTACAATATAACATTCAAAGCCTCACAGAAAGTAAACATGTGCATACGAATATTCATAGTTGTGCAGAATACAGTCAAGAATTGATTAATTGAGACCCTATGCATCATTACAAAATACATTGAAACTCTAGCGACACCAAAATTAATATTTTAAAATAACCACGATCAACCGAGCAATGTTTTTCTCCACGGCTATGTTTTTAGGTTTAATAGCTTTATCATAATAATCTTCAACATGTAGAAAGTGCATAAAATTCATACTAGATTTACTACAACAAATAAGTATTCAATCATGCATCTATAACTTCCAAAAATCCTATGATTCACTTAAACACAAACATATATTAGATGAGGGACAGGTGATCTTATATATATGTAGCTTATTTTCACAATCTTGCAACTTCAAATTCATCAGTCAACACCTCCAAGGTCTCTAATATAGTGATATCTGATTCATTAATAAAAAATATATTACAATGTGCATATAAATTAACAAAAATGTGCAAAAACTTGACTCTAAATGTGCATACAAAACTTCCAGAAAAGCATCACAGATTCTGAAATAGATATGTGCAGAAACTTTAGTCTAAATGTACATACAAATCTGAAGTGCGTGAACCACACCTTATGAATGTAACACACGTCCAAACAATATCACAAATTCAGAGACTAAAATCGTCCAGTCCATCAAAGAATCGAAATTCAAGGCATATGAATGAACCCAAAAAACATTAATGCTAGGAAATTCGTTACCCACCACACTATTCCAAAATCAATAATTAATTCGAAATATATCCCCCCAATTACTTACAGTCTAGATTTTGTGGGTCAATAACTTCGATTCAAAGAATAACAAGGCTCGTGAGTAAATGTGCAGAACAAATTCGCGTCACTTACCTTTGATTCGTGAAAAACGCGTACCTTTGATGAACCAACAATGTCCTCTCAACAAGTTAAAACACCGCGATGGTCTCTCAAACTCGTCTTCAGGCGCATTAACAGATGGACGAGATGTCGTCTCCTCCGTCGATTTCTCCAATTTCAGAGGAAAGTCATCCGCGGCTGTAAATTTTCGTTTGGGAGGAAAGTCATCGGACGAGATTTTCATTGTTCTACCGCTGAATGATGGGAGGAAAGAAGAATGAATGGGATATGGTAAAACCTAATTTTAATATGAAATTAAATCTCCCCATTTTGCCCTTAATGTACCACCTCTACACAAAATTAAAGATTAAAGAAATTGAATATGAATTGCATCTAAACCATCTATTGTGATTGATCAATGGTAGAGAAATGTTCTTATTTCTCTATATAAGGGGTGTATATATATATATATATATATATATATATATATATATATATATATATATATATATATATATATATGAATGGATCATATGAGAAGCCTTCTTAAAATAAGAAATAAGAATGAATCTGCACCCTTGATTTCATTTTTTGATGGTTTAGATTGAATATGCTCTGGAATATTTCTTTTGCATATTCCTTATATGTTTTATGCATAAGGGCAAAAATGTAAAAAATACAAGATGTATGCATAAAAAAAATAAAGAATATGCATAAAACATATAAGGAATATGCATACTTCTCACTTTCCTACATAACTATGTCTTCCCACCGAATCCATACCCTATCTATCTATATATATATATTAATATTGACGTGATTATTAAAAGACAGGTTTTTAATATATTGTTGTAACTCCATCTTCAAATCATCATCATTTCTTTCTTCGTTGAAGTCTGAACTATTTTCCATTCTGCAGCCCTGAACTAAATATTTTTTCGTAGATAACTTTTAACCATTAATTGAAAGACTCTTTAGTAAAGAGTTTCCAACCAAAAGGTTAAAGAATATTATAAATTGTTTTTATTGAACAACTTGAGAATGAATTAGAAATATGAGATCAAAGTCATTTTAGATCAGTCTTTTGTGAATCTAATCTTAATTACCCTCGTCACCAAAGGATGGAAGAAATTGATTAATCTAATTCGTTTTTAAAAAGAGCTTTATCCCCTGTTGAAAGTCCCTTATGATATCAACGTTAATGATCAAGTCTTATGAATAGAAGGTTGGGTAATATTGTTGGTCTCGAGATAAACATTCAGGTGTAGGGGGGGGGAGGGGGTTGAATACACATGAAAACTTTCTCAACTTAAAATGCAAACAGTCCAATTCAGGAGAGTGTCTGCTGAATAAATTCAGTAGACCAGGCAAGCTGTTCTGGATCGCGTGGACAGAGTGACTGACTATACTGAGGCCTGCTAGCTGACTGATGTCAGAATTCAGTACCGTTCAGTAAGAGTTCAGTAACGTGCAGAAAAGTATAGACCCGATTCAGTTGAGTTGGAAACGTTTTTATTAAAACTATTTCAGTAGTTTAGTGCACCCAGTTTAGCTTTGCTGAAACTCTGTTGAATGATTTTGTAAAACGGTTTTCAGTATGAACAGTAAATCAATGCGACAGTTAAATGAACACAGCGATTTTAAAGTGGTTCGGATATCAAACAATCCTATGTTCACTGTCCCGAAAAGATCAGGAGGCTATTTTATTATACTGAGTTAGTCTCAGTTGGTTTGTGCACTGGACAAACACGACCTTGAAGATTATACTGAGCAAGTCCCAGTTTACAAGAATCAAACTATAAAATTCGACAAACTCTCCAATGATGAAGGAGTTCTTAACAATAAGAACAGTTCAAGATATGAACTCCTTTCGGTCTAAGCTATAGATATTTCAGTGGAGCTTAGGTTAGAGGGAAGGGAACAAGAAATGGCTTCCACAGGGATGAACAATGAGGAATAATCTCTCTGGGTTCGTGTTCAATCACCTGGATACTAAAGGCTTTGATTCTATTCAGCTTGGATCCCTAGAGCAAAGACGTCGCCTTTCGCATTGAGTGTTTCTCTGAAGTTCTTGCGGAAAGCTTGTAACTTGTTCGTTTATTGCTCGTAATCGCTCGTTCTTGTATTTTTTTTTCGATTTGATTTTCCCTTTATTTATAGAGGTGAGCTATGGATAGATTCGTTGGAGACGAACTGTCCATGTGTCACTCTCTTCGGGTAGCTAACGGCTCTTTTAAGGAATCGCGTAGAGTTTTTTCCTCCATTTCCGGAAAGTTGTTGACTTGCAGCTTTTACCAGAACTTTGATAGCTGGCTGCTTGTCATTGGTCGAGGTGTAGAAACTATTTGAGACACACAGACTCAAGGCAGATACTGAAGCTGACTTCTCTGATGTGAACAACTTCGGACAACTCTACTAATTTACTCATAGAAGATCATCTGACATTCAAGGAGACTGTCAGGCTGTTGCTGAGTCTGACCTGGGGTTCAGTAGTATAGTCCAGCTGAGTCCAACTCTACTGAAGGTCGACTCTGAGTTCAGTGAACTGCTCCTGCTGAGTCCAGTTCTACTGACTCCTTTCAGTATGTTGCTCCTGCTGAGTCTAGCACTACCGAATTTGAACACCTCTCAGTATGTTGCTCCTGCTGAGTCCAGCACTACTGAATCTGAACACCTCTTAGTATGTTGCTCCTGCTGAGTCCAGCACTACTGAGTCTTCACTCCATGGTACTGAGGCGGATAGTCTACTGAGGGATCAGCAGACCGAACTCTGAGCCTGGACCATGCTGAAGGAAAGTCTACTGAGTCTGACACTCTCAACGACTAAGGCGTTACTATTACAATGAAAACTAAAGATAAATTAATCCCTATAAATCAATCAATTGTAGGACCCCGTAATTAAACTGACACACCCTCTATTCTCCCTTATTTAATCGATAGTCGCCATGATGGGCATTGAAACGACTACTTCTCTAAATTAGATGTGTTGGGAGATAATTCAGCAGTAGATTATTTAGATGTTTAGAAGATTTGGCTAATCCCAAAACCCTAATTTGATTGGTGAACCATTTTGTTGTAACTGTAATGCCTTAGTCTCTTAGAGTTTCAAACTCAGTAGACATTCCTTCAGCATGGTTCAGGCTCAGAGTCCTGCCTGCTGATCCCTCAGTAGACTATCCGCCTCAGTACCATAGTGTGAAGACTAAGTAGTGCTGGACTCAGCAGGAGCAGCATACTGAGAGGTGTTCAGACTCAGTAGTGTTGGACTCAGCAGGAGCAGCATACTAAAAGGAGTCAGTAGAACTGGACTCAGCAGGAGTAGTTCACTGAACTCAGAGTCGACCTTCAGTAGAGTTAGACTCAGTAGGAGTATACTACTGAACCCAGGTCAGACTCAGCAATGGCCTGGCAGTCGCCTTGATTGTCAGATAATCTTATATGTTAAATCAGTAGAGTCGTCCGAGGTTATTCACATCAGAGAAGTCAACATCCGCCTAGAAGTTTGTGTGTCTCAACTACTTTCTACGCCTTGACCAATGACGTACAACCAGCTGTCAAAGTTCTGGTAAAAGCTGCAAGTCAACCACTTTCCAGAAATGGAGGAAAAGACTCTGCAAGATTCCTTAAAAGAGCCGTTAGCTACCCAAAGAGAGTGACACGTAGATCGTTCGTCTCCAACGGATCTATCCATAGCTCACCTCTATAAATAGAGGGATAATCAAATCGAAGAACAACCAACAACACAGAAGAACGAGCGATTACGAGCAATAAACGAACAAGTTACAAAGCTTTCCGCAAGAACTTCAGAGAAACACTCAAAGCGAAAGGCAACAACCTTGCTCTAGGGAACCAAGCTGATTAGACTCAAAGCCTCTAGTATCCAAGTGATCGAACACGAACCCAGAGAGATTATTCCTCATTGTTCATCACTGTAGAAGCCACCATCTTGTTCCCTTCCCTCTAACCTAAGCTCTACTGAAATATCCATACCTTAGACCCGAAGGAGGTCATATCTTGAACTGTTCTTATTGTAAAGAACTCCTTCATCGTTGGAGAGTTTGTCAAACTTTATAGTTTGAATCTTGTAAACTGGGACTTGCCCAGTATAATCCTCAAGGCCAGTGTTTGTCTAGTGCAAAAACCAACTGAGACTAACTCAGTATAATAAAATAGCCTCCTGATCTTTTCGGGACAGTGGACGTAGAATTGTTTGATATCCGAACCACTTTAAAATCGTTGTGTTAATTCACTATTGTATTGATTTACTGTTCATACTAAAAACCGTTTTACAAAATCATTCAACAGAGTTTCAGAAAAGCTTACACTGAATGCACTAACCTACTGAAACAAGTTTAATAAAAACGTTTTCAAACTCAACTGAATCGGGCCTACACTTTTCCCCACTCTACTGAACGGTACTGAATTCAGACATCAGTCAGCTAGCAGGCCTCAGTATAGTCAGTCACTCTGTCCACGCGATACAGAATAACATGTCTGGTCTACTGAATTTATTCAGCAAGACACTCTCCTGAATAGGATTGTTCGCGTTTTAAGTTGAGAAAGTTTTCAGGTGTATTCACCCCCTCTACACCTGAACGTTTATCTCGGTATCAACAAGATGCAACCTACGTTGGTGGGCAATCAATAGATTTAACGCCTAATCAGCTTTAAGAACTAAGAAAACCCGATTTAGGAGCCTACTCATATGGTGGGCATCTAATACTCTCCTACCAAATTAATCATATTGTTCTTAGAACAATTGTGCTACTTATTTAACCTAATCCCACGAGAAACAATGTAAGTACTAAATTAGCTATGGATTAAACTAACCTAGGGTGATCAAGCCTAAATTAACTAATCTAATTAACTAACCAAGATGAATTTGGAACCTAAGTGATTAATTATTAAGGCCTATGTCTCACGAATTCATTAAAGTGTGTGCTTCACATCCCACGAGCCCCTTAAAATTTAGCTACTCATAGGGGTCCGACTGGGCAGGCGGACCGTAAAAGTGGGTAGAATAGTAAACATGCTGAAACTTGGAAATTAAATGCATGAAAATCAAAACAATTCTACAAACTGACTTAAAACACGAATGCAAACGAAATTAAAACTAAAAGATCAGAAGATACCAATATGAAGAATCCAAATCATCCAATTGATAAGCACAATCAAAATCTCCACAGCTAAACTAAGAAATGAAAGTAAAATAGTGTTTGTATCTCCAAATCCGAACTAGAACGATATAAATAAATCTCGACTCTCGGCTGCTCTCATCTCTCTCATTGATCGCGTCTCCAAGGGGTGTCAAGATCTCATTTTCCTCCGTCCCTTATATATATATATATATATAGGGGAGGGTTCAAATAAGAACACCCCTTAGAGTGAGAAATAAGAACAATCATCATCCTTTAGATCATGTAAATTGATGGACCAGATTTGTTTTTAAAATTTTTACTCAAATTGCACAATTAACTTAAAAAATTTGCACAAAGGGTATTAGAGTCAATTCTTTTGATATAATAATCCTAACCTAGTTTATTACGTTTAAAATTCCGCTCATCAATCGCGATTTGTTTTCTCCAGTTTCTCATCCCTTCTCATCCAATTTATTTTCCGCTCTTCCCTTTCTTGATTTCCAAAAAAAAATCGACAACCAAGAATCGATTTATCAGACTATGGCATGAAGATCAATCGGTAAAAAGAAGCGATTTCTAAACCAGCATTATCCGTCCCTTTGTCACTGTGTAAACACGAAGAAGATTCATAATTAATTAGTGAGTTTTTAATTTTTTGTCGAATTCTAAAACGGCGATTTCTTGATTTTTCCCACATATTATGAAATAGAAAATACAATTAGTATTTTTGTTGTGTTAGAATGTATTTTTCCTGAATCAATTAGGGTTTTGGCATATGGTGAAATCCTTGGCGAATGTATATTGAGTGATATCGAATTGGGTTTAGGGTTTATTTACTTAAATGAATTTATTTGACATTTTCGATTTTATGTATTTTTTAGACACTTCAACATCTGCAACAATTTGTGTGTTTTGGGTGATTTAACTTCACATTTGTTATTATCATTTGTTTAATATAATATAAATTGTACTAGAACAAATTTTAGATGATAAATTTTTCACTCTTTCATTTATTTGTGGATGTGGTGCTATTTTAAGTGAACTTTTGAAATTTGCAAACTATTGAACTATTTTATTGTGAAATTTGCACATTTATTTACTAATTTATGCAATTTTATGCATTTTTTTCTTCACAGTTAATTTATATTTTTAAACTGATTTGTTTATGTTTACTGAATGCACATTTATTTGATAAAGTAGTGCACATTTATCTTTCTTTTTTTTTTTTTGCACAATTGCAAAACAGGTACAATTTGCAGAAAATGATGTTTGAAAATTTTCTGCACACTAAGAAGCTTGATGCCAATGCAAATTCGGTTAGAAAAGTAACAACTAGCGTGGTCTGCATTAAGTGGGGAGACAAAGAAAATGAGGTTGATAGTGGAGTTTACCTCATACGACATATGGGCACTTTCAAATGTGAATTGAGAAACTCTGGGCTATAGGATTGTGTAAGAATGCGAAGAAGCAGTTGTCTATATTGATGATAAATATTGTGCAGAGATCCTTCAAACTGATCTAAACTTGCTTAAGGATGAGGTTGCTCTGAATGTAAACCGCTATTTTAAAGAAGTTTTATCGCCAAGTAAAACAAATGTGGATCATTTTCTGCTAGGATAATCTGGATTTGTGTTTAGAAATTTATACTTTTGAACGATACAGACACGTTTCATGTACCATATCTTTATTTTATATTAACAGTATTTTTTCCAAATGGCGTACAGTAATTTACGAAATGGTGCATTCTAATACAACATAAACGTGCATTAAATAAATGTAAAATAAATGCATGATTTAATCTTTTTTCTTATATAATATTTCGAACAATTAAGTATTACAAAATGCACATCTACTATGTTAAAATTTGCACTTTTAAAATAAACATTAAAATAGGTACCTGGTTGCAAGACTTGAATGATACAGACATGTTTCATGTGACATATGTTCATTTGATTTTAACGGTATTTTTTCCTAATAGTGTACACGAATTTATGAAATGGTGCATTTTAATACAACATAAACGTGCATTTCATAAAAGTAAAATAAATGCATAATTTAAATTTTTTTATTACATAAATTTCGAACCATTAAGTCTTACAAAATGCACTTCTACTATGTTTAAATTTTCAAGTTTTTAAAAACCTTTAAAATAGGTACCTGGTTGCATGACTTTAATGTATATGAAGTAATAAATCGAATAAAACTTTCAAAATTTATACTAGCTTAAAAACCTTGAGTCCCTACACTCTCACTCTCTCAGAGCCGGCCTCACATAGTGAATCAATCATTCGCTTAAGATGAAGGCTTCGATCAAATTTATGGATGAGCAGATCCGTTGCTCAGAGCTAAAATCCCACTGAATATCATGAGTTTCCCCTTCCAATCCGGAATTTCTGCTGGCGATTTGAAGGAATTATGTCTAAACCTCGACAATTTTCTCGAATCCGACCCCTTGCTCAAATTCTCCTACCGTCCGAACGATTCGAGAAATCCTTTCAGCTTCATGTTCAAGACCGGGATTGGGCATTTCGGCTTGCCTGACAAGAGCCCTCTGGTGATGAGCGCGGAATTCAATTTAGTCGGGAATCAAAACCCTAAGTTCTTCATCCACTTCAAGCCTGATTTCAGCGATTTCTCGCTAAAGAAGTTGCACTCGTCGGACATGGTGAAGAGTCTGGGGGAGAAATTGAACGGCGGCAGAGAGGATTTCATGAATAACGGGTATTTCAAGGCGAATGGGTTTTTTGCAGCGGCAGAATCGAGGAATGTTGGGATGGTGGTGGACAGACTGCTGAAGAAAATAAGATTTGTATGGAAAACATGCAAATAAACAACAAACCTTGTGTAGACATTATCATGAAATGATGAAGATCAAAATTGCAGGAAGAAAAATTCTGAATCACTAAACCTCTGCGCCGTTTGATAATGATGAATGAGAAAACTGATTACAAATTATAAAAGAGGTTACAATATAACACAGAATCTGCAATTTACTAAAAAGACCTTTGTGCGAATTATTTCCTTTAATTGTGAAAAAGGGCAACTTAAATGAAAATATGATCTGGAGCGTCGAATTACTTGATCAAACGGATATAAAGTGTTCCTATTTCTCACTGTAAGGGGTGTTCTAATATGATCTCCCCTCTATATATATATATATATATATATATATATATATATATATATATATATATATTGCTGCTCATTTTCCTTGTAGAATTAGATTTTCATATCCGATATGGAAAGATATTAATTAGATAAATCATATCCAATTCTTTCCATATCTTTTCTTTTCCTTATCGTCCACCTTCCTTCTATAAATTTTCGTCCAAAAATCCATCTTTTAAACCCCAAATCGTGTCTGCCACCTCAACAACTCGTCACCGCCACATCAGCATAAAAAATTTGCAATACAGCAAAGAAATACGGTCCAACTGCCAAGTGGGCGCCAAACAGACAGAATTTGTATAGCACGAATTAGACTCATCAAACCTCCTTACACTTGAACCATACTTGCCCTCAAGTATAAGAAACACAAAAGAATACGTACTATTCAAATTCAGTCAATCCCCACGACTCAAGACTCAAAATAAAAAGACACAAGACGAGAATAAGATAAGAAAAGACAAGGAAAAGATAGAGACAAAGACTCGAACAAAAACAAGAAGCAATACCAATCATATCCATAATCTCCGCACTCAAAGAACCATACAAACATGCCAAACCATGCAAATATGAATCTCATCAAACAAGTAGAGTTGCAAATTTTAGACAACGCACACAAATATCAACTTGGTCGAAAACCTAAGCAAATGTGGATCATCCTCACGGTTCACTCAACATTCTCTAGTCTAGGTCCGGTCAAGCTACTCAAAGAACATAGTCCACTCTATCACGATAAAAAAATTGTCACAACTGCAACATCAAGGAGGTCTTTCTATTTTGGTTGTAATGGGGCTTAGGACTTAGACAAATTTTTGTTGGTAAGGGTCCTAGGGGTTCTAAGCTCCAATAAATGTAGATCAATGTTACGCATGTCATACTTGCTTAAAATGAGATAATCAAAAATAGATAAATAATGCCCACCACTAAAGAATACACATCAAATGCTACTAATATAATCACAAGTACCCTTCACACAGCCAACAATTTTTATTCGTAGCATGCAAACTAGGTAGGCAAAGGATATATAATAAGATCAATCTCACTAAAGCGTGTAAAACATATAATGACATGGGAAAAGAGAAAGTTAAAAATGCCTCGGCTAAAATTTTCTGACTAAATCAAAGGATCGGTCAAGGCTCAAATGTGTTCACTAAGGGATAATGTAAGGTAGGAAAGTATTGTCGCGGCCAAATGGTTTTAATCCCTAGTGCCTCCTATCACGTATCACAAGTGACTCACCTTTATTGCAACTTCGTGGACAAACACACTCAAAGAAATTAGTAGCAAGTGTCCTACTTTAAAGGCTCAAGTCTAATACACGGAGTGTGTGTAAAATTTCGATCCACAATTTACTTATTATTCGTCATCCCAAATTACATACAAATGTGCACCAAGTCCTACTCTTTACAACAACTAACATGCTTGCTTGTTGAAACATAAAGCACAAATCAAACATGCTTAAACAAAGAACAAGAGTGCATCAAAAACTTCAAATTTTGACATGCTTCGACGACACAAAAGAAAGGATGACACAAAGTGAAATGAAGTAAAGACCTCCCTCCTTACACTTAAAACCTTGTGTGCCCTCACGCAAAAAAAGAAAAACAAGGACGGAGAAACATGACAAAAACACAAAACAAAAACAAGAACGACCCTCCTTACACTTGATCTTTACCGAAGAGCAAGTGAGGGCAAAACAAACACATAAAATACGAAAACAAAAACACAAACACAAAGAACAAATAAAAACAAAGGGGGATAATGGCATCACCTGTCGTCCCGCCTGGGTAGACGGGGCAGGACAGTCGACTCTAGCTCATCAAACCGGTGGCGAAACTTCCTCCTTACACTTAGTCCACAACATCCTTCTTAGCCAAGATCTGGAAAAACAACACAAAAACAAAGACCAAACAATGATAAAATCAAAGGAAAACGAAAGTAAACTCGGGTTGCCTCCCGGTAGCGCCTTTCTTTAAAGTCTTTGGCTATACCTCCTCTTAAATGGTCAATTTTGTGGAGGTATGCATAGTGGAGTCTCTTCCACTACCTTGAACACCCGATACAATCTCTTCCCACGGTCTTCATACCACATGGAATCATCATAGGCCTCTGTCCAAAACTCTTTCTCACACTTGGTTGATGGCCTATCCACTTGCCAAATGATGGAAGTCTGCTCCCTTGCTGCCCTTTGCTTGTCTCTTTCAGGTTGGGGCTTCAGCTTTGAAATGCATGGCTGATCATCAGAAGATAACAGTCTGCTGTAAACGCTCTGCCTGGGCAGTGAAGCGCATCTATACAGAGGCGGAATAATAAGCTTCATCTGGTGGTTTCTCTTTAAATGGTAAAATTATGTCAAAATCCACCTGCTTGGGCAAGTGAGCGATACTGCCGACAGTAGCCGTTTCGGGTGAGTCATAGAGTGCCATGATGCTCTCCTTAACCTCTTCATCCCTCGTATCTTTGGCATCCAAATCAGCAAATCCATGAGTGAGAGTGAGTTCCATCTTATCCTGCAACAAATGCGTCTCAAGATATTCTTGGACAAAGCTCTCAATAACGTCAGTAGAAAGGGCATCTTCATTCTCGTGATCATTAGGTTTCTTAAGTGCATCCGTAATGCAATGAACATAAATTTCATTAGGATACTTAACACTTATGGAATCTTCATCAACATCAATCACTACCCTAATAGTCATCAAAAATAGCCTACCCAACAGAACACCCGCATTACCCTCAACTTCTCTATCATTGGTATCTATAACATGGAAATCAATAGGATAGACAAAATTGTTGATTCTGACTAGGATGTTCTTTAGTAAACATATTGGAGCAATGCATGACCTATCAGCAAGTTGTATAATCACCCTAGTAGCCACTAACTCCACTCCAGTTAATTGATTATACACAGAAAGTGGCATAACATTAATATTAGTAGCTTGCTTAACCATCACATTACCCATAAGACAAGGTAAAGTAAACATACCTAGGTCTACGCACTTGGCGGGCAACATCTTTTGGATGATAGCCGATACCGAAGTATCCATCAACACCTTCCCGGATTATTGGATTTAACCCGCTATGAAATCTTTGACAAATTTCCCAAATTGGGGAATCTTCACGGCTTCGAGGAAAGGTATTTTGATTTCAGCTTCTCGAACAACTTCACATAATCCATGTATTCCTTGTTCGGTGTCTGTTTCCTCTCCAATGCCTCAGGAAATGGCGGAGGTATGACAGTTTTAGGCTCTGCCTGGGCAGTCCGTCCCTCTCTATCAATCAGCGCTTCATCCTCAATATTCTGTATTGCTATAGGGTCTGCCAGACTGCTCGGCCTGGCCAGTTCAGCGGTCTTTTCTACTTCAGATTGAATCTTTTTAGGATTCGCCTTCGGTGTTGGTTCGGGCAAAGCCTTTCCACTCCTCAACATGATGTGGCTGTAATTGTGGGAGTTCGAATTAGGCTGGGTTTGAGAAGGTAATTGTCTTTGACTTCCTTTCATCTCACTAAGCGAAGTGGTCAACTTAGACATTTGTGTGGTCAGATTTTCCAAGACATTTTGTTGCTCTCACTTCAATTGTTGCATCTCTCTCTTTAATGCTTGAATCTCATCATAATTTGAAGTTATTTCCTTCTGTATTTGCTTCTGATATGCAATGGCATCTTTTTGAGAAGCAATCATCTCGCATATCAATTCTTCAAGCATAGAGGATCCCTGGTCAGCTTGGCCAGACGGAGGCACGACTGACATTTTCGGCTTGAAGGTCATTTGATGTGAGGCTCTGTAGGTTGCTCGTGCTCTACATCAGGTTCATGCTCGAACCCATTTTCCTTTTGCCCATATTCTGACTGAAGGGTCTGCTTGGCCAGGCCGGCGCGCACTTCAAATATGGGCATATAGGTTGTAATCGGTGTCTCCTCTATGACTTTCTCTTTACCGTACATACTAATTTGACTTACATTAGCCATAGCATTCGGATTGGGCTGGACTTACGACGGTAACTGCCCTTGACTTGCCTTCATCTCTTGAATTGAAGAATTCAACTTGGATAAATTCTCGAAGGTGCTTTGATGATCCCTCTTGGACTGATTTATCTCTTCTTGCATCTGATGTTGATAGGCAATGGCATCCTTTTCAGAATTTATCATATCTGCCATCATTCTCTCCAGCGAACTCCTTAGGTCGGCCTGGCCAAACGGCTGACTCTGCTGCATATATTGTCGTTGATGTGGAGGTTTGTAGGATTGTTGATACCCTTGTTGTGGCGGTGATTGGAATTGCTGGGGTTGATTCATCCGTGGCTGGAACGATTGGGATGAAGGATTCCTCATCTGGTGTGGGATTTGCTCTTCTTATCTCCATCGTTGGTTCGTGTAACCCCTTTAATGTCCGTTCCAATTACCGGCTACATCAGCTTCTTCTCCCGGACATTGTGAGGATGTATGTTCCTTCACTCAACAAGCTCCACATATGTGATCTGAAATTGATGGACTTGAAGTAGAAGAAGTTTGCTTCAACAATCAATCCAACTTGTTTTTTAGTTTGCTAATCTTCTCTTCCACCTTTGTGTCAACTTCGTCCATAAAGTTTGAATGGGACCAATTGACAGACTTCCTTGTAGCTCTGGGTTCTTTGTATTGTGAGGTGGATTCTGCGAGTCCTTAAATGATATTCCTTGCATCTTCATAGAGACTTGTGTGGAAGTTCCCTTTTAAGCCCGTATCCACCATAGTCT
Organism: Lavandula angustifolia; assembly: GCA_028984105.1. Classification (NCBI taxonomy): domain Eukaryota; kingdom Viridiplantae; phylum Streptophyta; class Magnoliopsida; order Lamiales; family Lamiaceae; genus Lavandula; species Lavandula angustifolia. Next base: position 12,503,661 of record CM054818.1, on the reverse strand, counting down.
TTGCTTCATCATTCTTCCCTTGGTAGAAAATATGTAGGAGTTCTACATCCGAATATCCATGGTTTGGGCAACTATCGATGAGTTGCCCAAATCTCTCCCAATATGTGCAGAAACTCTCATCAAGCTCTTGAACAATGTCGGATATCTGCTTCTTGAGCGCGTTCGTCCTTGATTGAGGGAAGTATTTCGTCAAAAAGGTTGTGCGCATTTGGGACCATGTGGAAATTGAATTCGGCCGAAGACTTGAGAACCATATCTGAGCTCCATCTTGAAGCGTGAAAGGAAACGCCTTGAGCTTGAATGCGTCCAAATTTCCTTATTTGTGTAGACTACAAACTTGATTGAACTGCTTCAATAAATAGTTAGGGTTCTCATTCGCCTTTTCGTAGAACTTTGGCATTGAAGCAACCATATTGAGCTTTACATCAATCTGCTCATTTGTAGTAATCTGGATTGGACCGGGTAGGTCCTCGCCCATATCGAACGATCCAGTATTCATCCTCAAAGGTGGATTATTCACATCACCCATCTCATCTTCTTCAGAATCTGAACTGCTCTCGTCAGAAAAGTGGTCCGCTTGGCCAGTCAGAGCAGTTTTTGCTTCTATTTTGCTGGTTCTGTCACCAGCTTTTGTTCTATCCTCTGCCTGGGCAGTTGAAGCAGTTTCTGCCTGCGACAGAACTTGTTGCTTCTGCAGCTTTGTCTCATTCCTATTCCTTTTTGTAGTCTTTTCAATTTTTGGATCAAAGTGTAGAAAAGGGCGGGAAGACCTGCTCATGCAACACTTAAAAAGCACAAAAGATCAATAGAAAAATAAGCTAAAAATAATACCGTTCCCCGACAACGGTGCCAATTTGGTGATCGTTGTTTTCACCATATAAATCCTGCAAAGTGCTAGAACTTAGATTAGTATAGCAAACAGGTATCGAACACATGGAATGAAGATTTTAACATTAAATTCCTATTAATCTCTGGGGTTGGTTAGCGACTACGCAATTTTTAGGGTTTTCTAAATCCTAAAACCAAGAAAGTAAAAAAAAAAAAGTAGAAATAAATATGTGAATAAACGTATGTAAAGAAATGGGTCCAGCAAGATGATTCACACACACAATAGATCATCGACACTAAAGATAAACTAATCCCTATAAATCAATCAGTTGTAGGACGTCGTAATTAAACTGACACACCCCCTATTCCCCCTTAATTAATCGATAGTCGTCATGTGGGGCATTGAAACGACTACTTCTCTAAATTAGATGCAACCTACGTTGGTGGGCAATCAATATATTTAACACCTAATCAGCTTTAAGAACTAAGGGAACCCAATTTAGGAGCCTACTCGTATGGTGGGCATCTAATAGTCTCCTACCAAATTAATTATATTGTTCTTAGACAATTGTGCTACTTATTTAGCCTAATCCCACGAGAAACAATGGAACCCTAAATTAATTAATCCAATTAAACTAACCTAGGATGATCAAGCCTAAATTAACTAATCCAATTAATTAACCAAGATGAATTTGGAACCTAAGTGATTAATTATTAAGGCCTAAGTCTCACGAATTCGTTAAAGTGTGTGCTTCACATCCCGACGGCCCCTTAAAATTTAGCTACTCATACGGGTCCAACTGGGCAGGTGGACCGTAAAACTGGGTAGAACACTAAACATGCTGAAACTCGAAAATTAAATGCACGAAAATCAAAACAATTCTACGAACAGATTTAAAACACGAATGCAAACGAAATTAAAACTAAAAGATCAGAAGATACCAATATGAAGAAACCAAATCATCCAAATGATAAGCATAATCGAAATCTCCAAAGCTAAACTAAGAAATGAAAGTAAAATAGTGTTTGTGTCTCCAAATCCGAACTAGAACGAAAGGAATAAATCTCGACTCTCGGCTGCTCTCGTCTCTCTCTCTGATCGCGTCTCCAAGGGATGTCAAGATCTCATTTTCATTCGTCCCTCTCATATATATATATATATATGGCTGCTCATTTTCCTTGTAGAATTAGGTTTTCATATCCGATATGGAAATATACTAATTAGATAAATCATAGGCAAATTGGATTTTTTAGTCCCCAAACTATGCTTGTTTGGCCAATTTGGTCCCTTATTTCTTTTTTTCAGTTAATTGGTCCCCAAACTATAGAATTTTGGATGAATTGGTCCTTCTGTTAATTTTTTTGTAAGTCAACTGTTAGTCAACGATTTTTAAAGGGTATTTTCGGTATAATATTATTGAGGACCAAAACGTCCAAATACTAAAAAATTGAGGACCAATTTGGCCAAATTTTTTTTACTGAAATTTTTTTAATTTTAAAAAAATCGAAAAGTACTTTTGTCGTTTTGATTTTTTTAAGGACCAACTATGCCAATTTTAAATAAGTTGAAGACAAATCCCTATATTTTGGGATCATTATCGTCAAAGTTTATAGCTCTGTTATCAAAATTTTTGAATATATTATTATGATAAAGAGAGATAAAAACGTAGAATATTTGATAATCAATGAATAAAACTATAGTAGATTTCCATTCAAAACATGTTTTCATTCCAATATGATTTATTCATTAATTTTTCGTATATTTTATGTTTTAATCCCCTGTTTTCATAGTAATATTCGGAAAAAAAATTAGTTACGGAGTAATATATTTTATGTTTTAATCCATCGTTTTCATAGTAATATGATCCCCAAATATATTATAATTAACGGGAATGATCCACAACCTATTTAAAATTGACATAATTGCTCCTTAAAAAAAACAAAATTATTAAAATATTTTTCGATTTTTGAAAAACTTAAAAAAATTAAAGAAAAAAATTTTGTCAAATTGGTGCTCAATCTTTCAATATTTGAACGTTTTGGTCCTCAATAATATTATACCGAAAATACCCTTTAAAAATCGTTGACTAACAGTTGACTAACAAAAAAATTAACAGAAGGACCAATTCGTCCAAAATTCTATAGTTTTGGGGACCAATTAACTAAAATAAATAAATAAGGGACCAAATTGGCCAAACAAGCATAGTTTGGGGACTAAAAAATCCAATTTGTCTAAATCATATCCAATTCTTTTCATATCTTTTCTTTTCCTTATCCTCCACCTTCCTTCTACAAATTTTCATCCAAACATCCATCTTTTAAACCCAAAATCGTGTCTGTCACCTCAGCAACTCGTCACCGCCACCTCGGCATAAAAAATCTATAAGACATCACAGAAATACGGTCCAACTTCCCTGGTGGGAGCCAAAACAGACAGAGTTTGTATAGTACGAATTAGACTCATTAGTAGGGCAAGAACCAAGAGTAAGAAGACAAAGAAAGATGTGATATGATTTTGGGAGAAGAAGAGGAGTTCGAACGTCTCAAGTCTTTCATAGTTTGATGCTTTTGATCATAGAACATACATGGACTTGTTTTGTTAATTGTTATCAACTCATCATAAGACATTAAGACTCATATTTGCACTTAAAGTTATCTTTATTATATTTTTCTTGGTTTCCGTTTCAACTTTCAATTCTCAATTTTATTAAAAAAATATATATGAAAAACTCTAAGTAAACCTGCACGCAAAGCTCGGGGCTAGGCTGGGCTTAACATATTTGGGCCCGAATGAATTTCGGACGGGCCTAGCCCGGCCAGATAAATCACCGAAAGCCCGGTAGGGCCGGCTTGGGCTAGCCTGGCCCGCTACTTTGCCACCACTAGTGATGATGAGTCACCAATTTGTGTATCCTATCTTTGATTGACTTTCCGACCTTATCAAGGTGATGTGTGAGAAATTATAGTTTGAGATTTAAATAGATTGTGTGCATCTCTAAATAAATGGGTTAATTTTGATAGGTAATATCCATACCATTCAAACTTGGCGGGAGCAAATTATATTGTAATGAAGAAAACAAAAACAAAATATATTGTATTCAATATTTATAACACCGAATATGAAATTATCTTTTTTGTTCCAGTACTTCTTTTAGTGAGACTTTTTATTTTGATAGAAGTGAAAAATATATATACAAATCTAGACCTAATTGTTAAAGTATACACATTATTCCCTTTGCAATTCTATACAAATCGTCAATATCACCCTTAATTTTATTTTTTTTAGATGACAAGGGCAACCCGCAGGTGCTACGAAAGTGCGCACTGAATAAAGTCCGCTTTTGTACTCTAACTTACAAAGAGAAAATGCTTTTTCTATATCACCCTTAATTTTTTTTTTTTTGATTCATAGAACCCGCAGCCGCTACCTTCGGTGCGCACTGGGTAAACCACGCTCCTTGTGCAGTAGTCTACAAACCACACAGGAGAGTTCAACCACCCTTAATGTGACAGGGTGACAGACAAATCACATAGCGATCTTGGTGGAAATTGAACACCGGACCTATCGGTCCCGGACCACCCACCTTAACCGCTACACCATCCATGTATATATGGCAGGAGGAGAGAGGAAACTTACGACATAAAATGCATTTTTTATTTCTCTGCAAAACAACAGCTTCACTTTATCTATGCAAAACAGTAGCTGAGATTGTCTTCATCGATTACTTTGTGGCAGAAAGAAGAAAGTTGGGTTAAAATGAGGATGTGTATAGAATTGCATTTATAATTATGATGGGTATATTATTGCATTTAACAAGTTTTATCTTTATACTTCTTTATCTATGTACTTAATGTCATGCTCACGTATAACAGTAAAAGACTTGTTGACCCGCATTATTCCATGGCTACTTTGCAGCACAACATTCCTCAAAATGCATACACATGAATTGACATAAGAGCATTCGATACAATTCATCGATATATCTATCATCTATCCATTTCTCTTTTCTCCACGTTTGTTTTTTCTTAAACACTCAATTTTTAAATACATATTCAATTCATTCATCCATCCATATCTATCAATTGTAATTTTTGTTGTGGCCCCACTATTTTAATTTTTGAAAAACATTACATTTTAATAACATAAATAAATACATAACAATAACACTATTCGGCAACAAATAATTTAACAATTAAAAAATTATAACAATTTAAATTCTAATTAATTTTAATAAATTCATTAAAAAAATAGTAGTAAAAAATACTTCCTCCGTCCCACAATTCTTGTGGGCACGGTATTTTAGGAGAGTTGTTAGTTGTATGTAGAAATGTATGACCCTCAAATAAAGTGTTTGTAACAATTTTCCATTTAGAAAATGAAACAAAAATAGCGAGACGGCTCGATAAAAGGAAAGTGGAACACGAATTATGGAATGGAGGGAGTAAAACACATGATACTAGCAATAATATTGAAAATTAAATAATACAACACTTAAAATCAAAATATGATTTGTAACATTAAATTGTTAATCAATTAATTGTTATTGTAGCAAGTCAATATATGTTCAACCAAGTCCAGTCAAAGTTGGTGATGCACATCATTGTTACGTAACTCGAAGTTTTTTCGGGTTACATCTAGAAATTTGGGATTTGAACCTTGAACGAATTGTGCAGGTTCATCATCCTCATTGCTGGGAAATTTTGCAACCATATCTCCCCATCTTCAACAATCATGTTGTGTAAAATTACGCAAGTTAACATGATGAATTTTATTTTTTTTCTTGTACAAAGATCGATATGACCTTCTAACTATTGTCCATTGAGCTTTGAGCACCCTCAGCACTCGTTCAACATCTTTCCTGGCAGCATCTTGCCTTTCTTTAATAAGTCTCCTCTTTGGATTGTCCGGGCAAGGAAAAGACTTCACGAAAGTAGCCCATATTGGATAAATTTCATCTGTCAAATAGTAGCCTTTCATAAAATGTGTGTCATTCGCTGTGAAATTAATCTCAAACGCATTTCCTGATAGCACATTATTGAATAACGGAGATTCATTTAACACATTGATATCATTCAGTGAATCAACTACAGCAAAAAAAAAAGGCATGACATATCTGTAGATCTTGGGAAGCAACGGTTTCTAGCCATGTCCCTCATAAATTAACATTTCCACGCGACTAGACAATTCTTTCATTCCCAAATACAATCAAGACTTCCGAGCATTCCTAGGCACCCAAGTCTATCATTGTGCATTTGAGTAAGACGTTGACAGATGGTTGCATTAAGCCTTCTCAGGTGTTGACTACCCCATATTTCTATCAAGTCTTACAGAAATTAAAGACATTTGATTACAGTTGATTCTCCCTTTCGGGGACACTCGTCAAGATGATCGGCTGATACTCCGTAGGCTATTTGACGAATAGTTGCGGTGCATTTTTGTAGAAGTGTCAAGCTTCTTCGATAGCTTGAACGTTCCTCTGTTGGGAAAATGACGATAGGTTCTCAAGGGCACTCACAATTTGGAGGAATAAGTCTCTCCGCATTTAAAATTATCGTCGGAATATGTTGTTGGGGTACATCAGGTGATCAGTAAAATAATCATTGATAAGCCTCTTGTGCCCATCTTCAAGATTCCTTTCGATGTACCTTCTGTAATACCCCAACTTCTCCTATAACTATTTAAAAATTTTTGAGCATTTAGAATTAGAAATTAGATGATTCACACATACGTATGTAGAGGTACGATGTCGTTTTAAATGGATAAAGATACGCAAATTTCGACGACGAAACTTAGCAACCCGGATGTATATTAATCTTGCTTGAGATGGTCAAAGTAGGTATAAAATGTGTTATAAGTAAGCAGAACCTTAGTGGCCTGATTTCGCAGTTAAGACAGTCTGTACCATGACTGCTTAAAAACGAAAAAAAAATGCCACGAAAAGAAGAAAAAAATAATATACAAAAATGTATATATTCAAAAAAAGAAAAAAAAAGATGTTGCAGAAAAAGAAGAAAAATGGGTACGTTGAATAAAATTGTAGCATATGTGTGAAGTTTTTAAGTGGTGAGCTGTTTTGAAATTCTGTACTGATTGCACAAGTAAGTGAGTTTGACATGCATAACATTGAATCTAAATCTTGATGGAGCTTAGTACCCCTAGGACCCTTACCAACATCAATTTATGTAAGTCCTAAGCCCCATTACGACCAAACGAGAAAGACCTCCTTGATAATGCTATTGTGATGATCTCTAATCGTGATTGCGTGGATTTATTTTCTTTGAGTGGCTTGAACCAAGCCTAGAGTAGTTGAGTGTTGAGCGAATCTTGAGGAGATCCACATTATTTAGATTTTGACCAAGTTGATATATGTGTGCCTAGTTTCAAAATTTACATAGTCTACTTGCTTTATGAGATCATACTTCCATGAATCGGTTTTGCTTGGCTAATTAATTGGTGTGGAGATTTTCGAATTGATTGGTGCTGCTTCATGTCTTCGTTTTCTTGGAGTCAGTGTGTTTTCTTTGTGTCTTAGTTTGTTCGTGTCTTGTGTCCTTGTTTTGTCGTGTCTTTGTTTTGCCTTGAGTCTTTTACTTTTTTGTGTTTTGAGTCTTGGGGATCGTCCGAAATGACTAGGTACTTACCTTTTGTTTCTTCTTATACTCGAGGGCGAGTATAAATCAAGTGTAAGGAGATTTGATGAGACATTTCGTTCCCAGTTATTTCTGGCCGGAAGTTGTCTTAATTGGCTAATCAAGGCACTTGCAGTAGCGAAATTAGAGGTTTTTAGGTGCTGACATGGCGAGTGACTAGGATGCAAGGTGGGCACGTATTTGATAATGACATAGGCGCAGGATTTGGTGACTTGGACGAGATTTTCAAGAAGGGATGTTACTTGATCAAGAAGAAGTTAGATATGGAAAGATTTTTTTATCCAAATCTTTTCCTTATCTCAAAGATTTCCCTTAATTTGAAGATAAGATGGAGCAGCTCTATATATAGGAGAGAGGAGCACAAAAATCAAAGATTTTACACACCTTCATACCCGCTCCACATTCGTTCCATTTCTGTTCAAGAAACCCTAAGTCCCGTTCCATTTTTCGATCCCCGATCCGCATCGTAGCTTGAGAATCTGCCGAGACGATCAAGACCGGAGCCCACTTCCATTTTAGTTTATTCAGTTCATAGTTGTGAGGAGAAGATACACTTTAAAATTCAGTTTTTATGTTTCGAAGTTTGAAGACTATTTCAATTCTGCTTTTTAATTTTCGTTTCGTAGAGAGATCGAGACTCATATTCAGTAATATCGTTTGAATTTAGTTTTCATTTTCGTTTCAAGTTCACTTTTATATTCTGCTTTTTATAGTTTAGATCTTTAATTTCGAGCATGTTAGGTTTAGGGTTACACATGTTTTCGTTTCTGTTTTGCAAATTGTCATGCTTGCACAACCAAGAAGTCTACATGAGTAGCTAAGTTTTTAAGGGTCCATCGGGATGTGAAACACTCACGAATTGGTACATGAGGCTTAGATGCTAATAATTAATGAAAAGGGTTTCGGGGGTTAATTCTGATTTAATTAATCTGACTAGTAATTAGGCGTGATCACCCTAGGTTGCGCAGTCTGTAGCTAACTTAGTACTTCCATCGTTTCTCGTGGAATAAGACTAGGTAAGTAGCAAAATTATTCGTAAGAATAATTGGATTAAACCGGTAGAAAACTATTAGATATCCAACATACGAGTAGATTCTTAAACTAGGCTCCCTTAGTTCGTTAAAACTGTCTAGTTATTAAATCTATTGATTGCCCAACAATTTTGGGTGTAACTAGATTAGAAAGTAGTCATTTCGATGCCCAACATGGCGGCTACTGATTAAGTAAGTGGGAGTGAGGATCATGCAGTTTAAGTTACGATGATTTATAACTAGTTGATTCTTTAAATTAATTCATATTAAGTATCAATGAGTGGAAATATGTGTGCGTGAATATTCTGTTAGATCTGTCTTTTAATTGCCCAGTTAATACACTTTTCATTTCATTTTAGTTTTTAATCATTCCTAGTTTAGTAAGACTCAAAACTTGTGTGGTTGCTAACCAAATCCCTAGATAAGTAGGAGAATTGTTGGTCCCGAGAGTGAGTTCAGGTGTAGAGGGGGGGGGTGAATACACCTGAACCCAAATTTCTCAACTTCGAACACGAACAGTCCTATTCAGGAAGATGCCGTACTGAAATGATTCAACAGACCAGACAACTGTTCTGAATCGTGTTAAAGACTAAAAGGCTGACTCGGCTGAGATCTGCTAACTGACTAGGTTAGAATTCAGTATCGATCAGCAAGAGTTCAGTGCGCGGAATAGTGTAGGCCCAAATCAGTTTTTATGAGAAAGCATTTTAAGTCTCAGTTCAGTAGATAAGAAGTTCAGTATACTGAGACAGTTAATTGATTTTAAATACGATGTTCAGTATGCACAGTAAAATCAATGTAACAGTAAGTAAACGACACAGAGATTTTTAAAGTGGTTCGGATATCAACAATCCTACGTCCATTGTCCCGATAGATCGGGAGGCTATTTATTATACCGAGTTAGTCTCGGTCGGCTTGTGCATGGACAAAGCCGTGGCTTGGGGATTATATCGAGCAAGTCCCGGCTTACACTTCTATCAAACTTAAAGTGTTTGACAAACTTCTCCAACAGTGAAGGAGTCCTTATACAATAAGGATTAGGTTCAAAAGTGAACTCCTTCGTCTAAGCTATGGATATATCGGTTGAGCTTAGGGTAAGAGGGATGGGAACAAGAATGTAGCTTCTAGAACGACGAACAGCTGAGGTTTAGCTATAAGTTCGTGTCACGTCGCTTGGATACTAGATGCTTTGTTGACGGTTCAGCTTGGTTCCCTTATGAGCTTAAAGGTAGTCTTTCGCCGGAGATAACTCTTTCGATTCTTGCGGAAGACTTAGGCTTTTGGAATTCGCTCGTTTGAATGTTCGTGTGTGTGTTCGTTTCTTCGTTAGCTCGTGAACTTCTCTTCTTTAAATCTTGAATGATCCCTCTATTTATAGAGAAGAGATTGAGAAAGATCCGTTGGAGACGATCTTCTTCTCTCTCTCTCTTTTTGGTAGCGAACGGCTCTTTTGGCGTAGGTAACAGTGCCTTTTCCTCCTTTTTCGGAAAGTGTTGACTTGCAGCTTTAGTAGGTAGGATGACACGTGTATGTTTGTCATTTGTCGAGGCGGATAGAGCGGTTGAGACAGCACAGACTTCGAGACAAGCTAAAGATGACTTCTCTCATCCTCGTATATGACAATGCTGATTGTCTTTCAAAAGATTCTGACAGTCCTGAAGACTATCTGCCGATGCTGAGTCTGGCCTTGTATTCAGTAGATAGACAGCTGAGATAAGTCTACTGAAGATCAGCTCTGAGTCCAGTGAACTACTCCTGCTGAGTTCAGTTCGACTGACTCTCTCAGTATACTGCTCCTGCTGAGTCCAGTATCACTGAGTCTTCTACACTGGTGCTGAGACAAATAAGCTACTGAGCGCCTTGACCAGAGCAGAGTGTCTACTGAGTCTGAAACCTCAGAGACAAACAACATATACAACGGAATGGTTCACCAATCAGATAGGATTTTGGGATCTTCAAATCTTCTCAACAGTTCAGAAGTACATCGGCTACTGAGCTTGGTTTAGTATAGAAGATAGAATCATTTCCCACTGAGTGAAACAGTGCTGAGGATAGAATCATCACCCAACAATTTCCCCCTATTTGATGATGCCAAAACCTATCATCTATGCTAACACTAAACAGACAGAAACAAATCTCCTTACAATTTTACAAGTAAGATCAGAGGAGATGTTCCATCAGTTCTAGACTACTGAAAAAACAGGGCAAAAATAATTTCCCCCATTACATAGAAGCAATACTAGCAGAATCTAACAAAGCAATAAACTGACAAGTAATAAAGAAAGTGAGTGTGTGTCAGTAATCACTTTAGTGATTCTGAGTGTTAAAGCATAAGACAAACACGGCTATTTAGACAACAAGTTGTTGTCAGAGCCAAAAGAAGATTTGTATATATAAGAGTGATTCAGTTTAGTACATTACAAATCTTGCTAGACTATGAAGAGAGAATACTAAGACTATGGGCGCTTAAACTGCTGAATCTGGTCCATGAATCCTTGCGATTGTGTCTCAGGCAGTGGCACACCATACATTCGGTACGTTGTCTTTCTCAGCTTCAAGTATTCCGCAAAGTCAGCTGGGTTATCATCTTGTAAGAATCTTTGATCAGCAGCGTCCTTCACTTCAGCTTCAATAGTCGCAACATGAATTGAGTCATCCATTCTTCTTGGAGGTGGAATGATTCTGGGTTCGGGAATCTGAATCTCTTTCCCTTCTAAAATGGCATTATACAAGTGGATGTAGAGATCCGCTTCAGTAAGCATCATCCATTCAGCATAAGCTTCAGCTCTAGACTTGTTCGGCCGAATCTCCGTAAATAATAGCGTTTGATGAACTCAATCTTCGAATTTTCCCATCTCTCGAGTGAATTGAGCCGGCATCCACTCGTCCTGTTCTCGGCCATCTCGTGAGATTTCGGGTCGGTGGCCTTCTTTCGAACTTCCCGTAACGATAGGGAATGTCGGCTTTAGCGGGAGTTCACGTGCCGGCTTCTTCCTCGGCACGCTTCCTCGAGCTTCCGGATCGGCTAAGTGGATTCTGTTTCTCGTAGCCTCGATCCTGTCTCGCCTCTTCGCCTCTATATAAGTACTGTCCATCGGGCGAATATGGCTTCGGTCTCATCATCTAGCTCTTTAGGCTTCGGGAGGCATCTTACGAGTCGGCAGGGGTATTTGATTTTTCTTTCGATGTACCCCGCTTCTCGGTACTCTGCTTCGTCTGCTCCTTCTCCTTTTCCCCTGTCATCATCGTCTTCGATCCCGAGCTTCCTTGGAGGTAGCCTGGCGAGGCTTTCTTCCTCCTCTCGCTTGGAGCTTTAGATTTTCTTTTCACGAGGCTTAGGCGAGGCTTGTTTGCGGCTTACGCTTCAAGCAATCTCCCTTGCCGACTTTTCATCGGCGGCAATCCGAGCCTCCTCTTCAGCTGAGATGTATCGTTTCATTTTCTTTTCTTTGGAGGGGTCGGGAGTTTCAAGTATCTTTTTGCCTTTGCCCCGAACAGGTGGAGGGAGAGGTGTTTCCTCTTCATCTCGAATCTTCGGCAGCCTCCTCGGCATACTCGTGACTTCCTTAATGATATCGGTGGGAGTCCGAGTCGCATGAGCAGCTTGGGTTCCTGAGCCACTTGGGCCGGTCTCGGTGTGCTCGCACTGGGACACCCCGGGCCTCACCCATTTCGATCCGAGTCTTCTTCGAGTTCTTTGTACCCTTAGATTTTTCAGTTTTGGTAGGGGTCGGCCTTCTCGGTACTCTTCTTTTCGGTACTCTCCTCTTTTCTTTCCTTCTCTTTTCCTTCCCCCTTTTTGGCCTCATCAATTGCGGCCGGGGTTGCGATGAGTACCGACCTTTCCGGACTTTTTGTAAGAGGTTGACAGATCATCAAGACGATCATTGATCTTAGTCGAGCCTCATGCGGCTCGTTCCTCTCGGTGGCAAGATCTTCCTTGTATGCTGGTGTGAGAGGTCGAGCCGCTTCCTTGAACTCTTTCGGCTTTTCGGAGATCTTATCTTCCACGACCAACCGAATGTTGTCTAATCGATCTCGGTGGCTCGGGCTTGTTCGGCGAAGGACTCGGAATGAGTAGACAAAGATGCCTTGAATTCCGCAAGAAGCTTAGCTTGTCCTTCCCTGGAAGATCCCGAGCTGATCATCAAATTTCGTCTGGCTCGCCGAGCCGGGGCTTGAGTGACAATGGCGGAGACATCGGCGGCCGATTGGGACATAGAGGATTTTAGCCCCCCGAAGCTCGGCAGCGGTGGCTTCAAGCATTCTTCTTCCACACGTTGTGGACTGCCTTGGCGAGGGCACGGTTTTGAGTGCCTTGGCTTTTAATAGCCCTCGCCACATACTTGGAACATCGACGATGCGGGCTGGGCGCTACCTCGAATGCAGACTCCAACAAGAGCTGAGCGGGCTCTGTGGATGCTGAGGTACCAGCCGTCGACTTCGCAGGTCCAAGGATACTGAGCGGACGCTGAGCTTCTTCAGTATGTTTATCCTTATCCTGGGGATTTCCCTCATCAGGCTTGCCAAGGCCTGAATCACTGGGTGGGTCGTCATGGTCTGACCCATCTGAGGGTGCTGGGCCTGAGGCAAGTTGTCGATCATGTACCATTGCCAGCATTGCAGCCCTCAAATTTTCTATTGAGCTGAGGTCTTCAGGCTCTGAATAGCCTATTTGTTCCCTCAAACTCAGTTCTTCTTCATGAAGCTGCTGACAGGAAAAGTGGAGAACTAGGCGTTGTAGACGAGGCCACTCCTGATGTCGCAACAACATGTGGAGTCTTGCTGATTTGGCAATAAGCATCATATCGGAGTAGTCAGCAAGCTCCGGAATCAGTTGAAGAATTTCTCGGGATGCTCTGGATAGAATCACTGATGCTTCCATCCTGATTGTTTCTTCTTCAGACGCCGTCTCAGATTCCAAGTCGATTGGAGACGTCGATGTTCGGCGCAGTGGCATACTGGCGAGTGGAGGAACCGTGAGGGGCCGTCTAGGTGTTGAATTTCTTCACTGTGAGCTTCAGTAGCCTCCCCTTGTTCCATCTCTATTGGTTCTTCAGTGGAGACTCCCTTCTCCACTGATTGAGTCTTCTCAGAAGACTCTGGCTCATCTATTAGCCGCAAAGGCTGAATAGGTTGCTGAGTAGCCCGTTCGGCCAGAGTTTCGGGGAGATACCTCGGATTCGGTAGGCACGTCCGGGATGGCTTTCTTCGGTTTCTTAGCCGATGCCTTAGATATTTTTGCTTTGGAGGTGTTCTCTTCTTTGAAGGTGCGGCCTTGAGGCTTAGTCGGTTGAGCTTGGGGACTGACCCTATCTCGCCGAAGGGCGAGACCGGTTATGGAAGCGCACCTTTTTCACATTGAAGTACTCTTTATCATCAAAGGTGACTTGATCGAACCACGGTGGTCTTCAATCATTGCGAGAGCTTCGGCCCATGCGGTAATTTCCCCTTCGCGCTCAGGATGCGTGTTGACTTATCAAACTTGGCCGCTTGGATCATGAATTCTCGGATGAAGAAATCTGTCCAGTTGATCTTAGCGCCATCGAATATCGCCATCATTAATTGGATCTTAGGTCGGGAGACCTGATCGAATGAGCCAGCTTGGCTTGTCAGCAGCTGAGTGACAATGTAAGCCAAAGCTCTGTATTGTGGTAGCATGGCGTTCTTGGGAAAAGCAGCTCTGAAGGTTGTTGGCTTTCCGCAGAATATGGATAGGTACTCGTCTACTGAGTCGTCATTGTAGCCTACGGTGCTGATTCCTTCAGATGGCAAGTCAAAGCTGTTCTTCAGTGCTTCCTTGATAGATATCCGTTTCAGCAGTTGGGAAGCATTGTTGATGGAGTAAGTTCTGAACCTCCCAATGATATCTCCAGAGAAGGAGTCTGAATTGAGGTATATTTCAGCCACCTGTCGAGGAAGGAAGAACGTTGGCTTCCTCGATAGAAACTTCTCCAGACCGGACTCCCGTAGAGATGCGAAGATCTCATCCATGTAGTCGAGGTCGCACGCATCGAATTCCATGACTGGTTTGCACCAGACACGGCCTTTTGCAAGAATGTCCTCCATGTTATGAGGGGCATCTACAATTATGTTCGCCATAGTACCTGTTACATAAGAATCTTATTAGTATCAGTTTTAGATACAACAGTTTATATATATTGATACTGAAGAAACAGAGAATACAGTAACAATTCTAATAAGCATACCAATAAAATCGAGATAAGATATGAAGATGAAGTTGTAAGTAAGGATTGCTTTTGCAAATCTCGGATTTTTCGGACTTGAAAGATTTGAAGTATGCTAATGGCGGTTTGAGAAGATATGATCAAATATATATATCAAACGTGAAGATGAACAGTTATTTGATCAAAGGTTAAGTTTAAACTGCTTTATAGAATGGACGGTCAAGATTAGAAGATATATTATAGGTAATGATCGCATATGCCGCCTAATTCAAAGCCAGTTGTAAAAATAGCCTAAGTAGTAACTATGAAAAGACATGCATTAAATGCGCGCAGAGTTCAGCAAGCTTATGTATGGAATGTCGTGCATTAAATGAGATTCGTTAATAATAAAGACAAACCAAGAGATATTAATATCATGCTGAATCTCTGTCATAAATGCAAGGTACTGTAATATAAATTACTACTGAGTAGAGATACGCAAACCTGTCAGCTGAACATAGTAGTCAGCTGATACCTCGTGTAGATGGTTTCTGAATCTCTATGTACTGAATACATTCAGTACTGAGAGTGAACATTCCCCCTTACTGAAATGGTCCTCTCATGGAACCTTTTTGGACCGGGGTCGGCGGGGTCCAAGCAGACCTAGCTCTACCGAAAGTTCTCACGAATACGGATTCGCCTAGAGGTTTGGTCAGTATGTCAGCCCGTTGCTTGTCAGTATGGATCTTTTCCATCCTGATATCCTTCTTTTCGACATGGTCACGAATGAAGTGATGTCTGATGTCCACGTGCTTGCATCTCGTGTGTAGTACAGGATTCTGAGTGATTGCAATGGCACTGGTACTATCGCAGAAGATCGGCACTTCATTCTGAATGACGTCATAGTCTCTCAACTGCTGTCTCAGCCAAAGGATTTGGGCGCAACAACTTCCGGCAGCCATGTATTCAGCTTCAGTAGTCGACGTAGCTACTGAGTGTTGTTTCTTTGAAAACCATGAGATCAGCTTGCTGCCAAGGAACTGACATGTTCCTGAAGTTGATTTTCGGTCAATTCTACATCCTGCATAGTCAGCATCAGAATAGCCAGTTAGTTCAATATTATCATCAGCTGGATACCATAAACCCATGTCAGGTGTTCCTCGGAGATAGCGGAGAATCTTCTTTGCTGAGTCCATATGGCTCTGCTTCAGATTCGCCTGAAATCGAGCACAAATACCTACAGCATAAGTTATGTCAGGACGAGTAGCTGTTAAATATAATAATCAACCAATTATAGCACGATATTCGGTTTGGTCTACTGATACTCCCTCTTTATCAAGATCTATCTTCATATTCGTATTCATCGGGATCTTGATAGATTTGCCGGATGTGCAGCCGAATCTTTTGATGAGGTCTCGAGTGTATTTGCCTTTGTTGATGAACGTTCCCTTTTCAGATTGCTTAACTTGAAAACCAAGGAAGTAGTTCATTTCTCCCATCATTGACATCTCGAACTTATCCTTCATCATCTTTTCAAATTGTTGACACATGATGACATTCTTTTGATCCGAATATGATGTCATCCACGTAGATCTGCACAAGTAATAAGTCTTCTTCCAGTCGAATGCTGAATAGAGTGCGGTCTACTGTACCTTTCTGAAAACCTTTCTGAAGAAGAAACTCAGACAGGGTATCGTACCAAGCCCTGGTGCTTGTTTTAACCCATACAGAGCCTTTCTGAGTCTATATACTTAATGTCCCTGCTGAAAGCCGGGCGGTTGTTCCACATAGACTTCTTCTTTCAGCGCGCTATTCAGGAACGCAGACTTCACATCCATTTGATAAACTCTGAATCTTTGATGTGTTGCGTAGGCTAGGAATAGTCTAATTGCCTCCAATCTTGCAACTGGAGCGAAAGTTTCATCGAAATCTATTCCTTCAGCTTGACAGTAGCCTTTAGCCACGAGCCTTGCTTTGTTCCTTACTATAACGTTGTTTTCATCTCGCTTGTTTTTGAAGACCCATTTGGTTCCAATGACATGTTGATGTCGGGGTCTGTCTACAAGCTCCCACACTTCGTTTCTCGTAAACTGATTCAGCTCCTCTTGCATAGCTATGATCCAGTCAGCATCCTTTAATGCATCCTCAGTTGACTGAGGCTCTTCAGTAGACAAGAAGCAGGAAAATAATGCGCTTTCTCCTTGACAGAATCTGGATCTTGTCTTGACATTAGCTGAGGGATCTCCAATGATTAGATCAGCAGTGTGAGCATCGAGCCACGATCTACGAAGTTTCAGCTCTTCATCTGAAATTTGTTCAACACAGATAGTAGGTGAGTTAGGCATTTCAGTTGTACTATTCTGAGATTGAAGAATTTCAGTGATAAGAGTATGGTCTACTGAGTCACCAGGTTCAGGGGCATTCAGCTCAGGAACATTACTAGATGTTCCCCCTGAGTTGTTATTCTCAATAGTGGTCTCAGTTACCCCTTGGGTTTCTTCATTGACCTGAGTTACCTGGGATTGATTCTGTTCGGGAGAATCAATCTGCTCAGCTACTTGCTTTGCTGGTTGAGATTCAGTAGATTTGTCTTCATTTTCCTCATCTGAATCATCATCCCAACAAAGATGGATCTTTTCGACTTTGTCTTTTAGGCTTAGATCCTGTAGCTGCTTACTGATGTCCTCAGATTCAGAATTAGAGTTATTGCTCCTGTCTTCAGTAGCAAACTCATTAAAAACAACATGAGGGCTTTCCTCCGCGCAAAGGGTTCGATAGTTGAATACTCTGAAAGCTTTGCTGACCCGAGAGTATCCTAAGAATACTCCCTGATCTGACTTGCTATCAAAAGTCTTCAGCTGATCTTTCCCATTATTGTGGATAAAGCATGAACAACCAAAGATATGGAAATAAGATAGAGAAGGCTTCCTGCCGTTCCATAGTTCATATGGTGTCCTCTTATGCTGCTTTGTCAGTAGAGATCTATTCTGAGTGTAACACGCAGTATCCGTTGCTTCTGCCCAGAATTTGGATGGGAGTCCTGAATCTGCGAGTAGAGTTCTAGCTGCTTCTTTGAGAGTTCTTTTCTTTCGTTCAGCAACTCCATTTTGCTGAGGTATGCGGGCAGTCGATGTCTCATGCTCTATTCCTTCGCCCCGCGTAACTCCTCTACCATGGAATTAGGGAACTCAGTTCCTCTGTCTGAACGTATTTTTCTGATCTTGGTGTTCTTCTCGACACTGAGCCTTTTCAGAAGCGTTGGTAACTCTGTTTTGACGTCAGACTTGTTGGCAATGAATATGACCCATGTGTAGCGCGAGTAGTCATCTATGACCACTAATGCATATTTCCGCCTCCGATCGTCACTAGGGAGACCGGACCGAACAAATCCATATGTAGCGTTGAAGGATTCCATCGGTGGAAGGAGATGGAAGCTGTTGGATTTTGATTCTTTGTTTGCTTTCCCTTCGGACATGCTTCACACCGAGTGTCTTTGCTTTGAATATTTCATTCGGCGGTCCCCTTGCTAGAGTGTCTCTTGCTAGTTTGTTGAGCGTCTTGAAGTTGAGATGGCTGAGTCTTCTATGCCATAGCCACCCCGTTCGATTATCATTCTTCGCCAACGGACAAGCTTCGAGGTTTTCTTGAGTTCCGATCGGCAACATATATGTTCTTTCTGCGCGAACCGATAACAACACCGTTTTCCCCTGTAGATTTATCAATAACATTACGAAAACCGGCGTCAAATACCACTCTATTTGAGTTATCACAAAATTGACTAACGAGAGAGAAGGTTATCTTTGAAGTCCTTCAACATATGATACTCTTGGAACTTTGGCGTTCCAATGCTCGAGTGTTCCATATCCTCTAGTATAGCCTTTTGCATTGTCTCCGAACTCAGTCGGGTCCTTCTTCGGTGATATAATTCTTCGATAGACTCCTTTGGTATGTCATATGTCTTGAGCATCCGCTGTCCACATACCATGGGTCTCTCGCGCACTGCGAAACGAGAATTATATTCGGGTACCCTTTATTTTTGATTTTGGGACCTTAGGTGTTAGTTTTAATAACCCAAATCTCGTCTAACAACCCCGGTGGTTTCGGGACATCTTCTTTCCACTAGAGTCAACATATCGACCACCGGACTGGTCATAGGTGACTTCGAGGCTTCGAGGTTCGGGAGTCCTAATCTTCTGAGCTGGTGGACTGCTGACCTTTGCCTTCTGTGCGGCTTTGTGTTTCCTTTCCTGACTTTTGGATCCTCTTCTGACTATAGGTTCATAATAATATGACCCATACCGAATTTGGATGTGTCAGTTTTGGAGGTCCATACTGAACGGCCAATTTTGATTTGCTGGTTCCCCCTTGACTGAACTGGGGTACTTTGGCTTTGATCTTGTTGTCAGAATGCTGCTGAGTAGGATGAGGTGCTTTCATCTTTTGTTTTTTCTTTGCGAGGGGGTTCAGTATATCAACATTGATGGTCTTTCCTCGAACAAACCTATCAGCAAGCCGTCCTTCTGAGTGTACTGGGGCAGACGAGGAAGCTCCCTGGCTGAATCCAAGTCCTTCCTTGCAGTGCTTTGGCTTGTTGCTTGCTAGCATAGCCTCCAATTTCTTTTCAGCGTCCAAGTACCTCTCAGTCATCAGGTTCCTCCAGACATCATCACTTTTCTTCAGTGCATCATGTTCGGTCTGAAGTCCTGACAGTTTTTGCTTCAGCAGACTCAGTTCAGTATCTTTCTGAGTCAAGTTATTGGTCAAAACTGAAATCCGATCTTCTTGATGCTGAGACTTGGCCATCAGAGAGTTTATCTCCTCCCTGAGTCTCAACACAAGTCCTTCGGCCTCAGTAGCAACCTGACTCTCCTGAGAAAGTCTCTGATTCTCCACTTTCAGGGTATCCAACTCCTGAAGAGTCTTGCTGAGCTGAAGACTCATCTGAATTTGTTCATCTAATAGATCTTCATAGGCGGTCGTGATGTCCAAATTCCCATCTGCACCTGAAACAGTGTCGTGTGTGCAGTGTGAAGAGGAGTTGACTGGTTCATGAGAATTTACCTCATCCTCTTCACCTGCCATCATGCACATTTCAGTCGATTCATCTGCTTCATGCTCTAAGGCCATGAAGGATGCTTCATCGTCAGATGAATCCATAAAGGAGTCGACCTCTTCTGAGTCGTCTGAGATTTCGCCAGCTATGTAGGATTGTCTTTTCTGGGTGAATTTCTCTCTCCTTGCCTTACGTGCTGCGCGTTCAGCACTATTGAGCTCAGGATAATCATATTGATAATGTCCCGGCTTTTTGCAGTTGTAGCAAGTGATGACTTTTTCTTCTTTGGTTGCACTATCCCTTGAGGGTGCTGAGTTATCTTTCTTTCTGCATTCAGAAGATTGTGAGTCAGGAGAGCGTTTTGGTGTATATTCTGACTTACCTTTTATGTCTCGGTACGCTTTAGTCAGCCTTCTACGCCTCTCTTTCTCCTTCTGATACTTTACAGCGAGCAGCGCATACTTCTGAGCGAGACTTCCTTCTTGTAGATCATTGAGTGAAGGCTCAGTCTTACTCGTCGTCTTGCTCGTCACGGGAGATTCTGTGCTGACTGTTGCTTTGAAAGCATGGTCGATCTTTGTGTCAGCTTTAGCTCTCAGCTTTCTTTGAGGTCTGTCGAACTCAAACTCCTCTGCCTGTAATTCTGAAAAGATATGGTCAGGAGAGACAACATCTAAATCAGAATGTCGCAATAGAGTGGCAAAAGGTGTCTAGTGTCCGTCCGGCAGTGCCCTCAGTATCTTTAGATTCATTTCTCGGTTGCTGAATGTCTTTCCCAGCCCGTTGATTGAGTTCATCAGATTGGTAAATCTGACGTTCAGATCTTCGATTTTGTCACCAGGCATGAGAGACAAGCTTTCCAGCTTTTGGAGTTCCAGCGCTAGTTTATTCGCTTTAATCTTCTGAGTCCCTCGACTCAGTAGCGCAAGAGCATCCCAGAGTTCTTTAGCAGTCTTGCATTCCTGAACCCTGCCAAGATAAGAATCGCTAAGGGTGGTCAGTATGGCATTTCTGGCAACACGGTCTAAGTTGTGAAGCTTCTTCTCCTCAGGAGTGAAGAGACTTCTGTCTTTGGGAATCTTCTTCCCGGTCACCATTCCTCCTCCTTGAGCTTGGTCCTGAGTCACGACACTATCAATCATAGGAACGATAGGTCCATCTTCAAGCACTTCAGTCATACTGTCATAGAGGGATGTCAGATGTGCTTCCATTCTGACTCGCCATACTCCATAATTCTCCACCGAGAACATGGGTACCATCCTTATACCTGACATATCAGCCATGAAGAATATAGATATGAATGTAGAGTGATATGCAGTGAAAACATTTTCCCTCGGATCCGTTCGAATAGACCGAGTCTCAAAGATAACAAGAGTCAAAGAACTCCCGCTCCGATACCAATTGTTGGTCCCGAGTGTACGGTCGAGTGTAGAGGGGGGGGTGAATACACCTGATTCGATTTCTCAATTTCGAACTTGAACAGTCCTATTCGGGATGGTGTGCATGCTAAAGCTTGATTCGGCGAACCACTGCATAACCGTTTCGAATCGAGTTAAAGGCTAAAAGAGTACCGACTCGCTGAGATCCGCTAACCGACTAGGTCGAATTCGGTATCGTTCGGTGAGAGTTCGGTGTGCGGAATTGTGTAGGCCCAAATCAATTTTTTGTGAGAAAACGTTTTAAGTCTCGGTTTAGTAGATTTAAAAGTTCGGTATCTTTGAGACAGTTGATTGATTTAAATATGATGTTCGGTATGAATAGTAAAATCAATGCAACGATTAAGAAAGCAAGAAGAGACACGGGATTTTTAAAGTGGTTCGGATATCGCTCAAATCCTACGTCCCCTGTCCCGAATGATCGGGAGGCTATTTATTATCCCGAGTTAGTCTCGGTCGGCTTGCACACCGGGCAAAGCCGCGTCTTGGTTTTTATATGCGATCCAAGTCTCGGTTACAACACTATCAAACTTAAAGTGTTTGACAAACTTCTCCAACAGTGAAGGAGTCCTTATACAATAAGGATTGGGTTCAAATGTGAACTCCTTCGTCTAAGCTATGGATATAACAAGTGAGCTTAGGGTTAGAGGGATAAGGAACGAGAATGTAGCTATCTAGAGCGACGAACAGCTGAGGGTTTAGCTATAGGTTCGTGTCAGTCGCTTGGATACTAGAAGCTTATGTCGGTTCAGCTTGGTTCCTTTTGAGCTGGATGTAGTCTTTCACCGGAGATAACTCGGTTGTTTCTTGCGGAGGACTTAGTCGTTAATTTCGCTCATTTGAATGCTTTCTCGTGTTCTAGGCGCGCATTCTCTCGTTTTTCAAATCTTGAATGATCCCTCTATTTATAGAGCAGAGATTGAAATAGATCCGTTGGAGACGATCTTCTTCTCTCTCTCTCTTTTTGGTAGCAAACGGCTCTTTTGGTGTAGGTAACGAGTGTACTTTCCCACCTTTTTAGGTAAAAGGTTGACTGCGGCTTTAGCGGTGAGAAGACACGTGTATGTTTGTCATTCGTTGAGGTGAATGAAGTGGTTGAGACAAGCACAAACTTCGAGACGGGCATCGAAGCCGACTTCTCTCTTCCTCGTACATGACAATGCTGATTGTCTTTTAAAAGATTCTCGACGATCCCGAAGACTATCTGCCGTTCTTGAGTCGACCTTGTATTCGGTAGATAGGCTCGCCGAGATAAGTCTATCGAAGATCAGCTACGAGTTCGGATGAACTACTCCTGCCGAGTTCGGTTCAACCGACTCTCTCGATATCTTGCTCCCGCTGAGTCCAATATCATTGAGTCTTTCGGTATACCTGCTCTCGCGAGTCCAAGTATCACCGAGTCTTACATGCCGGTGCCGAGGCAAATAAGCTACCGAGCGCCTTGACCGGAGCAGAGTGTCTACCGAGTCCGAAACCTCGGAGACAAATACAAATACAAAGGAATGGTTCACCAATCGAGATAGGGTTTTGGGATCTTCAAATCTTCTCAACAGTTCAGAGCACGAGGCTACTGAGCATGATTCAGTATGGAAGATAAGAGTCATTTCCCACAAGTATGGTCATGCTGAGGATTGAATCATCACCCAACAATTTCCCCCTATTTGATTATGCCAAAACCTATCATCTATGTCCTATCAACTATGCTAAACACTAACTTACTCAGGAACAGAGCTCCTTACAAATATTACAAGTAGGATCAGTGGAGTTGTCTGGTAAGTGCTAGACTACTGAGGGAGTCAGGGCAGAACAATTTCCCCCTTTACAATAATTTCCCCCATTCAACAATTTCCCTTAAGAGAAATAATAACTCTCCGAAAGTCTAGTCTATCAGAGATCTAACCGAGCAAAAACTGACAAGTAAATAATCAACGTGTGTGTGTCAGTAATCACTTCAGTGATTCTGAGTGTTAAAGCATAAAGCAAACACGGCTATTTAGACAACAAGTAGTTGTCGAGCCAAAAGAAGATTTGTATATATATAATACACGGTTCAAGTACATTACAAATCTTGCTAAGCTAAAAGAATAACTAAGAGGGAGAAACCCTTAAAGCTTCGAATCCTATTCATGAAACCTTGGGATTTATCTTCGGGCGGTGGAACTCCATACATTCCGAACGTGTTCTTCCTCGCCTCGGATATTCGGCGAAGTCTGCCCGGATCATCTTGTTCTAGTCCTCTGTTCAACGCAAAGCATTCTTCACTTCTTGTTCAATCATTCCGAGATGTCTTGAGTCGTCTTGTCTTACGGGTGGAGGAATGATCCTTGCTTCAGGAATGCCGACTACTACCCCTTCGCCATTCTTGCTCGTGCATATATGGGTAAAGATCGGGTTCGGTAATGGTCATCCACTCGACATAGGCATCGGCCTTAGACATTTCGAGCCGAATCGCGGAAATAATTTCTCTTGATAAACTCTATCTTGGCCGATTCCCATCTCTCGATTGAACCGAATAGGCATCCATTCGTCCGATCTTGGCCATCTATGTGTTTTCGGATCGTTTGGCTTCCCGAACCTTACGTATCGATAAGGAATGTCGGCTTTCGAAGGAACTCTCGGCTGGCCTCTTGTTCAAGACGCTTCCCGAGTGCCTCAAGGTCCGCCAAATGTATCCTGCATGCGGCGGCCTCTATCTCGTCTAGCTTCCTCTCCTCTCGTAGAGATATCTATCCATCCGAGCAAAGATTTCTTCAATTTACGCATCTTGCTCTTGAGGCTTCGAGGAGCTTGTTACGATTCGGCGGGGGTACTAGATCTAGATTTGGATGTACCCCGCCTTTCGGTATTCTTACATTCTTTGCTCCTTTTCTTTTTCTATGTCCTCTTCATACGTTATGATGAGCTTTATCGGAGGCGATCTAGCGAGTTCTCTTTCCTCCTCTCGGATGGAGCTTTAGTCTTTCCTTTGGCGAGGCTTAGACTTTGGCTTGTTAGGCCGCTTCGGCTTCGCAATTTCTGCGCCGACTTCTCATCCGCAGCCTATTTGGGCTTCCTCCTCGGCAGATATGTATCTTAATCTCTTTCTTTGGAGGGGTTGGAATTTTAAGCTTCTGTTTGCCCTTGCCTTCTTGAACTGGTGGTGGAATGGGAGCTTCTTCTTCTTCTGAGTCCTCCACCGCCTGTTCAGCGTACTCAGCAACCTCCTTAATAATGTCTTTGGGAGTCTGGGTTGCCTGAGTAGTCTGCTGGGGTCCTGAGCCACTTGGACCGGTTTCAGCTGTGCTCGCAGCCGAAACACCCTGGGCCTCACCCTTCTGAGACTGAGTTTGAGTCAGCTTCTCAGTACTCTTCTTTCCTTCCCTTTTTCCTTCACTTTCCCCCTTTTTGGCATCATCAATGAGCACCGGGGTAGGGATTAGGACTGACTTCTTCAGACTTTTGTAGGAGGTTGACAGCTCATCAAGACGATCGTGGAGCTTAGTCAGAGCCTCATGCAACTCGTTCCTCTCCATGGTAAGGTGTTCCTTGTACTGTTTGTGAGAGAGGTCAGCTGCTTCCTTGAAGTCTTTCAGCTTCTCAATGATCTTGTCTTCCAAGGCCAGTTGGATATTCTCAAGTCTTTGTTCAGTGGCCTCGGATTGTTCAGTGATAGCGTCAGTATGAGCCAGTTTAGAGGCCAAAAATTCATCTAGTAGCTTGGCTTGGCTCTCCTGAAAGATCTTGAGCTGAGCTTCAAATTTGACTTGCTGCTGAGCCAACGCTTCTGAAATAAGCGCGGAAATATCAGGGGCGGCTGATGAAGAGACAGAAGACTTCAGCCCCTGAATTTCTTTGGTCGTGGCTTGAGCAGTCTGCTTCCATGTCCTATGGATAGCCTTCGCAAGATCTCGATTTTTGATTCCTTGGGCAGTTAAGGCTTTAGCCACTGATCGAGATCGCTTTGCGGTCTGGCTGGGCGCTTCTTCGAAAGTCGACTGCAGCAAGAGCTGAGCGGGCTCTGCTGAGGACGAAGCACCAGCCTTGGACTTCTCAGGACCAAGGATACTGAGAGGTGGGGCAGTTTCAGTATGGGTATCCTTGTCCTGTGGATGTCCCTCATCAGGCTTTCCAGGGCCTGAATCACTGGGTAGGTCATCATGGTCTGACCCATCTGAGGGTGCTGGGCCGGAGGCGTGCTGTCGATCATCAATCATAGCCAGCATTGCGGCCCCTCGGATTGTCCATTGAGCCGAGGTCTTCGGTGCTCGAATAGCCTATCTCCTCTCTCGGTCTCAATTCCTCTTCATGCGGTGGCGACGGGAGTAGTGGAGGACAAGGCGCGTAGACGAGGCCACTCCCGATGTCGCAAAGCAACATGTGGAGCCTTGCTTGTTTTGGCGATGAGCAACAAGTCACGAGTAGTCGGCAAGCTCGGAACTAGTTGTAGAATTTCTCGGGATGCTCTGGATATAATCACCTGAAGCTTCCATCCCGATTGATTCACCTTCGGATGCGATCTCGGACTCCAAGTCTATGTGTGAAGTCTGCTCTTCGGTTGGAGGGACCGAGCCGAGTGGAGGGACGAAGAAGGGGGGCCGTCTAGGCGCCGAATATCTGCGCTACGAGCTGCGGAAGCATCCCCTTGGTCCCTTTCGGTGGAAACAATCTTTTCCACCGACCGAGTCTTCTCGGAAGACTCGGACTCATCAACCGCGTGCATGGGGCCGAGTAGTCTTCTCAGGAGCCTGTTCAGCATGCACTTGTGGAACCTCCTCAGTAGCTGGCACCTCAACGGCTTTCTTCAGTTTCTTTGCCGGTGCCTTAGGAGTTTTAGCGGGAGGAGTTCTTTTCTTTGTAGGCGTAGCCTGCTGAGACTTTGATTTTGGAGAGACTGGCGAGGGTCCCGACCCGATCTCGCCGAAGCTCGTTGTCTTGTTGTGAAATATGACCTTCTTCACATTGAAGTACTCCTTGTCACTGTAGGTGATAGGCTCAGATCCACATAAATCTTCGATCATGATGGACAGTTTGAGTCCATACAGCAATTTGCCCTTTGCGCTCAGCGTGTTCGATGCTTTGTCGAACTTAGCATCCTGAGCCATGAATTCTTGGAGAAAGAACTCCTTCCAATTTATCTGGGCTCGGTCGTATATGGCCATCATTATCTGAATCTTAGGCCTCGACACCTGGTCAAACGACCCACGCTTGGCTTGTCGGCAGGCTGCGTCACTATATAGGCAAGTGCCCCGAACCGAGGCAACATCTTTGTTCTTCGGAAAGCGGCTACGAATGTAGTGGGCTTTCCACGGAAGACGGTAAGGTATTCATCAACTTGGTCGTCTCTGTACCCGACTGTACTGGTTCCTTCGGAGGGCAGATCAAAACTCCGCTTCAAGGCATCCTTGATGGACATTTGCTTCAGCTCCATAGTGGCGTTTTGGATAGAATGGGCAATGAATCTCGCCACTATATCTCCAGACACTGCGTCTGAATTCAAATACAGCTCTGCAACCTGTCTCGGGAGGAAGAACGAAGGCCTCCTAGACAGAAATTTCTCCAGCCCTGACTCGCGCAGAGCTGAGAAGATCTCATCCATATACTCCAGATCGCATGAATAGAAATCCATGGTGGGTTCAAACCACACGCGATCCTTCTCCAGAATGTTCTGCATATCCGCTGGAGATATCATAGAGATATTGGTTTTCGCCATTGTACCTGTGACAAGAAATGAATCAGTACTATTTTTGGATAGAACAGTGCTGTGCAATGTGATACTGAAACATATAACAAATACATTAACAAATATAAGCATACCAATGGATAAAATTCGAGATAAGATTGAGAGTGTAATAGCAAGTAAGGATTGCGAATGCAGATCTCGGATTTTTTGGAATTTGAAAGTTATGAAGTATGCTAATGGCGGTTCTTAAGATTTGATCGAATATATATCAACTATGAAGGTGAACGGTTTTCGATCGAAGGCTGAATGTAAACTTGCTTTATGATATGGACGGTTAAGATTAGAAGTTAAAACAATAGGCAATGATCACAAGAGGCACCTAAGTCAAAGCCAGTTGTAAAATAGCCTAAGTAGTAACTGTGAAAAGACATGCATTAAATGCGTGCAGAGTTCAGCAAGCTTATGTATGGAATGTCGTGCAATAAATGTGAGTCGTTAATAATAAAGACAAACCAAAAGATATTAATGTCATGCTGAATCTTTGCCATAAATGCAAAGTACTGTTGTATTAAATTACTACTGAGTAGAGATACGCAAACCTCGTCGCTGAACATAGTAGTCACCGATACCTCGTGTAGATGGTTTTCTGAATCTCTATGTACTGAACTTACTCAGTACTGAGAGTGATCATTCCCCCTCACTGGAATGTTCCTCTCCTGAAACCTTATTACTGACTGGGGTCAGTAGGGTCCAGCAGACCTAGCTCTACTGAAAGTTCTCTGAATCTGGATTCAGCTAGAGGCTTGGTCAGTATATCGGCCCTTTGTTTGTCGGTATGGATCTTTTCCATTCTCGATATCCTTCTTTCGACATGGTCACGAATGAAGTGATGTCGATGTCCACGTGCTTGCATCTTGTGTGAAGAACGAGGATTCGAGTGATTGCAATAGCACTGTATGCCGTCGCAGAAAATCGGCACTTCATTCTCGAATGACGTCATAGTCTCTCGATCGTTGTCTCGGCCAAAGGATGCAGGCGCAACAACTTCCGGCAGCCATGTATTCGGCTTCGGTAGTCGACGTGGCCACTGAGTGCTGTTTCTTTGAAAACCATGAGATCAGCTTGCTGCCAAGGAACTGACATGTTCCTAAAGTTGATTTTCGGTCGATTCTACATCCTGCATAGTCAGCATCAGAATAACCAGTTAGTTCAATATTATCATCAGCTGGATACCATAAACCCATGTCAGGTGTTCCTCGTAGATAGCGGAGAATCTTCTTTGCTGAGTCCATATGACTCTGCTTGGGATTCGCCTGAAATTGAGCACAGACACCTACAGCATAAGTTATGTCGGGACGAGTAGCTGTTAGATATAATAAAGAACCAATTATAGCACGGTATTCAGTTTGGTCTACTGATACTCCCTCTTTATCAAGATCTATCTTCATATTCGTGTTCATCGGGATCTTGATAGGTTTGCCCGAATGTGCGGCCGAATCTTTTGATGAGGTCTCGAGTGTATTTGCCTTGGTTGATGAACGTTCCCTTTTCAGATTGCTTGACTTGAAAACCAAGGAAGTAGTTCATTTCACCCATCATCGACATCTCGAACTTATCCTTCATCATCTTTTCAAATTGCTGACACATGATGACATTCTTCGAACCGAAGATAATGTCATCCACGTAGATCTGCACAAGTAATAAGTCTTCTTCCAGTCGAATGCTGAATAGAGTGCGGTCTACTGTGCCTTTCTGAAAACCTTTATGAAGAAGAAACTCAGACAGGGTATCATACCAAGCCCTGGGTGCTTGTTTTCACTCGTACAAAGCCTTTCTGAGTCTATATACTTGATGTCCCTGCTAAAAGCCGGGCGGTTGTTCCACATAGACTTCTTCTTTCAGCACACCATTCAGGAACGCAGACTTCACATCCATTTGATAAACTCTGAATCTTTGATGTGTTGCGTAGGCTAGGAATAGTCTAATTGCCTCCAATCTTGCAACTGGAGCGAACGTCTCATCGAAATCTATCCCTTCGGCTTGACAGTAGCCTTTAGCCACGAGTCTTGCTTTGTTCCTTACTATAACGTTGTTTTCATCTCGCTTGTTTTTGAAGACCCATTTGGTTCCTATGACATGTTGATGCTGGGGTCTGTCTACAAGCTCCCATACTTCGTTTCTCGTGAACTGATTCAGCTCTTCCCGCATAGCAATGATCCAGTCAAGCATCTTTAAGTGCATCCTCAATATTCTGAGGCTCTTCGGTAGACAAGAAGCGGGAAAATAATGCGCTTTCTCCTTGACGAAATCGGATCTTGTCTTGACATTTGCTGAAGGATCTCCAATGATTAAATCGGCGGTGTGAGCATCGAGCCACGATCTACGATGTTTCAACTCTTCATCCGAAACTTGTTCAACACGAGATAGTAGGTGAGTTAGGCATTTCGGTTGTACTATCCCGAGATTGAAGTAATTCAAGAACAAGAGTATGATCTACCGAGTCACCGGGTTCGGGGGCATTCGGCTCGGGAACATTACTAGACGTTCCCCACGAGTTGTTATTCTCGGTAGTGTTGATCTCGAGTTACCTCTACGGTTTCCTCATCGACCCGAGTTACCCGGGATTGATTCCGTTCGGGAGAATCAATGCGCTCGCCTACTTGCTCGGTGGTTGAGATTCGGTAGATTTATCTTCGGTTTCTTCGTCTCGAATCATCATCCCAACATAGCTGGATCTTTTCGGATTTGTCTTTTAAGCTTAGATCCCGTAGGCCGCTTCTCGATGTCCTCAGATTCAGAATTTGAGTTATTGCTCCTGTCTTCAGTAGCAAACTCGTTAAAGACAACATGAGGGCTCTCCTCCACGCAAAGAGTCCGATAGTTGAATACTCTGAAAGCTTTGTTGACCCGAGAGTATCCTAAGAATACTCCCTGATCTGACTTGCTATCAAAAGTCTTCGCTGATCTTTCCCATTATTGTGGATAAAGCATGAACAACCAAAAATATGGAAATAAGATAGAGAAGGCTTCCTGTCGTTCCATAGTTCATATGGTGTTCTCTTATGCTGCTTTGTCAGTAGAGATCTATTCTGAGTATAACATGCAGTATCAGTAGCCTTCGCCTGAATTTGGTTGGGAGTCCCGAGTCCTGCGAGTAGAGTCCTAGCCGCCTCTTTTAGAGTTCTGTTCTTTCGTTCAGCAACTCCATTCTGCCGAGGTGTGCGTGCACTGAAGTCTCATGCTCTATTCCTTACGCTGCGTAACTCCTTTACCATGGAATTAAGGAACTCGGTTCCTCCGTCCGAATGTATTTTTTCGATCTTGGTGTTCTTTTCGACATTGAGCTTTTTCAGAAGCGTTGGTAACTCTGTTTTGACGTCAGACTTGTTGGCAATGAATATGACCCATGTGTAGCGCGAGTAGTCATCTATGACCACTAATGCATATTTTACGCCTCGATCGTCACCTGGGGAGACTGGACCGAACAAATCCATATGTAGCAGTGAAGGATTCCATCCGTGGAAGGCGATGGGGCCCGGAGGATTTTGATTCCTTGTTTGCTTTCCCTTCAGACATGCTTCACACTGAGTGTCTTTGCTGAATACTTCATTCGGCAGTCCCCTTGCTAGAGTGTTTCTTGCAAGCTTGTTGAGCATCTTAAAGTTGAGATGGCTGAGTCTTCTGTGCCATACCCACCCCATGCGGTTGTCATTCTTCGCCAATAAGCAAGCTTCAGGTTCAGCTGAGTTCCAGTCAGCCACATATATGTTCTTTCTGCGCGAACCTGATAACACTGTTTTCCCTGTGGATTTCTCAATAACATCACAGAAACCAGCGTCAAAAATCACTCTACTTAAGTTATCACAAAATTGACTAACAGAGAGAAGATTACGCTGAAGTCCTTCAACATATGATACTCTTGGAACTTTGGCAGTTCCTATACTGAGTGTCCCATATCCTCTCGTGTAGCCTTTGGCATTATCTCCAAACTCACTCGGGTCCTTCTTCGATGATATAATTCTTGACGAGACTCCTTTGGTATGTCATGTGTCTTGAGCATCCGTTGTCCACATACCATGGGTCTTTACGCACCTGCAAAAACGAATTATATTCGGGTACCCTTTATTTTTGATTTTGGGTCCTTAGATGTTAGTTTTCATAACCCAAATCGTCTAACAACCCCGGTGGTTTCGGACATCTTCTTTCCACTAGAGTCAACATATCGACCACCGGATCGGTCAAAGGTGACTTCGAGGCTTCCGAGGTTCGGGAGTCCCGATCTTCGAGTTGGTGGACTGCCGACCTTAGCCTTACGTGTGGCTTTCCTTTTCTTCGACATTTGGAGCCTCTTCGACTATAGGTTCATAATAGTATGACCCATACCGAGCCTGGATGTGTCAGCTTTGGAGGTCCATACTGATCTGCCAATTTTAATTTGCTGGTTCCCCCTTGACTGTACTGGGGTTTCTTGGCACTGATCTTCTTGTCAGAATGCTGACGTGTGGGATGAGGTGCTTTCATCTTCTGTTTGTTCTTTGCTAGGGGGTTCAGTGTATTTGCGTTCATAGTCTCCCCTCGAACAAATCTATCAGCAAGCCGTACTTCTGAGTGTACTGGGGCAGATGTGGAAGCTCCCTGGCTGAATCCAAGTCCTTCCTTGCAGTGCTTTGGCTTATTGCATGCTAGCATAGCCTCTAATTTCTTTTCAGCACCCATGTACCTCTCAGTCATCAGGCTCCTCCAGACATCATCACTCTTCTTCAGTGTGTCGTGCTCGGTCTGAAGTCCTGACATTTCTTGCTTCAGCAGATTTAGTTCAGTATCTTTCTGAGTCAAGTCATTGGTCAAAACTGAAATCCGATCTTCTTGATGCTGAGACTTGGCCATCAGAGAGTTTATTTCCTCCCTGAGTCTCAACACAAGTCCTTCGGCCTCAGTAGCAGCCTGACTCTCCTGAGAAAGTCTCTGATTCTCTACTTTCAGGGTATCCAACTCCTGAAGAGTCTTGCTGAGCTGCAGACTCATCTGAATTTGTTCGTCGAGCAGTTCTTCGTATGCGGTTGCGACGTCCAAATTCTCATCTGCACCTGAAATAGTGTCGTGTGTGCAGTGTGAAGAGAAGTTAAGTGGTTCATGAGAATTTACCTCATCCTCTTCGCCTGCCATCATGCACTTTTCAGCTGATTCTTCAGCTTCAAGCTCTAAGGCCATGAAAGCTGCTTCATCGTCCGATGAATCCATAAAGGAGTCGACCTCTTCTGAGTCGTCTGAGATTTCACCAGCTATGTAGGATTGTCTTTTCTGGGCGAATTTCTCTCTCCTTGCCTTACGTGCTGCGCGTTCAGCACTACTGAGCTCAGGACAATCATACTGATAATGTCCCGGCTTCTTGCAGTTGTAACAAGCGATGACTCTTTCTTCTTTGCTTTCGCTATTCTTTGATGGTTCTGAGTCATCTTTCTTTCTGGATTCAGAAGATTGTGAGTCAGGAGTGTGTTTCGACATATAATTTGACTTACCTTTCGTTTCCCGATAGGCTTTAGTCACTTTTCTGCGTCGCTCCTTCTCCTTCTGATACTTTACAGCGAGCAGTGCATACTTCTGAGCGAGACTTCCTTCTTGTAGATCATTGAGTGAAGGTTCAGTCTTACTCGTCATTTTGCTCATTCTTTGGAGATCTTTGTCTTGACCGATGCTTTGAAAGCATGGTCGATTTTTGTGTCAGCTTCAGCTCTCTGCTTTCTTTGAGGTCTGTCGAACTCAAACTCCTCTGCCTGTAGTTCTGAAAAGATATGGTCAGGAGACACATCATTTAAGTCAGAATGTCGCAATAGAGTGGCAAAAGGTGTCCAGTGTCCGTCCGGCAGTGCCCTCAGAATCTTCGATTCATCTCTCGATTCTTCGAATGTCTTTCCCGGCCCATTGATAGAGTTCATCAGATTGGTAAATCGACGTTCGGATCTTCGATTTTGTCACCGGGCATGAGAAACAAGCTTTCCGGCTTTTGGAGTTCCAGGCGCTAATTTGTTGGCTTTAATCTTCGAGTCCCTCGACTCGGTAGCGCAAGAGCATCCCAGAGTTCTTTAGCAGTCTTGCATTCCTGAACCCTGCCAAGATAAGAATCACTAAGGGTGGTCAGTATGGCGTTTCTGGCAACACGGTCTAAGTTGTGAAGCTTCTTCTCCTCAGGAGTGAAGAGACTTCTGTCTTTGGGAATCTTCTTCCCGGTCACCATTCCTCCTCCTTGAGCTTGGTCCCGAGTCACGACACTATCAATCATAGGAACGATAGGTCCATCTTCAAGCACTTCGATCATCTTGTCATAGAGGGATGTCGAGATGTGCTTCCATTTCGACTCGCCATACTCCATAATTCTCCACCGAGAACATGGGTACCATCCTTATACCGACATATCAGCCATGAAGAATATAGATATGAATGTAGAGTGATATGCAGTGAAAACATTTTCCCTCGGATCCGTTTGAATAGACCAGTCTCAAAGATAACAAGAGTCAAAGAACTCCCGCTCTGATACCAATTGTTGGTCCCGAGTGTACGGTCGGGTGTAGAGGGGGGGTGAATACACCCGATTCGATTTCTCAATTTCGAACTTGAACAGTCCTATTCGGGATGGTGTGCATGCAAAAGCTAGTTCGGCGAGCCTGCATAACCGTTCCCGAATCGAGTTAAAGGCTAAAAGAGTTCTCGACTCAGCTGAGATCCGCTAACCGACTAGGTCGAATTCGGTATCGTTCGGTGAGAGTTCGGTGTGCGGGAATTGTGTAGGCCCAAATCAATTTTTTGTGAGAAAACGTTTTAAGTCTCGGTTTAGTAGATTTAAAAGTTCGGTATCTTTGAGACAGTTGATTGATTTAAATATGATGTTCGGTATGAATAGTAAAATCAATGCAATGAGCTTAAGAAAGCGAAGAAGAGACACGGGATTTTTAAAGTGGTTCGGATATCGCTCAAATCCTACGTCCACTGTCCCGAATGATCGGGAGGCTATTTATTATCCTGAGTTAGTCTCGGTCGGCTTGCACATTGGGCAAAGCCGCGTCTTGGTTTTTATGCGATCCAAGTCTCGGTTACAACACTATCAAACTTAAAGTGTTTGACAAACTTCTCCAACAGTGAAGGAGTCCTTATACAATAAGGATTGGGTTCAAATGTGAACTCCTTCGTCTAAGCTATGGATATAACAAGTGAGCTTAGGGTTAGAGGGATAAGGAACGAGAATGTAGCTATCTAGAGCGACGAACAGCTGAGGGTTTAGCTATAGGTTCGTGTCAGTCGCTTGGATACTAGAAGCTTATGTCGGTTCAGCTTGGTTCCTTTTGAGCTGGATGTAGTCTTTCACCGGAGATAACTCGGTTGTTTCTTGCGGAGGACTTAGTCGTTAATTTCGCTCGTTTGAATGCTTTCTCGTGTTCTAGGTGCGCATTCTCTCGTTTTTCAAATCTTGAATGATCCCTCTATTTATAGAGCAGAGATTGAAATAGATCCGTTGGAGACGATCTTCTTCTCTCTCTCTCTTTTTGGTAGCAAACGGCTCTTTTGGTGTAGGTAACAGTGTACTTTCCCACCTTTTTAGGTAAAAGGTTGACTGCAGCTTTAGCAGGTGAGAAGACACGTGTATGTTTGTCATTCGTTGAGGTGAATGAAGTGGTTGAGACAAAGACAAACTTCGAGACGCATGAAGCCGACTTCTCTCTTCCTCGTACATGACAATGCTGATTGTCTTTTAAAAGATTCGGCAGATCCCGAAGACTATCTGCCGTTCTTGAGTCGACCTTGTATTCGATAGATAGGCTCGCCGAGATAAGTCTACGAAGATCAGCTACGAGTTCGATGAACTACTCCTGCCGAGTTCGGTTCAACCGACTCTCTCGATATCTTGCTCTGCCTGAGTCCAATATCACTGAGTCTTTCGCATATCTTGCTCCTGCCGAGTCCAAGTATCACCGAGTCTTACATGCGGTGCTGAGGCAAATAAGCTCCGAGCGCCTTGACCGGAGCAGAGTGTCTACCGAGTCCGAAACCTCGGAGACAAATACAAATACAAAGGAATGGTTCACCAATCAGATAGGGTTTTGGGATCTTCAAATCTTCTCAACAGTTCAGAGCACGAGGCTACTGAGCATGATTCAGTATGGAAGATAAGAGTCATTTCCCACAAGTATGGTCATGCTGAGGATTGAATCATCACCCAACAGTAACATCAAAACTTCTCCTTATACTCCTTCATGTCCACGTGGGATACATGCAAACCATAGGAGTATGAGTTGAATTTAGCTCCCTTTTGCCTCTTTAAAATTAGAGCCAACAACCTTGGTATAACCATTTCCTTCTTAGTTGGAGAAAATCACACCTCATGTTTGAAACTTTTAAAGTCACTAAGACTATAACTAGAGTACATGTCCATCGTGCAAATCAACTATGACTTGGTATAAGTAATCAAGAACTCCTACTTTGTTCAGGACATTGGACGTAGGATCCAGCGTATCCGAACCACTTCAAAAACTGTTTGTGTTGATTTACTGTTTCATTGATTAACTGTTCATACTGCATATAACTGAACTTTAAAATTCACACTCAACATAAAACGTGTTTTCAAACTCAGACGAAATTATTTTGGGCCTACACTTCCGCACTCTATCTTATACTAAACTATTGTTCACTGACTAAAGTCAGTAGATGGGACTCAATAGACCGATACCCTCTGCCCACGCGATCGAGAAAGCTTATTTGGCTAACTGACTCGTTCAGTAACACAATTTAGTAATACTGACTTTCGCATTTTAGTTGAAATATGCACTCAGGTGTATTCACCCCACCCCCCACACACCTGAAGGCTCGTCTCTAGACCAACAATGTGTAGTATTGTATCTACTTAACTTGTTGCTCCGGAAGTAGCGCAAGTACTATTCCTGAATGATATTAATTACAAGCTCTTGAAGAGCAATTCAAATCTTTAACAATTGTTCCTCCCGAAGTAGCACAATTAATAATCCATGAGAGATTATTATATGCTCTTGTACAACAATTTATCGGCTTTAAATATTACATGCTCTTGAAGAGCAATTGAAAAACATATTTTCAACCAAATTTGTTGCTCCAGAAGTAGCATAATCAATATTTCTAAAGAATATGGCATGCTCTTAAAGAGCATTTACAATTAGTATTTCTACATATACATGGTTTTACTTATTTATTTAATGTTTTGGTCACGATTGTTGCTCCTGATGTAGCACAATTAGTATTCTTAAAGAATATCACGTGCTACAGAAGTAGCACAATTTAATATTCTTGAAGAATATTACATGTTCTTGTATAGCAATTTATGACTTAGGCAATATATGTTTATCCCTTTACGAAAAACATAAGTCTTAACAGACATTGATAAAAAAAATCCCTTGTGCAGAGTTGCACAAAAAAATATCACAAAACTTGAGTTCATTGCACTTGACATATCTGGCAACAACTATATGTTATGGGTTGTTGATGCCGAGATCCATCTGATCTCAAGGGGGCTAGGAGAGACTCTAGAAAAAGGAAACAACTTATTCCCGCAGGATCGCGCAAAAGCACTGATTTTCCTCCGTCACCATCTTCATGGAGATCTAAAAAATAAGTGTTGGGTGATGATTAGTCTTACTTAGTGGGAAATGATTCTATCTTCTATACTGAACCATGCTTAACAGCCTAGTGCTCTGATTGTTGAGAAGATTTGAAGATCCCAAAACCCTATCTGATTGGTGAACCATTCCGTTGTAATCGTTATTTGTCTCTGAGGTTTCAAACTCAGTAGACACTCTGCTCTGATCAAGGCGCTCAGTAGATTATCTGCCTTAACACCAGAAGTAGAAGACTCAGTGATCTTGGACTCGGCGAGAGCAAAGATATTCGAAAGAGTCGGTGGAACCGGACTCGGCAGAGCGATTCATCGAACTCGGAGCCTGATCTTCGATAGACTTTCATCGGCCTATCTACCTACCGAATACGGAATCGGACTCAAGCATCGGCAGACGGTCGAAGCTGTCAAATACTTTTGAAAGACAATCAGCATTGTCATATACGAGGAAGAGAGAAGTCGGCTTCGGTTTGCCTTGAAGTTTGTCTTTGTCTCAACCACTCTATCCACCTCGACGAATGAGAAGAACACACGTGTCTTCTCACCGCTAAAGCTGCAGCCAACCCTTTACCTAAAAAGGTGGGAAAGTACACTGTTACCTACTTCAAAAGAGCCGTTTGCTACCAAAAGAGAGAGAGAAAGGAAGATCGTCTCCAACGGATCTTTTCCAATCTCTGCTCTATAAATAGAGGGACATTTCAAGAGAAAGAGAGAATGCGCATAAGCTTAACGACGAAATCAAACACAAGCATTCAAACGAGCTAGAACCAGAAAATCCTAAGTCTTCCGCAAGAATTTGAAGATCTATCTCCGGCGAAAGACTACATTCTCAGCTCATAGGGAACCAAGCTAAACTGTTAGAAGAGCCTCTAGTATCCAAATCGACGATACACGAACCAAAAGCTTATTTCAGCTGTTCGTCGATCTAGAAGCCACACTCTCATTCCCTATCCCTCTAACCCTAAGCTCAACAGAATATACTTATAGCTTAGACGAAGGAGTTCATATTTGAACCCAATCCTTATTGTAAAAAGACTCCTTCATAGTTGTAGAAGTTTGTCAAACACTTTAGTTTGATGCCTTTGTAAACTGGGACTTGCTCAGTATAATCCCCAAGCCACGGCTTTGTCCTGTGTACAAGCTGACTGAGACTAACTCAGTATAATAAATAGCCTCCTGAACTTTTCGGGACAGTGGACGTAGGATTGTGTGATATCCGAACCACTTTAAAAATCTGTGTCTTATTATTACTTTCTGATTACTGTTGCATTGATTTTACTGTTCATACTGAAAATCTTCTTAAAGTCATTCAACTATCTCAGCATATTGAACTGTCTACTTGCTGAACTGAGACTTGCTAAAACGGTTTTTCCACTCAACTGATTTGGGCCTACACTTTTCCGCACCGCTGAACTCTACCTGTTTTGATACTGAAATCGACTCTGTCTGCTAGCGAGATCTCAGTAGAGTCAGACTCTTTGCCGCACACGATTCAGAACAGCTATTTGGTCTGCTGAATTATTTCAGTACGGCACTTTCCTGAACAGGACTGTTCGTGTTCGAAGTTGAGAAAATCGGAATCAGGTGTATTCACCCCCCCCCTCTACACCTGACCGTACAATCGGGACCAACAATAAGTATCTCACCTTCAAAGATCCATGTGAATTGTGGAACATCCTCAAAGAAAGGTTTGATCACCAAAGGACTATTATCCTTCCTAGAGCTCGATACGAGTGGATGCATCTTAGACTGCAAGACTTCAAAACTTTGAGTACATATAATTCTGAACTGTTCAGAATTAGCTCCACAATGAAGTTATGTGGAAAAGCAATCACTGATGAAATGATGCTTGAGAAAACATTCTCTACATTTCATGTTTCTAATGTACTCCTACAACAACAATATAGCGAGCATGGTTCTAAAAAGTACTTCAAACTTATATATTACTTATTCGTTGTCGAGCAAAATAATGAATTGCTTATGAAAAACCACATGTTAAAGCCCATTGGTTCCTCTGCATTGCCTGAAGCCAATGCAACGAATAGACATGGTCGTGGAAACCAACTTGGACATGGGCGTGGTCGTGGTTGTGGTCGTGGTCGCCGGCACAGTATTCCTAACCACGCAACCTGGAGCAACAAAAGGTCTAAGACATCCAAAGATCACAACCCATCCAAAAAGGAGGATAAATGTCATTGATGTGGCATGAATGGGCATTGGTCGCGTGCATGTCGTACGGCGAAGCACCTTGTTGATCCGTATCGAAGTTCGATCAAGGGAAAAGTAAGGAATGAGACCAATGTCCTTGATTATGATGGTTCGACTAATCCTACAACTCACTTAGATGTCTTCGATTTCTTTAAAGACCCAAACGACAACATTGATGGCTTGATTGGTGGTGGTGTGTTAGAAGACAATTAATGCAGCTTTTCACATATTTAGCTATTATCATTTATCTTTGTTAAGAAGTTCATTTGTTTGCAAAACTCTAGTACTGTTATTATTTTCAAAACTTTATTTTTGACTGTCATTGATTGTTTTTAACTTATTAGAAATTTATTTTCTTGAAACACAATGTCTCAGAAAATGCAAATGAATTATTGTGATATATGTTTAGCTGAAAGTATCACCACATACATCATTCTCCAAGATAAAAATTATTTTCAAACATTAACATTAGCTAAAGATAATGTTAATACTATATATGGTGCATTGAACATCATTAAAGGCTTCCAAAGAGCTTGTATCATTCTATCAAATGATACTAAATTAACTATTGAACATACCCTTTACTCTAGTAACTCTAGAAGACACTTACTAAGTTTAAAGATATCTGCTGTAATGGATATCATATTGAGATAATATAAGAAGGTAGTGATTCTTTTGTAAATAGTCAGAAGCAAACAAAAGAGAAATTATCACACGACCACCTTTAATGTATTACACATTCGTAAAAATAAGTGAGACAAAACATGTCAGGAACCAGAAGTTCAAAAGAGTTTTATGCTTTAACATGATAGATTTGGACATTTGTGAGCAACTATAATGCGCAACATAATTAAAAATTCATAT
The DNA here is from genome assembly GCA_028984105.1 of Lavandula angustifolia. NCBI lineage: Eukaryota > Viridiplantae > Streptophyta > Magnoliopsida > Lamiales > Lamiaceae > Lavandula > Lavandula angustifolia. The sequence continues at coordinate 12,464,130 of CM054818.1, read as the reverse complement.
AAGCGCAACATAAAGATCCTGAAGACTCTTTTAATAAATGAATTTATACGAATGCTTGATTCCAGAAGAAATATAGCACTACTAGTTAAAATAATAAAGTGTTCAATTCCCTCAAGAAGAATTTTCTTTCTATAGATAGTGAGTTTATTAAAATTTCAAGTTCCTCCTGAAGAGGATTTAATATTATATAGCTTTGGGATTGAGATTAAACACTTGCTTGCTCATGTTCATACTCAAATGGTTTTTGTCTGTATAAAAACGAGTCTCACTTGGAAATTGTTATTATAATGAAATGATATTTCCAACATTAGGTGGAACATATGTCATATTTGAATTCCTGAAGTAATCAATGTGAAATCTACTTCCAAAAAGCACAAGGAAAAACTAGTCACATTTGGATTCCCGAAGTAATCAATGTAAACAAGAAGTCAAAAGATTCACTTGCAAAAGATTGCAAACCAATTTCTTGATACTTTTGTATATATATATAAAAGAAGTGACAACGTTATACATTTGTTGCAAATACCCCCGCAAGAATAAATGTTCTTGAAGGACAACTACAAATGTTAGCAAATGAATATACAGTTCGTCAAAAATATGGTCCATCAATTAGTTCTAAAAGCAATTTTGTACCTAAGAAACAGGGGTACAAGATATGAACCAAAAAATGACGAAATGATTAATCAATCAAATGAAAGTTCTTGAAGAACTACAAGCGTCTGAAATTAATGAGATCTCAATATATTGGAGAGATCAAATATCGTCATAGACGCATGATGATATATTCGCCTTTAATATGACTCTTAAAAAGATAAAAGATGATCCCCAATGACGGTCTATTAAAGATCATCAAGATAGAAATAATTGGCCAAAGATGAACGGAATCATATAAGGTGAATTAATAACCCCTAGAAAAACAGAAATATTTGGACATGTAGTTCCAAAATCCGGAAAGTATATCCCTGAACGATACAAATGTGTCTTTGTTACAAAGAGAAATGAAAAATTACGATAGATATGGCAATACTCATAACACAATTGTTGGGTGATGATTCAGTCCTCAGCACGATTTTACATAGTGGGAAATGATTCTATCTTCCGTACTGAAATGCACTCAGTAGGCTTATACCCTGAGTGATCCCATGAAGATTTGAAGATCCCAAAACCCTATCTGATTGGTGAACCATTCCTTTGTAATTGTTTTTGTCTCCGAGGATTCGGACTCGTGAGACACTCGCACTTGGTTCGGGCGGTCGGTAGATTATCGGCCTCGGCACCGGATGTAGAAGACTCGGTATGTCTTGGACTCGGCGAGAGCAAGATATGCGCAAGACTCGGTGGAACCGAACTCGGCGAGAGTAGTTCACCGAACTAAGAGCCGACCTTCGGTAGAGTAAATTCAGTACTCTCTACAGGATCAGACTCAGTAACGGCAGACAATCCTTCGGAACGGTCGGATCTTTTGAACAACAATTAGCAGAGTCAAATACGAGGAAGAGAGAAGTCAGCTTCATTATGCCTCGAAGTCTGTTCTGTCTCAACTACTCTGCAAAACCTCGGCAAATGACAACCCAACACCTGTCCTTATCTGCTAAAGCTGCAAGTCAACAACTTTCCAGAAAAGGAGGGAAAGGACATTGTCACCTTTTTCAAAAGAGCCGTTAGCTACCAAAAGAGTGAGATAAAGGGATCATCGTCTCCAACGGATCTTTCCTAATCTCTTCTCTATAAATAGAGGGATGATTCAAGTTTTTTTTAAAAACACGCAGAGAGCCAAAAAGCAACGAACGAGCCAACACACTCTCGAGCAAGAAAACGGAAAAACGAGCAAAAACAGAATATCGCATAAGTCTTCCGCAAGAACTTAAAGAACATTCTCTGGCGAAAGACTACCTTCTAGCTCTTAGGGAACCAAGCTAAACAGATATAAAAGCCTCTAGTATCCAAATCGACGATACACGAACTCAGAGCTACAACTCAGCTGTTCGTCGATCTAGAAGCCACTTTCTCGTTCCCTATCCCTCTAACCCTAAGCTCAACTGAATTTATCCATAGCTTAGACGAAGGGGTTCACCTTTGAACCTTATCCTTATTGTAAAAGGACCCCTTCATAGTTGGAGAAGTTTGTTAAACACTTTAGTTTGATACCCGTTGTAAACTGAGACTTGCTCAGTATAAATTCCAAGACGCGGCTTTGTCCTGTGTACAAGCTGACTGAGACTAACTCAGGATAATAAATAGCCTCCGACCTTTCGGGACCGGTGACCGAAGGATCTTTGCATCCGAACCACTTTAAAAATCTCTGTGTCTCTTATTTACTGTTGCATTGATTTTAACTATTCATACTGAATATCATATCTTTAAAATCATTCAACTAAGTTTCAGCATACTTATCTGATTCACTCTTCTGAACTGAAATTGTTTTTAAGAAAATGTTTTTCCACTCAACTGATTTGGGCCTACACATTTCCGCACCACTGAACTCCATCTGAAGATACTGAATTCTGACTTAGTCAGCTAGCAGATCTCAAAAGAGTCAGTACCTCTTTGACTTAACACGATTCAGAAAAGCTATTTGGTCTGCTGAACTCTTTCAGTACGGCACACTCCTGAACGGGACTGTTCGTGTTACAAGTTGAGAAATAGGTTTTAGGTGTATTCACCCCCCCCCCTCTACACCTACAGAATGAAGTGCCGATTTTCTGCGACAGTACCAGTGCCATTGCAATCACTCAAAACCCTGTACTTCACACGAGATGCAAGCACGTGGACATCAGACATCACTTCATTCGGGACCATGTCGAAAAGAAGGACATCAGGATGGAAAAGATCCATACTGATCGACAAAGGGCTGACATACTGACCAAGCCTCTAGCTGAAGCAAGATTCAGAGAACTTTCAGTAGAGCTAGGTCTGCTGGACCCTACTGACCCCAGTCAGTAAGAGGTTTCAGGAGAGGATCATTCAGTAAGGGGGAATGTTCGCTCTCAGTACTGAATAGTTTCAGTACATAGAGACTCAGCAACCATCTACACGAGGTATCAGCTGACTACAATGTTCAGCTGACAGGTTTGCGTATCTCTACTCAGTAGTAACCAATAAAACAGTAATATGCATTTATTGTTCAGATTCAGCATTGTATTAAATATCTTATGAATTGTCATTTAATATTAACGGCTTACATTTAATGCACGACATTCCATACATAAGTTTGCTGAACTCTACCACGCATTTAATGCATGTCGTATCATAGTTACTACTTAGGCATGTTACAACTAGCTTTTGACTTAGGCGGCTATTTGATCATTACCTATATATGTCATCCTATCTTAACCGCACATCTCATAAAGCAAGTTTAAATTCAACCATAGATCGATAACTATCCATCTTCTTCTTCGATATAAATATTCGATCGTATCTTTGAAACCGCCATTAGCATACTTAAATCTTTTCAACTTCGAAAAATCTGAGATCTCTCTAGCAACCCTACTTGCAAATCCTTTTATAAACACTCAGATTTTTCATTGGTATGATTGTATATCTGTTATAGTTTTATTCTATTATTTGTTCAGCATCGTCGTAATAACTACTTTATCAAACTCGATACTGACAACGTTTCTTGTAACAGATATAATGGCGGATACAGGCCTCTCTGTAATCGTCCCTAAAGACATGCAAGAGATCCTTGACAAAGACCGTGTCTGGTGCGAACCAGTCATGGAATTTGATGCATGCGAGCTGGAGTATATGGAAGAGATATTCGCGGCCTTTGCGAATCTGGATTGGAGGCGTTTCTCTCCAAGAAGCCCACCTTTTTCCTCCCAACGCAAGTCGCTGAACTTTACCTCAACTCTGACTCAGTAGCGGGCGATATCATCGGAACATTCACCGTTCACACAATCGGTGAGGCTGCCATGAGGATAAAGAAGATGTCAGTGAGAGAAGCACTGAAGAGGAGCTTCAACCTACCCTCGAAAGGAATCAGCACTGTCGGGTATCTGGACGATCGGGTAGATGACTACCTTTCAGTCTTCTGCGGGAAGCCCACGGCCTTCAGAGCGGCCTTCCCAAAGAATGCCATGCTGCCTCAGTACAGGGCACTGGCTTACATAGTCACTCAACTGCTGACGAGCCAAGTCGGCTCTTTCGATCAGGTATCTAGGCCAAAGATTCAGCTGATGATGGCGATACATGATCGTGCCCGGATTAACCTGGGATGAATTCTTCCTCCGAGAATTCATGGTCCAGCCGCCAAGTTTGACAAAGCCTCATTCATCCGAGCGCTAAAGGAAAATTACTGTATGGGCTCAAGCTCTCAGTAATGATTGAAGATCTCTGCGGCGATGACCAGATCACCTTCCACGACAAGACTTATTTCAATGTGAAAAAGGTCAGGTTCCAAAACCGCACCGCAGCACTTCAGCAAATAGGGTCAGGACCCTCAGCTCAGCAGACACCGCCTCAGAAGGTCGCGCACATGAAGAAGCGGTCTCCTCAAGCAAAATCTCCTAAGGCACCGACCAAACATCTGAAGAAAACATTCACTGACGTGCCTACTGAATCAGACGCGACTGCTGAAGTTCCTGAGATCCCTACTGAACAGACACAACCACTGCACTGGTTGATGAATCGAGTCCTCACGAAAAGACTCACTCGGTGGAGAAGGCCGTCTCCACCGAACAAGCACAAGAAGTGGACCAAGGGGTTCGGGATCGAAGAGGTCCAGAGTGGTGATTTGGAGACTACGGGACAGTCCCCTTGACATCCCTCCACTCGGCGGTTGCCATCTGGCCGAGAAACGGACGTCCGCTATAGGACATTGAAGATTCGGAAATGGCTTACGAACGAGAATCGATCGGAATGGAAGCTTCGGCTCTACGATCTCAAGCATTCCGAGAGATTACCGAACTCATACCGGAGATTACCGGCCATCCTGATCTGGTATCTCTTGCCAAGCAGGCCAGTCTCCACATGCTCCTAAGGTTTCAGGAGTGGCATCCTCAGCTCCGCCTCATCCAACACTACTCCTGCGACCAGCTACATAAGGAGGAGCAGTTCTTAAGGCAGCAAATAGGCTACTCCCAGCTTGCTGACCTTGGAACCTTCGACGATCTGAGGGCCGCAATATTGGCCCTGCTGAATGATAGACAGCAGGCAAGTGGCTCTGCCCCCTCATATGGGTCTGACCACGACGGTCAGGACCCACCCCATGATTCAGGCCCTGAGAAGCCTGATGAGGGAACTCACCAGGACGAGGATACAACCACTCAACCAGACCTACCACTGCGTATCCTTGCTCCTGCGAAGTCGGCGGCTGGTACTTCGTCCTCAGCAGAGCCTGCTCAGCTCTTGCTGAAGTCGACCTACGAAGTAGCGCCCGGCCCTGCAGGCCGACGCTCAAAGTCGTGGCAAAGGCTCTCCGAAGCCAAGGCACTCAGAATCGTGCCCTTGCCAAGGCTGTCCACAAGACATGGAAGCACACTGCTCAGGGGCCACTAGTGCGAGCTTCGGGGCTGAAGGAATCATTGTCAAAATCAGTCGCCCCTGATGTCTCCTCCATCGTATCAAACGCACTGGCCCAGCAGAAAGCTGACTTTGAAGAACAGCTCAGACTATTCAAGGAGGGACAGGCTAAACTACTTGCTGAATTCAAGGCCTCTCAGTCCCTTCATACGGAGTCAGTCTCCACCTTATCTCAGGCCAATGAGCTCTGTCTCACATCTATTCAGAAGGCTCTGGAGAATTCGGTCAGTCTGAAGCTGAATGAGTTCAAGGCTGCAGCAGGCACTTCTCACCAGAAATACAAAGATGAACTGACTAATGAGAGGAATGAGCTGCACAAGGAGCTGAACAAGATCCACACTCGACTTGATGAGTTGTCAGCATCCTACAAAAGCCTAAACACTAAGGTAACTGTTCCTAACCCGGCTTAATTTGTTGATGCCAAAAAGGGGGAAAAGAATAAGAAGCCTGAAAAGGAAAAGACACCTGAAAAGCAGCCATCAAGCAAGGGGGAAGAGAAAACCCAGAAGGCTTAGGAACAGGCACCAAAGTCTTCAAGGAAGACAAGGTCAGTGGTTGGAGCAAGCACTGAACCGACTGGTGAGGCCCAGGGTGTCTCTGTTGGAATCTCAGCAGGGACTGGCCCAAGTGGCTCAGGAACCAGAACACAAGCAACTCAGGCAACTCAGACCCCATTGGATATGGTCAAAGATATTGCTGAGTATGCTGAGGAGGATGAGTCTGAAGAGGAAGAGGCACCTCTCCCACCTCCAGTAGAAGGCAAAGGCAAGAAAGCCTTGAAACTCCCGACCCCTCCCTCCAAGAAACTGAAGAGATATATAAGTAAGGAGGAGGCGGCTAAGATTGCAGCTGATGAAAAGCTAGCCAGGGAGATATCAGAAGCTAATGCAGTGAATAAGCCTAAGGCCAAAACCACAACTGCCAAAACTAAGGCTCCTGCTCGTGGAGGAAAGAAGAAAGCTCCTGCTAGGCTGCCTCCCAGAAAACTGGTACTTCAGGATGATGAAGACAGGGAGCAGCAGCAACAACAGAAAAGTACTAAGAAGCAGGGTACATCTAAAGACAAATCTAGTACCCCTGCTGACTCAGAAGAACAGTCGTCTCAGAAGCTCTCATACACAAGATCAAAAGAACAAGATGCTGAGATCGAGGCCATCTTTGCTCAGATGGATCAGTATCTTTACAGAGGAGAAGAGGCGAGACAGATAGAAGCTGCCAGACATAAGATTCATATGGCAGAGTTAGAGGCACTCAGAATCCGCACTGAACAAGAGGCCAGGCTGAGAGTACCTTCCAAAGCTGATATTCCATACAAATACAGAAGGTTCAGGAAGCCAACAGAAATGAAGATTCAGAGATGGCCTAGGACGGATGAGTGGATTCCTGCTCAGTTCACTCAGAGATGGGAATCACAAAAAATAGAATTCATCAAGAGGAATTATTTTTGGAATTTCTGGTCAGATAAGACAAAGGCTGATGCCTACGTGGAATGGATGATGATCACTGAACCGGACTTATATCCCTACATGGAAAATGCTGTAAGAGCAAACATTGAAGTCAAGGTTCCTGAACCCAGAATTATGCCACCACCAAGAAGACTTGATGATTCTATTCACTTTGGAGTGATAGAGAATGAAGTGAAGGATGCTGCTGCACACAAAGGACTTGAAGAAGATGAGCCAGCAGACTTCGCTGAGTATCTGAAGCTGAGGAAGTACACCTACAAAATGTATGGACTGCCCCTTCCCGAGACTCAATCGCAAAATTTCATGGACGGGATCAAGCAAGTACAAGCGTTCATAGTTCTTAGACTTTTCTTGTACTTTCCTAGCTTAGCAAGAGATGTATGCATCTTGAACTTTCTTTATCGATATACATATCTCTTTCTTTGGCTTTGACAATACCTTATTGTCTCTATAAGCCATGTTTCGTTTTTATGCTTAACACTCGGAATCCCCGAAGTGATTACTCGACACACACTCACTTGTTGATCTTTTGTCGGTAGAGCTCGAGATTACGTTAGACTAGCCGATATGTTATAGAGGGAAATTGTTTCCTTGTAATAAGGGAAATTGTTAAGACAGGGTTATGCTTAATCTTTTTATTCGACTCCTCGCTTCTGCTCCCTTTAGTAGTCTAGAACTTGCAGAACAACTCCACTGATTCTTCTTGTAATATTGTAAGGAGCTTTGTTTCTGTATAAGTTTAGTGCTTTGATAGCATAGATAGTGTTATTTTTTTTTATAGTGTTAGGTTTTGGCATCATCAAATAGGGGGAAATTGTTGGGTGATGATTCGAGTCCTCGGCACGGTTTTACATAGTGGGAAATGATTCTATCTTCCGATCTTGAAATGCACTCGGTAGGCTTATACCCCGAGTGATCCCATGAAGATTTGAAGATCCCAAAACCCTATCTCGATTGGTGAACCATTCCTTTGTAATTGTTTTTGTCTCCGAGGATTCGGACTCGGTAGACACTCGCACCGGTTCGGGCGGTCGGTAGATTATCGGCCTCGGCACCGGATGTAGAAGACTCGGTATGTCTTGGACTCGGCGGGAGCGAGGATACCGAAAGACTCGGTGGAACCGAACTCGCGAGGAGTAGTTCATCGAACTAAGAGCCTGACCTTCGGTAGAGTAAATTCAGTACTCTCTACGGGATCGGACTTCGATAATGCAGCAGACGATCTTACGAACCGTCGGATCTTTTGAACAACAATTAGCATAGTCAAATATGAGGAAGAGAGAAGTCAGCTTCATTATGCCTCGAAGTCTGTTCTGTCTCAACTACTCTGCAAAACCTCGACAAATGACAAGCCAACACCTGTCCTTACCTGCTAAAGCTGCAAGTCAACAATTTTCCGGAAAAGGAGGGAAAGGACACTGTCACCTTTTTCAAAAGAGCCGTTAGCTACCAAAAGAGTGAGATAAAGGGATCATCGTCTCCAACGGATCTTTCCTAATCTCTTCTCTATAAATAGAGGGATGATTCAAGAGTCAGTACCTCTTTGCCTTAACTGATTTGGGCCTACACATTTCCGCACCACTCAACTGATTTGGGCCTACACATTTCCGCACCACTGAACTCCATCTGAAGATACTGAATTCTGACTTAGTCAGCTAGCTGATCTCAAAAGAGTCAGTACCTCTTTGCCTTAACACGATTCAAAATAGCTATTTGGTCTGCTGAACTCTTTCAGTACGGTACACTCCTGAACGGGACTGTTCGTGTTACAAGTTGAGAAATAGGTTTTAGGTGTATTCACCCCCCCCCCCTCTACACCTAAACGTGCTCTCGGGACCAACAACAATATTTCTCTCAAAGACCAGGTTAATTATGTACTCTCCCATAGTAGAAGCCATTATATTTTAGAATTTTGATTAGTCTAGTTATGTCACAAATGTTTGATATGTGTCTTATGGATGTTGTAAATATCTATCTATATGATTCGCTAGATAGTGACATATACTTAAAAATTCCTGAAGGATTTAATTTACTTGAATCACGTAAGTCAAAAATATGTTTTCAAGTGAACTGCAAAATTGTTGTAAGAACAACGCGTATCTCTTGAGAGAATGATACAAAAGTGAAGATATTTGCTGAAATGTATTCAAGAAGAAAACTAGTAAAACAGTTTATATTGTTACTTGAATTTGATTAGGACTCCTGAAGAGTTTAATACTTGAAAATTATGTGTATACTCCGTCAACATGACATATATATAGGGACACTAGTTTTGGACTATTGATTGATTGACATGTGATTCTATAATCCAACCCAAACTATTATTGGCATTAGGGGGAGATTAAAATATGAATGCCGCAAATAACTCATTGGATTAATTATTTAGATTTACGCACTATAAACTAGAAGTTCATCAAATTATTTAGTGCAAAAGGAGTGAATAAAATATCATATACTTGTTGTATATACACCATGAAAGAACTAAAGTTCCTCATAAACAAAAATAAATCAATTGGCATTCATTGACGCCAGAAGCATGAGAGATTTATTGGTGCTAAAGATAAAAAGTCCGTTGAATAGAAATTTAGAACACATCACTCCAAATTCCTCCTGAATAGGATATGTGAATCATTACAAGAAATACAAAAGTACTTGAGGAAATATCCTCATGCCTAAAGACAGAGTTTGAATTGAAAGACTTAGGTAAAACTAAGCATTGTCTCAATCCGTAGATCGAGCATCTTCCTGATGAAGTTACACTTTAAAGAGATTTTATTGTATCGCATCCACATAGCTACCTAATGGTTGATTCAATCACTTGAAGTGGATGTTGTAGGACTAGAAGTTCCTTACTTATGTGCAATTGGAGAATTGGAAATGGTATTGACTATCAATTGTTATCTTTGAGACAAACATGATAATGGTCTATTTATGAGAGTAATGATATATTGACATATTCCATGCTATTATCTATGAAGATAATTAAACTTATATTGTACATATTAGTGTAGACATTGAAGATAACCTTGAAGACTGTTATCTTGTGGGGGAGTGACAAATTGTAAATAATCCTGAAGATTATGCTAACCCCTAAAGGTCAAATGGCTCTGATGGTCAAATGGTTGTACTCTTTTTTCCCTTTCTAAATTTTTTCTCGAAGGCCCTGTTTGGTTTTCATGGATTCTTGTCAGTGAAAGTAATCTTAATCTAAATTAGTATATTTTTTATGTTTGGAAGAACTAGGAAAGTAATCTTTATTCCGTAAATTCAAAATCCAATGTTTGGTATAATTTTAATAAAATTGAGGAAAGTAATAAGATTCCTAAAAACTGGAAACTAGTGCAATATTTATAGATTCTTTTTTCTTGCTTTGACTAGGTATTCTTTTTTCCATAATACGGGATTTCAACTATCGATTCATCCAAAGAACACTAATTATTTATTTTTCATCAGCGTTCACACAACTCTCTATTCTCCATTTCAACATCCATTTTTTTCCTGCAACTCTCTGTTCTCCAGTTCAACATCCATTTTTCCCTCACCACACAAATCCTTATCAGTTAATCCTAGGGCACCCAAACTGTTAATTTTCAAGATCATTACTTTTAGATTTCTAAAATTAAGATTTTCTAAACCAATTTCCTCGAAGAATTGAAAATGGAAAAGAGAAAAAAACCAATTTCAGTATCACAGTTTTCTCCAATCAATTTCAGTATCAATTTTTTGAATCAATCTTCTCCAATATCCTACCTAAACAGGACATGAAAGAGTGAAAAAAAGAGGAGATGGGGCGTGTTGGGTGATGATTGAGTATAAGATTTGAAGATCTCAAAACCCCTAGCTGAGTGATGAACCAATATAATGTAATAGCTTAGTTGAGCTCAGCATGTTAAGAGCCCAGTAGGCTAGATAGAATTCAGTAGCTGATAGACTCGGTAGTTTAGTATTCTCAGCTGTTGGATGGACTCAGTGTTTGAAGACTCAATAGAATTTCTCAAAATCTATTGAACGTGTGTTGAGTATCAGTACAGAAGGATCGGCTTACAAGTTGAATCTCTCATAAGAATATCGGTACAGGAAACCTCTGTTAAAGTGTTCGATGTATCAAATGAAGTCAACTCAACATCAATCTTGGAGTGTGAATAAGCCTCACCTACCAATCAACCTTGATCAATAAGGAGTTGCCAGCACTGAACTAAACTGGCATAAAATTGCCCTCAAGATTGAAAAAGAGAGAATCTCTACAGTGATGTTCAAAATGAGATTGTCTTTTTCCTGTAATTTTTTACACGTGGCTAGGTCCTTAACAACAGATTTTTTCATGAGTCGAGACTATAAATAGAGATCGATCTTCATGCATTGAAGATACCGAGAACACAAAGCATTCAGACATTCAAGGCTCTAGCAATCTCAAAGCTCATCAAGCGAAGAAGTCTCTTAAGGGATAGAAATATGTTTAGTTCTTCACCCTAGAGTACCATCGTTGCCATTCTCTATTCTCTAAGTAATCAGTGTTAGATCATAAGCTTAGATATTGAAGGAGTTCATTATTAAAATGTTTTTATTGTAAGAACTTAATTAGTTGGAGAATAGCAAACCTTGTGTTTGAACCCATTGTAAAGTCACAAGGACTATGAACAGACAGACAATGAAATAATAAATTAACACAATCAGTTTTTAAAGTGGTTCGGATACGCTGGATCCTACGTACACTGTCCTGAACAAGGCAGGAGTTCTTGATTACTTATACTGAGCAAGTCTTAGTCAATCTGTAAGCTGGACAGATACTCTAGTTATAGTCTTAGTGACTTTACAGTTTCAAACACAGGGTTTGATTTTCTCCAACTAAGAAGGAGTTTTTACAATAAGAACGGTTTAATAGGCTGAACTCCTTCGAATTTTCTAAGCTTAAGATATTACAAGAGTTGCTTAGAATAGAGAATGAGAACAATAGATATCTAGAGTGAAGAACTAATTATGTCTCTCTGTGTATTGAGTTCTTCGCTATGTAAGCTATTTGGTTGATAGAGCTTTTAAATGTTTGAATGCTTTTGGTTCCTGATTTTTTTCTCTACATTAAGACTCTTCTCTATTTATAGTCTCCACTCGTGAATAGATCCGTTGGAAAAGGTCTAAACTCGTGTCAAAAATAACAAGAAAAATGACCATCTTGAGCAGCTTTATGTCAGAGCAAGTACAGTGTTGGCAGCTCCTTAATGGTCGAGGTTAAAGAGTTTGTGAGGTTTGTTCAATCTCCAACTGGATACTGAGTTGACTTCCTCTGATTCCTCGGACGCTTTTACTGAGTTGTCTCCTGCTGACATTCTTTTGAGATATTCAGTTCTTGGCACTATTTTCTCTACTGATTCAATTGGTTCTAAGATGCCCAACTGAGTTCCTCATGCTGAGTCCATCCAGTTGACATAAGATGTTCTACTGAACCTATCAGCTACTGAACTCTTGCTAGTCTACTGAGTTCCTAACATGTTGAACTCAATTAAGTTATTACATTTGGAGGTTCATCATTCAGCTAAGGGGTTTTGGGATCTGCAAATCTTCTCATATTGAATCTCATACCTAACAATTTCCCCCTATTTGATGATACCAAAACCTTTACAACTCAATTTCCCTCTATATCACAGATCAGAAATATACAAAATCTAATAACTATGGGAGACACACAGAATGATAAGAAATAGTTGAGTGCGTGTTTTGATCACTTAGGTGATCAAATGTGTAGAAGCATAAAACGACCATGTGACAATGAGTAGTTTTCTCAGCCAAAAATAGTGACAGATTTCATATATGAGTAAGAGAGTTACAACTACAAAAATCTTCTATCACTATTAGAGCTAAACAGGAGAGAGAGAGAGTCAGTTGGTCGTCTTAACTTCTGCATCCTTCCCTTGAAATCAGTTGACTTCTTCTCAGGGACAACAAGTCCATAAGATGAGTGAACTTTGTTCCTCAGCTCTCTGATCTCTTCTTTGTCATCAGGATCATCTAGCGCAAGATCTTTTCTCTTCATGGTAATCTCTATCTCATCCTCAATCTCCTTTGAGCATATATGTCCTTCTATAGTACGAGGAGGGGGGAGAGTCATGTATTCAGGTGCTTTGAGAGGAAGACCTGATTGTTCAAGAGCAGTCTGAATTTTTGCGTATACATCTGAATCTGAGATCATCAAGAATTCTCTGAAAGCCTTATCTGGATCTGACTCATACATTCTCTTCCATATATACTAACTCTTGATAAATTCAATTTGGATCTCTTCCCAAGCCTGATTAACTTTCCATGGCACCCATTTGTCAGTTCTAGGATGAGTGACTCTCTTGATGTTTTTGTTTTTCCCTCTTCGCCTGAAAAACTTAGATGTTGGTGGCATGCTCCTGCCTTTCTCAGGGACTCTTTCTCTGGCTTCCTTTTCTGTCTTCTGCCTAAGAGCCTCAAGATCTGCTAATTTGATCTTTTCTTTAGCAGCTTGAACTTGTCTGGCCCCTTCAGTTATGTCCAATCCTCTCTCGCAGGCATCCCATATTGCTTTCATCTCAGCTTCTTGTTCTTGGACGACTTTGTAATCGGAATATTCTAGTCAGCTTCAGTGTCTGCTTCAGCTTCACTAGGTTCAGCTGATTTAGCCTTTTGAGCATCTGAAGCTTTTTCATCAGACTTAGCCTTTTTCAGTTTGAGCTTTTGATTTTCTTGGCACAACAGATCTTGTCTTCTTTGGAACTAGAGTTTTGATCTGAATACCTTTCTTCTTAGTTTTAGCCTTTGCTTCCTTATGTTCTTGGAGTTCTTTTGCCATTTCCTCATCATAGGCAATCTGCTCATCAGGCGATTGAAATTTGAGTTTTCGAGCCTTGGGAGGACTATCAGCAGCTTTTGCTTTTCCCTTAGCAGCTGAGCGTACTGGCTCATCTTCAGTTAACTCTTCTACGAATTGATCCACTTCATTGATTGTTGCTTCAGACGGTTTTCCAGACCCTTCCCCCTTAGCTTCTTCCCTATTATTTTTGTCCACAATCTCTTCAGCTTTGATAAGGGTCAGTAGCTGACTACTCCTACTTCCTTCCCCCTTCTCAGTAAGGCCTGAGACTGTGCGAGCTACAGTGTCAATCTTCGCTTCGACATCTCTGAGGGCGTCTGTGTACTCGTCCCAATGTTTATCATATTCAACTTGGGAGACTTTAAGTACTTCAGCTTTAGTGGCCTCATTCTTCTTCAGATAGGCCTCAACTAGTTCAATATCTTCATTTTAAATTGCGAGGACGGCTTGAGCTTGTCCCACAAGTGCTTTAGAGATACCATCAGTGGTCAGTCTGTTGAGACTGATCAGTGCTCCTCTACGGCTTTGAGGACATCAGATAGTGCAGTGGTCATCTTCTCATAGAAGATCTGGGCCTGAGACTGGAGTACCTGCTGAAAGATGCGGGGGATCTCGTCAATATCTGGAATGATAGGTGTACTGATCCTCTGTAGCTCGGCAGTCAAGTTACTGATTTTTTGTATTTGAGCCTGAGTAGATTGGCTCCATTTGATATTCACGTCTTCGGCTAGAAGACGGTTCTTGTGACCTTGACGCTTGAGGCTCTTATTGATAGTTGTTATTGAGGCGTCCTATACATCTTCAGCTTGATAGCTGGATGTACTGAGCTTTTCCTTACCAGTTGCTGGGTTCATGGGTTGAGATGTAGAAGGCGCTGAGGTGATTGCACCAGATGAAGGAGGTGGAGGTGGCGATTCATCATCATCATTGCTAGGAGATTTTTCCTCGGCAGATCCTCCCTGGTCTGCATCCTTGGGGGGTGACTTATCATCATGTTAAGAATCTGGTTGAGTCTGTGACTGAGAGGGCTGTTCAAAATTGCTCTTCAGACTCAGTAGCATCAGCATGGCTGAACGGAGATCATCCATGGATGCGATATCAGCTGTCTCTCCATAGCCAATTTCTTCTTTGAGTGTTTGCTCCTTACTCACGAGTACTGGGACTGTTCAGATGTCGATGGTCTCGTTTAAGATAGCCCAATCTAGGAATCTGAGACACATCTAGACCCTAGCCCTTACTGCAGTATCTACTAGATCTGAGTGATCTAGTATCTCAAGGATCTATTCAGCGATCTCTTCAGTAGCTCGGAGATGAGTCGTCAGCACTAAAGTTGGGATTGAGGTAGAGACCTCAGTCTGAGATAAGTTAGTGGGAAGATCTGACTGAGTCTCTTCTGAATAGATCCTTTTGACTTTATCTGTTAGAGTGGCATCTTCTTTGCCCGACTCTGAGTCTTGTAAAGACACATATTCATCAGGAATAATTGTTGTCTCAGCTTTCTTCAACAGTTTCCTCTTCTTGTGTAGAGGTGGACGTGGATCCTGAGTGGAAGGTGTTGAACGTTTGTCATGAATTCCACGTCCAATAGATTTCTTAGCCACTGCTCCGTTCTGAAATTTGATGGACTTCTTGTCGAAAGAGAATGAATCATCAAAGGCTACCCTCCCTGGGCAGAAGTCTTCTATCATAATGGAGACTTTACTGCCATACAACAATTTCCCTTTAGGGATTAGTTGAAGGGAAATCTTCTTATCATCCACAATGAACTATTGATACTGAGCCTTGAATTCAGTGATAAAGAAATCAGTCTAGTTTACTTGAACTCCATCCATGATAGCCATCATGATCTAAATCCTAACTCTGGACAGTTAATCAAAGGATCCAGTTGAGCTTGTAAGAATATGATTAACTATGTAAGCCAATCCCCGATATTCAGGAAGTAGCCGATTCTTTGAGAATGTTGCCTTGAATACGATGTCTCTCTAGCCACTGAAACAGCATAAATACTTGTTGATAGAGGTTTCATTATAGCAACTGGAGAGATACCTTCATTAGGGAGATTGAAGCTCCTGCTGAGACATTCAGCATTATCCAGATCTGCGATCTTAGTCTCCCATACATTATCTGAGACTTCCTTCTGATAGGATATACAGGAAATATCCTTGAGCTCATCGTCATTTTATCTCAGGTTCATATAGAACTCAACCACTTGCCTTGGAAGGCACAAATGTGGAACCCCAGTGAGAATCGTTTGAAGACCTGATGATTGGAGAGCGTTGAAGATGGGTTCCATACATTCTATGTCACACGCTGTGAAAGTCAGGACTAGCTCAAACCAGACGCGCTTGTTTTGGATGATCTCCTCCATGTCAGATGGGATAAGAACTTCGTTGTTTGGTGAACTCGCCATTGAAAACAGAATTTGCAAAACACGTGTTAGCACTTGAAATTAGAGTAAGTTAGTTATTGCAGATTAAGTTAAGAGATATATCGAACAATTAGTGCTTAGAAGTAGTAGATGTCGAATGTAATTTAATTGTGATGCACTAACTTGATCGATAATGGCGGAAAGTAAGTTATCAGATAAGGGAGACGTATATATATAAACCGTTCATAAATAGCCGTGTTTGCAAAAGAAGAGTGTTAAAGCATAAAGCACACACGGCTCTGACAACTACTCATTGTCTAAATAGCCGTGTTTGCTTTATGCTTTAACACTCAGAATCACTGAAGTGATTACTGACACACACACACTTTGTTTATTTACTTGTCAGTTTTTGCTCGGTTAGATCTCTGATAGACTAGACTTTCGGAGAGTTATTATTTCTCTTAGGGGGAAATTGTTGCATGGGGGAAATTATTGTAAAGGGGGAAATTGTTCTGCCCTGTCTCCCTCAGTAGTCTAGCACTTACCAGACAACTCCACTGATCCTACTTGTAATATTTGTAAGGAGCTCTGTTTCTGAGTAAGTTAGTGTTTAGCATAGTTGATAGGACATAGATGATGGGTTTTGGCATCATCAAATAGGGGGAAATTGTTGGGTGATGATTCAATCCTCAGCATGATCATACTTGTGGGAAATGACTCTATCTTCTATACTGGATCACGCTCAGTAGCCTCGTGCTCTGAACTGTTGAGAAGATTTGAAGATCCCAAAACCCTATCTGATTGGTGAACCATTCCTTTGTATTCGTATTTGTCTCTGAGGTTTCAAACTCAGTAGACACTCTGCTCTGGTCAAGGCGCTCAGTAGCTTATTTGCCTCAGCACCAGTTCAGAAGACTCAGTGATACTGGACTCAGCAGGAGCAGTATACTGAGAGAGTCAGTTGAACTGAACTTAGCAGGAGTAGTTCACTGGACTCAGAGCTGATCATCAGTAGACTTATCTCAGCAGTCTATCTACTGAATACAAGGTCGGACTCAAGCAACGGCGGATAGTCTTCGGGGATCGTCGAATCTTTTGAAAGACAATCAGCATTGTCATGTACGAGGAAGAGAGAAGTCAGCTTCAGTCTGTCTCGAAGTTTGTGCTGTCTCAACCAATTCATCCACCTCAACGAATGACAAGCATACACGTGTCTTCTCACCTGCTAAAGCTGCAGTCAACCTTTTACCTAAAAAGGTGGGAAAGTACACTGTTACCTACACCAAAAGAGCCGTTTGCTACCAAAAAGAGAGAGAGAGAAGAAGATCGTCTCCAACGGATCTATTTTCAATCCTTCGCTCTATAAATAGAGGGATCATTCAAGATTTGAAGCACTCAAGAAACCAAGAACTAGAGAGAGCGCGAAAAAGAGCGAATTCAAAAGAACAAAGTCTTAGCAAGAACTCGAAGAACAATCTCCGGCGAAAGACTACATTCTAGCTCATAGGGAATCAAGCTAAACCAACATATAAAACCTCTAGTATCCAATCAACGTTACACGAACTTATAGCTTACCTTCAGCTGTTCGTCGATCTAGAAGCTACTCTCTCATATTCCCTATCCCTCTAACCCTAAGCTCAACCGTTTTTATCTATAGCTTAGATGAAGGAGTTCACATTTGAACCCAATCCTTATTGTATAAGGACTCCTTCACTGTTGGAGAAGTTTGTCAAACACTTTAAGTTTGATAGTGTTGTAAACTGAGACTTGGATCAGTATAAAAACCAAGACGCGGCTTTGCCCAGTGTGCAAGCTGACTGAGACTAACTCAGGATAATAAATAGCCTCCTGATCATTCGGGACAGTGGACATAGGATTTGAGCGATATCCGAACCACTTTAAAAATCCTATGTCTCTTACTACTTTCTTAACTGTTGCATTGATTTTACTATTCATACTGAACATCATATTTAAAATCAATCAACTGTCTCAGCATTCTGAACTTCTTATCTACTGAACTGAGACTTGCATAAAACGTTTCCTCACAAAAACTGATTTGGGCCTACATAATTCCGCACACTGAACTCTCACTGATCGATACTGAATTCTGACCTAGTCAGTTAGCAGATCTCAGCTGAGTCAGTACTCTTTTAGCCTTTAACTCGATTCGGAAACGGTTATGCAGTCCGCCGAGCTGATTTGATCGCCGACACCATCCTGAATAGGACTGTTTGAGTTCGAAGTTGAGAAATCGAATCAGGTGTATTCACCCCCCCCCCTCTACACCTGACCATACACTCGGGACCAACAATGTCGGCCCTCTATTTATCAGTGTGGATCTTCTCCATTCTTATGTCCTTCTTTTCGACATGATCGTGGATGAAGTGATGTCTGATATCCACGTGCTTGCATCTCGTGTGTAAGACTGGATCCTGGGTAATTACAATAGCACTTGTATTGTCTTAGTAGATCGGTACTTCATCTAGGTAGATATCATAATCGCACAACTGTGTCGAAGCCAAAGAATCCAGGCACAGCAACTTCCGGTAGCCATATATTCAGCTTCAGTAGTGGACGTTGTTGCTGAATGTTATTTCTTTGAAAACCACGATATGAGCTTACTGGCGAGGAACTGACAAGTTCCTAAAGTTGATTTTTTGTTGATTCGATATCCTGCATAATTAGCATCATAATATCCATCAGGTGTCCCTTTCAGGTATTGGAGAATCTTCTTTGCTGAGTCTATATGACTTCGCTTGGGATTCGCGTGAAATCTTGCGCATACACCTACAGCATAGGTTATATCAGGTCTGATGGCAATTAATTATAATAAAGAACCAATAATAGCACGATAATCAGTAGAGTTAATAGATACTCCCTCTTTGTCAAGATCAATCTTTAGATTCATGTTCATGGGAATCTTGAGAGATTTGTTAGATTCGCAGTCAAATTTCTTGATGAGATCTCCGGTATACTTCGCTTGATTTATGAATATTCCTTTCTTAGATTGCTTCACCTCAAGACCAAGGAAATAATTCATTTCACCCATCATAGACATCTCAAATATTTCTTTCATCATTTTCTCAAATTGTGACACATGATCAGATTCTTAGAACCAAAATGATGTCATCCACGTAGATCTGTACTAATAAGATATCATCGTTTGACTTGATGCTGAAAAGGGTGCAATCTACGGTTCCCTTCTGAAAATCTCTCTGAAGTAGAAAGTCTGAAAGGGTATCATACTAAGCCCTGGGTGCTTGTTTTAACAGATATAGAGCTTTCTTGAGTCTGTATATTTGATGTCCCTGCTGAAAGTTGGGTGGTTGTTCTACATAGACTTCTTTCTTCAGTATGTCATTTAAGAAAGCTAACTTTACATCCATTTGATAGACAGTAAACTGTTGATGAGTTGCATATGCTAGGAATAGGCAAATTGCTTTGAATCTTGCAATTGGAGTTAACGTTTCATCAAAATCTATTACTTCAACTTGACAATATCATTTGGCAACTAGTCAAGCCTTATTTCTAACAATGATGTTGTTTTCATCTCGCTTGTTCTTGAAGACCCATTTGGTTCTGATCACACGTTGGTGCTTGGGTCTATCTGCAAGCTCCCATACATCGTTTCTAGTGAACTGGTTGAGCTCTTATTGCATGGCAGTAATCCAGTCAGCATCATTCAGCGCATCCTAAGTTGAGTGAGGCTCTTCGGTAGACAAGAAGCAGACGTATAGGGCGCTTTCTCCTTGATAGAATCTGGACCTTGTCTTAACGTTTGTTGATGGATCTCCGATAATAAGATCTGAAGTATGACATCTAACCACGAACGACATATTCATGTTACTTATTCTGAAGTTAATTATGCACAAATAGTCGGATTATGTGGAATTTCAGTAGTACTCTTTTATGATTCAAGTAGTTCAGTAACAAGATGAAGGTCTACTGAGTCACCAGGTTCAGGGGCATTCATCTCAGGAACACTAGTAGTTCCCCTTGAGTTGTTATTCTCAGTAGAGGTCTCAGTTACCACTGGGGTTTCTTCATCGACTTGAGTTACTTGGGATCGATTATGTTCAAGAGAATCAATCGATTCAGCTACATTGCTTGTTAGCTGGTTATGAACTTCATCATTTGAATCATCATCCCAACAATGATGGATCCTTTCTACATCCTTGTTTATGCTTAGATCTTGTAGCTTGCTGCTGAACTCTTCAGCATCTTGCTGAGAGCTTTGTTTCCTGTTCTCAGTAGCAAACTCATTAAATACAACATGAGAGTTTTCTTCCATGCAAAGTGTCCAGTAGTTAAAGACCCTGAAAGCTTTGCCGACCCTGGGGCATCCTAAAAATACTCCTTAGTCTGACTTGCTGGTGATCGTTGTTTTCACACCAAATAAAATTCCTGCACACACTTAGAATTTTATAATTAGTATAGAATAGGGTCGAACTCAGGGAACAGTGAAAATCAACATTGTTTATCCTTTTGATCAGAGTTTTGGTGATGCCACCACGCATAAATTTTGGGTTTACTACCTAGGCAAAGAAAAGTAAATAGCAAGAAAGATAGATAAAAATAATCAAATAAAGAAAGGCGGACTCGGCTTCGGGTAACTTGTATGAGACAACTACTTCGATCATAGATGCATAGATTTAATTAATTCCTAAGATCAACCAGTTATAGGATACAGTGTTGGACACGTACATACCCCAATTCCTACTTACTTAGTCGGTAGTGGCTTGTTGAACAAATTTCCACTACTCCCTAATCTAACCACAACCTAGCTTGTTGAACAATCCTAGATTTAATGTTTAGAAAGCATTACGAGGAAGGAACCCAATTTTAATATCTACCGTTGTTGAACAAACTGACATAGATGATTAACCTCCTTAATTCGACTACCGTTACGATAGCTTCGCCACCTAAGTTGTTGAACAATCTGGCACTAATCTTCATAACCTAAATTGATCAGGTTTAAGTTAATCCAATTAAATCTTTCTATCCCGAATTAAGTCGAAATCGTAGTCTTCAATTACTACGAACAATTAGATCTCACAAAGTTTGTATCTCATACTCGCCACCCTCGCCGAAGCCCTAAAAAGTTTAGCTACACATACTTAACTTGGACAAGCAGAATGAAACGAACATATTCAGAACAGAAATTAAAGTGCGAAAATATAAAAGCATGCAACGTAATTAAAGTACGAGAAATTTAAAGAATACCAAAACCTAAACTGAACGGAAACTTGAATTGAAACTGGAAATCTGAACGAAGTACTTGAAGTGCTGAAATCTGAAAATAACTAAACTAAGAAAGCGAATAAAAGTGTTTTGGAATTCTTATGCGGAAATTAAAATCTAACTACGAAACTAAGAACGAGAATGGCTGGAAACGATGTAGAGAATGGTGTAGAATGGTTCTGATCGGGTGTTATGAATGATGTCCGTCTCCACCCCTTTATATAGATTTGGAGCTTGATCTTCAAAAGGAAAGATATCTTAGGGCATATCTTTTAAATCTTGATCTTGAAGATTCCTTTTCCTTGTATAAGTCCAGCCCTAAAATATCTTTAAACTCCAAATCTTCAGCATATCTTTCCTTCTCGATCTCAATCCCGTTTTTTCTCCAAAAACCGCCAAAATATCTCCAAATCAGCTCCGGATCGCCACCTCATCATCGGATCATAAACCTGCTGAAAATAGACATTTCTGCGCACAAAACAACATCAACTTGGACAAGATGAGCGTCAGAACTGGGTGAATTCGAGGGGTATAAAATCGACACATCACTTTCTATCAAAGACCTTTACCTATTCCTTTCCATTATTATGGATAAAGAAGGAGCAACCAAAAATATGAAAATGCGAAACAGAAGGTGTTCCCCCTTTCCATAATTCATAAGGTGTCATATGTAGTTGAGTCAGTAATGAGCGATTCTGAGTGTAACAGGCTATGTCAGTAGCTTATATCCAAAACTTTGATGGTAGACCTAAGTCTGCGTGTAACGTTCTTGCTGCTTCTTTAAGTGTTATGTTCTTCCTTTCAACAAAGTCGTTCTGCTGAGGAGTGTGTGCCGCTGAGGTTTCGTGATGGATCCCTTCAGCTTCGCAGTATTCTTTCATCATTGAATTCAGTAATTATGTTCCTCGATCTGAGCGTATTCTTTGTATATTGATATCCTTTTCGACGCTCAGTCTTTTCAGTAGTTTCGGCAGTTCAGTTTGACGTCAGACTTGTTGGCGATGAAAATCACCCAAAGACATCTTGAGTAGTCATCTATGACCACAAGAGCATATTTCTTGCCTCTGATCGTCACTA
The DNA here is from genome assembly GCA_028984105.1 of Lavandula angustifolia. Lineage (NCBI taxonomy): Eukaryota > Viridiplantae > Streptophyta > Magnoliopsida > Lamiales > Lamiaceae > Lavandula > Lavandula angustifolia. The sequence goes on along the minus strand of CM054818.1, from coordinate 12,441,626 downwards.
GAGAGACCGGCCCGAATAGGTCCATCTGGAGCAGCTAAAGGATTCCATCATTAGAAGGTGATGAAATTGGCGGATTACTGGATTTTGTCTGCTTTCCCTTCATGCATGCTTCACAATTCTTGTGTCTTTTGAAGACTTCATTGGGCAGTCCTCTTAATTTAGCATTTCTTGCTTGTTTGTTCATTGTTTTGAAGTTCAGATGACTCAGTCTTCTATACCACAATCATGTTGTTCTATCATCTGACTCTGTTTGTGCTAGCAAGCAGGCTTCAGGTTCGCGTGGTATTTGAATCAGCATAATAGATGTTTCTTCTCCACGAGCCTGTATTTCCTGTAGTTTTATCAAGAACATCACAAAAACCTGCGTCAAAAGTCACTTTATTGGAGTTATCACATAATTGACTTACTGAAAGGGTATTATGTTAAAGTCCTTCAACATATGTTACTCTGGGAACTATGGCAGTTCCAATTCTTAATGTTCCATATCCCCTTGTATATCCTTTGGAGTTGTCACCAAACTCAATTCTGGCTCGTTCCTATTGAACGTAGTTGGTTAGTAGATTCTCTTGATGCGTCATGTGTCTTGAATATCCATTGTCCACGATCTAAGGGTCCTTATACACCTGCAACATAAAAACAAATTCAGGTACCCTTTGGGTTCAGGTTAGGTCCTTAGTTGTTAATAGATTTTGGAACACAAATCTATCTGACAACCCTGGCGGTTTCATACACTTTCTTGCCCTTCCTGTCAACAAGTCTCACTGCTGGACTGAGAGATGTTGACTTCTTTGTTTTCTAAGGTTTGGATCTCTTCTTCTTCTGAACCTTGGAGCTACTGATTCTGGGCTCATAGTAGTATGATTCATACTGAGCTGGATGAGTACACTGAGGATGGCCATACTGTTTGGCCCATCTGACCTTCTTGGTTCCTCTTGAGTTTGATCAGGGTGTTTTGGGGCTTGAACCTCTGGTCATCTTTTGGAAGCTAAGTTGAGGTGCTTTCATCTTTAGCTTGTTCTTTGTCTGAGGGGTTATAAGTTCGGCATACTGAGTTCCCCCTTGGACAAATCTATCTGCCAGCTTCTCTGAGCTTTTCTATCCTGAAGTATATGCCTCATATGTATATTCAAGTCCTTCCTTTGTGGAGGATGGTCTTTGTGATCTTAGTATGCTTTCAAGCTTCTCTTTAGGTCCTAGGTATTGCTCAGTCATCAAGGTTCTCCAAACCTCATCACTTTTTTTCTCAAAGCTTCATACTCAACTCTGGACTGGGCAAGCTTATCTTTTAGACTGGAATTTTAGTGTCTTTCTCGTAGGTGTCCTTGATTAGAACTGAGATCTGAGATTCTTATAGTTGAGACTTAGTCATTAAAGATTTGATCTCTTCCATCTGTCTCAAGACACGTCCTTCTGACTCAGTAGAAACCTGACTACTCATTGAAAGTCTCTGTTTTTCAGCTAACAAGAATTGCAGCTCATGAAGTGTCTTGCTAAACTAAGTGTTCATCTGTATATGTTCCTCTAGAAGATCTTCATAGGCTTGAACCACATCTAAGGGTTCTCCTATAATAGAGCATGTGTCGTATCTGCCAGGTGAAGAACGACATATGTTAGTATTGGAATTTATCTCAGCCTCTTCTCCAGCCATGAGACACAGTTCACTCTCTTCTTCAGCTTCAATTGCCATGAATGTGGCTTCATCATCTGATGATTCCATGAATAGTTCATCATCGCTCGTGCAATTGGAAACTTCTCTAGCTATATAGGCTTTCCTTTTTTCTAATAAATTTGTTCCTTCTAGATTGCCTTTCAGCTCTTTCAGCAGCCGAGAGCTTTGGACATTCATACTGGTAATGTCGGTCTTTTTACAGTTGTAACACGTTGAGCTTTTGCCATCTTTTCTAGGTGTGTCATTGTTTCCCGTGGCGGCAGTCTCAGTGTTCCTGCATCCAGGTAGAGAATTAGATTACATTTCGGGTAATTGTTTTCTCTCTTACCTTGGTAGTTCTTCGAGGCTCTCTTCATTTTTCTAAGCTTGTCCTTCTCCTTTTGATACTTTACTGCAAGGAGAGCATACTTCTCAGCTAGGTTATCAGTAGTTGGGATTGTCAGTGAGCTTCCAACTGATCGACTAGTGATAGCTCCAAGTGTGTTGATCGTTGCTTTATAGGCATGATCCATTAGCATATCAACGTCAACACAGGGAGTATGTGGAAGATTGAACTCAAACTCCTCAGCTTTTAATTTTGAAAAAATATAGTTAGGAGTAACTGTACTTAAGTCAGATCTTCGCAAACATGTAGCAAAGGAGTACCAGTTGGGCCAAGTAAGAGCCCTCAAAATTTTGGTATTTATCTCCTTGTTGCTGAAGGTTTTCCCGAGTTCGTTGATGATGTTGATTTGATTTTTGAATCTGATACTGAAATCATCAATTGACTCTCTAGGAATCATCGCAAAGGCTTCGAGCTTTTGTAGCTCCAACTCCAGCTTGTTCTCCTTAATTTGTGGAGTTCCTTGACTCAGCACGGCTAGAGTATACCAGAGCTCCTTTACAGTTTTGCAGTCGTGCACTCTTCCGAGGTATGAGTCACTAAGTGTAGTTAGTATTGCATTACGTGCGACTCGGTCAAGGTTTTGCAATCCTTTCTTCTCGTGTAAAGAGGCTCTTATCCTTGGGAACTTTTTCACCAGTTATGGCACCTATTGCTCCTACAGCAATAGGAGCAATAGGTCCTTTCTCCTGGACATCCGTCATGATGTCGACCATGGGAACTATAGGTCCTTTCTCTAGGACTTCCGTCATACTGACATGCAGCGACGTCAGATGTGCCTCCATTCTTACTCGTCATACCGCATAGTTTTCTACTGAAAAGATGGGTACTATTCATATACCTAACATGTCGGTCATCGTGAAGATAAGGTAAAGGATGTTATGAAAAGAATGTGAATGCAGTGAAGAACGGTTTTCAGGATCTGTTCTAGTAGACCACCATATTTAGAAAATGATAATTAGAAGAACGATGCTCTGATACCAATTGTTGGTTCAGAGACGAGCCTTCAGATGTAGAGGGGTGAATACACCTAAGTGCAAATTTTAACTCAAACGCGAAAGTTAGTATCTACTGAATTATACTACTCAACAAGTCAGCTAGCCAAATAAGCTTTCTCGATTGCATGGGCAGAGAGTATCTGTCTACTGAGTCCTATCTACTAACTTCAGTCTGTGAACAGTAATTCAGTATAGGATAAAATGCGGAAGTGTGGGCCTAAATAATTTCCATCTCAATATGAAAAAACGTTTTATGCTGAGTGTGATTTTTAAATATCAGTTTGTATGCAGTATGAACAGACAGACAATGAAACAGCAAATCAACACAATCAGTTTTTAAAGTAGTTCGGATACACTGGATCCTACGTCCACTGTCCTGAACAAGGCAAGAGTTCTTGATTACTTATATTGAACAAGTCTCAGTCGATCTGTACACTGGACAAATATTCTAATTATAGTTTTAGTGACTTTAGAGTTTCAAACACGGGGTTTGATTTTCTCCAACTAAGGAGTTCTTACAATAAGAACAGTTCAACAGGCTGAACTCCTTCGAATTTTCTAAGCTTAAGATATTACAAGAGTTGCTTAGAATAGAGAATGGGAACATTAGATCTCTAGAGTGAAGAACTAATTATATTTCTATGTGTATTGAGTTCTTTGTTGTGTAAGTTGTTTGGTTGCTAGAGCTTTTGAATGCTTGAATGCTTTTGGTTCCCGATTTTTTCTCTGCATGAAGACTCTTCTCTGTTTATAGTCTCGACTCATGAATAGATCCATTGGAAAAGGTCTAGACACGTGTCGAAAACGACAAGAAAATCGGCCATCTTGAGCTTTGGAAACCACTGTAGAGATTCTTTCTTTTTCAGTCTAGGGAGTAGCTTTATGTCAGAGCAAGTACAGTGTTGGCAGCTCCTCAATGGTCGAGGTTAGAGAGTTTGTGAGGTTTGTTCAAACTCCAAGTGGATACTGAGTTGACTTCCTCTGATTCGGACACTTTACTGAGTTGTCTCCTACTGACATTCTTCTGAGATATTCAGTTCGTGGCACGATTTTCTCTACTGATTCAGTTGGTTCTGAGACGCTGAACTGAGTTCCTTATGATGAGTCCATCCAGCTGACATAAGATGTTCTACTAAACCTATCAGCAACTGAACTCTAGCTAGTCTACTGAGTTCCTAACATGCTGAACTCAACTAAGCTATTACATTATGAGGTTCATCATTCAGCTAAGGGTTTTTGGGATCTTCAAATCTTCTCATACTGAATCTCATACCCAACAAACTGCTTAGATCTGATTAGTCTTGTTAGGTATCTTCTTTCTAGGCAAACGTAGACTAACTAGGTTTTCTACTTTGAATGCTCAACATCTGTAGAAACCTTGACCTGGTTCCTTTGTACTTAATGCTCATTGGTAGTTGCCTAGTCATTGCTCAACAAGGTAGGTCAACTGCTTGGGTAGGTGGTTGTTTATATGCTCAACATGGCAGTCACACTTGCATAGAAGGATTGGACGCCCTTGTACTCAACACAATGTCCTAGCCAGGTAGCCTTAGTTCAACTGATTCATCTAGTAATCTAGGATCGGATAGGGGGTGGTGTGGAATTACCTTAGCTGGATTACCTTTATTATCTTGTTATCTACTTATTATTTGTTGCATGTTACCTTTCTGCCTAGTTTTAGACAACCTAAAATTTATGGTGGTTACTAGTCAAAACCTTAGGTCAGTAGAGACAGTATACTTAATCGTCCGTTCCTTGAGGACCGACCTCTTGCTTGTCGTTGTGCTTGTTTAAAGTACAATTTATGTGCAGGTGATTCGCACTTATAAATTTATTTGGTTTGCGCGGTGTTTGTAAGATGAAAATATAGTGCGATTACATATAGAGAATCGAGAACACAGAGAGATAACATATGTTTAAATTACTTTAATTTTAAATCATTACATGTTTTTCATTTAATATTTAATTATAAATTAAATTAAATAATTCGATTAAATGAGAATCATAATAGTTATCGTGTATTAACCAAATAATTCTATTTTCCTCCAAATCATATTCCAAAAAGTCACATTTCCTAATTTTACTTTCCTGGATTATTTTCCTCATAGTTATTCTCCACCGGAATTACATGCCCCAACAACTTTACTTTTCTGATAACCAAACGGGCCAAAATGATTTTCTTAGTTAAGGTTTTTAACGAGGCATCCGATGCAACACATAATATCCAAAAGAGTGTCGATATCAACATCCAACAGAGATGCTCAAGTGATGTTCTAGTGGATTCTTTTACGAAGGCATTACCAACGTCAACATTCAAGAAGTTGGTACGCAAGATTGATATGCGCCGACTCAAGGATCTACAATGACTATATTGAGGGGGAGTAGTTGTACTCTTTTTTCCTTCGACTAGTTTTTATCCCATTGAGTTTTTCTGGCAAGGTTTTAACGAAACATTAGTTTCTTTTAGGGATGGTCAATCAAGGGGGAGTGTTGTAAATATATTATAATATTATATTTATCATATATAGTGATGACCATCTAAACCTCCATATGTAGCTCTATAAATAAAGGTATTTGATACTCATAATAATACACATCTCATTTCTACTCTCTCTATTATTCTCTACATTCTCCTTAGTTTATAAAAATATTTATACTCCATCCCATTACACTTGTCTAATATTCTATTTCGAGTTGTCTATCTCACTTGTCCACTTTCTAAATATAGAAATGAGTCTCACATATTTACTCAATCAAATCAACTCTAAACAATTAAATAATAATATGGGTCTCACACATAATTCTATATAATTAATTAATTATATGTGTTCTGTCTGTTTATTATATAAAATTAATCCACCTAAATAATCGTGCCGAAATCAAATTGGACAAATGAGATGGGACGGATGAGTATTTAATTTAATTAATTTGCAAATTACTTAGACCAGGGCCAAAAAAAAATATCTTCAGACACGAGGGGTATTTCTGTCAATACCGTATAAACCTAAAGGCCGAAAGCTATAATTAGCAGAGGCGATTCCAAAATCAACATTACTGTTAGGGTTTTACACCGAGCGCCGCTCGTCTTGTAAGCTGCGCCGCTCGTCTTGTAAGCTTCGCTCTGCCACCACTGTTTAACTAGCTAATTTCTATTGCGTGTATGTGTTTGTTATTTTCATTGATGTATCATGAGCTGATCGGAAAGTTAAATTTTTTTTTTTTACTTTTTGATCTTCTTTGATAATGTGTTTACTCTAATCTGGTCCATCTAGATAGTTCAGATGCACGTCTACGATTAGATCAGTTTTGAGTTATCTGTATTTGCATATATACTCAGCTTGCATGATTGCGTCTTTTGCGTATCAAACTAAGGGTTGACGGGTTTTTTTTGTTTTTTTGTTTTGGTTTGTGTTCTTTTGATTCATAAGATAAGCATATAGATCTACGGCTCTGTTGTGTCTTTGTTAAATTTTGGTACATAACCGACATAATTTTTTGTTTGTTATGATGAAACTATCTCCTGTGAAGATTATCACTTTGTGATTTAGGTCTAAAGTTAACGGCTCAAGTTCTATGATACCAGATGAAATTCGGTAATCTGTTAATTGCAAGATATGAGAGTTTCTATTATTCACATAGCAGCCTAATATTTAGGAGAATCGTGTCTGCTAATCAGTTGCCATTCTTCTGTGATTTGCACTATAATCCTCATGCTATTCCGAACGTGGATATAATCTTCAAATGTTTTTCTAACATGCAAGCAGGAGCTGATATTCATATCTCTTGATGATATCACTTGTTTACTAATTGCAGGTATTTGATTGACTTGTGAAACAGTAAAAACTCGTCAAGATGGTAAGTTAACTAGAACACTTTTAGCTGTAATCTACTTGTCAGATTTTGTAACTTGATCTAACAATAATTACATTATTAATAATGATTGCAGGTGAAGTTCACAGCTGATGAGCTCCGTAGGATTATGGACTACAAGGAAAACATCCGTAATATGTCTGTTATTGCCCATGTTGATCATGGTAAGGAAGCTGCAATATCGATTTCAATTTATGTAGTATCATCCCCCTGAATGAAATTCAGACTTCATTCCCTATTTTGAAACATTATGTAATACTCTTGTTTATGAATACTCTTTGCAGGAAAGTCAACACTGACAGATTCTCTAGTTGCTGCTGCTGGTATCATTGCCCAAGAGGTTGCTGGGGACGTAAGAATGACAGACACAAGAGCAGACGAAGCTGAACGTGGTATTACTATTAAGTCCACTGGTATCTCATTGTATTATGAGATGACTGATGAGTCTTTGAAGAATTACAAGGGAGAACGAAAAGGCAATGAGTACCTCATCAATCTTATTGATTCTCCTGGGCACGTCGATTTCTCTTCTGAAGTGACAGCTGCTCTTCGTATCACCGATGGTGCTCTTGTCGTGGTGGACTGTGTTGAGGGTGTGTGCGTCCAAACAGAGACTGTCCTCCGACAGGCACTTGGTGAAAGAATTAGGCCTGTCTTGACTGTTAACAAGATGGACAGGTGTTTCCTTGAACTGCAAGTTGATGGAGAGGAGGCTTACCAGACATTCCAGAGGGTGATTGAGAACGCCAACGTCATCATGGCCACATATGAGGATCCTTTGTTGGGTGATGTTCAGGTTTACCCGGAGAAAGGTACTGTTGCCTTTTCTGCTGGTCTGCACGGTTGGGCATTTACTTTGACAAACTTTGCAAAGATGTATGCTACCAAGTTTGGTGTTGACGAGGCAAAGATGATGGAAAGGCTGTGGGGAGAGAATTTCTTTGATCCAGCAACCAAGAAGTGGACTACAAAGAATACTGGATCTGCTACGTGCAAACGTGGTTTTGTTCAGTTCTGCTATGAACCCATCAAAATGATCATCAACACCTGCATGAATGACCAGAAAGACAAGCTGTGGCCTATGTTGCAGAAACTTGGCATAACAATGAAGTCTGAGGAGAAGGATTTGATGGGTAAAGCATTGATGAAGCGTGTCATGCAAACATGGCTTCCTGCCAGCACTGCTCTATTGGAAATGATGATATTCCATCTTCCTTCTCCAGCTACAGCTCAAAAGTATCGTGTTGAGAACCTGTACGAGGGACCTTTGGATGATGCTTATGCCACTGCTATCAGGAACTGTGATCCTGAGGGACCTCTAATGCTTTATGTGTCTAAGATGATTCCAGCCTCTGACAAGGGCAGGTTCTTTGCCTTTGGCCGTGTTTTTGCTGGAAAAGTCTCAACTGGTTTGAAGGTCAGAATTATGGGCCCTAACTATGTCCCTGGTGAGAAAAAGGACTTGTATGTCAAGAGTGTTCAGAGAACTGTCATCTGGATGGGTAAGAGGCAGGAAACAGTTGAAGATGTACCTTGTGGTAACACGGTTGCTATGGTTGGTCTTGATCAATTCATCACCAAGAATGCTACCCTGACCAATGAGAAAGAAACTGATGCTCATCCAATCAAAGCCATGAAGTTCTCTGTCTCGCCTGTTGTTAGAGTTGCAGTGCAGTGCAAAGTTGCGTCCGACCTACCAAAGCTGGTTGAAGGTTTGAAGCGTCTGGCCAAGTCTGACCCTATGGTTGTCTGTACTATTGAGGAATCCGGAGAGCATATTGTTGCTGGTGCTGGTGAGTTGCACCTTGAGATCTGCTTGAAGGACTTGCAGGATGATTTTATGGGTGGTGCTGAAATCATAAAATCCGACCCTGTTGTTTCCTTCAGAGAGACTGTTCTGGAGAGGTCTTGCCGTACGGTTATGAGCAAATCCCCTAACAAGCACAACCGTCTCTACATGGAAGCCAGACCAATGGAAGAGGGTCTTGCTGAGGCCATCGATGATGGGCGTATTGGTCCAAGGGATGATCCCAAGGTGCGGTCAAAGATCCTGTCGGAGGAGTTCGGTTGGGACAAAGAACTTGCTAAGAAGATCTGGTGTTTTGGTCCTGAAACCACTGGCCCCAACATGGTTGTTGACATGTGTAAGGGAGTCCAGTACTTGAATGAAATCAAGGATTCTGTTGTGGCTGGTTTCCAGTGGGCGTCCAAGGAAGGGCCGTTGGCTGAGGAGAACATGAGAGGCATTTGCTTTGAGGTGTGTGATGTTGTTCTTCACGCTGATGCTATTCACAGAGGTGGTGGTCAGGTTATTCCTACTGCCAGGAGGGTCATCTATGCCTCACAGATTACAGCCAAGCCTCGGCTTTTGGAACCCGTTTACCTTGTTGAGATCCAGGCACCCGAGAATGCCCTCGGTGGAATTTACAGTGTGCTGAATCAGAAGCGTGGTCATGTGTTTGAGGAAATGCAGAGGCCGGGCACTCCTCTTTACAACATCAAGGCATACCTTCCAGTTATCGAATCATTTGGTTTCTCCAGCACCTTGAGAGCTGCAACCTCCGGTCAGGCTTTCCCGCAGTGTGTCTTCGATCACTGGGACATGATGTCGTCGGATCCCCTCGAATCCGGATCCCAGGCTTCTACTCTCGTTGCCGAGATTCGCAAGAGGAAGGGCTTGAAGGAGCAGATGACGCCGCTGTCCGACTTTGAGGACAAGCTTTGAGTCACTCAACAGCTAAATTTTGTCTTCTTTTAAACATCGCCTGCCTTCACGGCTCTGCACTGCTACTTATTTTTGAAGTTAGTTTTTTTCCTTGCTATTGCGATATGTGCTATTGAGTCTCTGTTGAGTTGCGTCAAGAGTCGATACTGTTGAGTATTTATCTGAACAAGGTTATTTTCTAATCTTACCTTTGCTCTTCTAACTCCTTTTGCTTCTGCTTTGGCTGATTTTTCAGCCATTTGTACCATTTTTATGTATTGTTTCTGCGTTGGTAGATATTTGAAGTTTAACATGCAATTTTTTTTGGATGATTAGGGTAATCCGCAGCCATTATAAAAGTGTGCACTGAGTAAATCTCGTTTATGTGTTCTAGCATGTAGACAATATCTACGTGATTAATTATGTTTCCTAATTCGATTCATTGCTTTTCTTTTTTTTTTTTTTTTTTTTTTTTTTCGTCTTACCGGTTTGTACGTCATACATTCGATATGCCATCATTGTGCTTCCACCATAATAATTATATGAAGAGAGTACTTGCTGATACCGATGTATACCAAATCAATTGTAAGTTTTATGAATGCTATTAAACAAAAATCTCAATACGAATCAGAAGGTGATAATCATATTACAACAACAAAAATGATCTTTACCGAAGTTGAACAACTTATATAAGCCTAAGAGCAAACCAGAAAAGTGATTCAGATCTCCCCCCCTCTCTTTCTCTACGATTAATTACTTGACTAGTCATTGGTCGAAGAAATTAGGGCCAGCTCGAGAGAGAAGTTCCTCACCAGCATCTCTACCCATCTTTATCATATCATCAAAAGCGTACAGTCCTCTTCTTGAGGTTTCAAGTACTGCATTGTAAAAAGTAAATATGTTGAGCGCCCACATGCCATTCAAGTCACATCTACAAGCTATAATTATCATGTTTTGATGTACCTTGAGTTCCATCAGGAGATGCAACCAGTCCTCTGAATATACAATTTCCATCCTCATCACGACTGGCATATCCAGCTATTGGAGTTCGACAAGATCCATCCAGTTTCTCTAGGAATGCTCTCTCACATGCAACTGCTAACCTGGTTTCCTCGTGATTTAAGGCTGCCAAATATGTAGCCTGCGGAGAGATTGTTTCAATTGGATGAGAACATGATGGAAAATTCTGGCATTTAAAATGAGGCCAATCATAGTTTAGCAGAGAGAGATATGTATATGCATACCATCTTTTCATCGTCACTTCTACTTGCAATTCCTATAGCCCCTTGAGCTACAGCAGGGAGCATGTCATCAATGGACATAATAGAAGTAACATATTCCGTCATGTTTAGGCGTTTCAATCCAGCTAGTGCCAATAAAGTTGCTTGGACCACCCCTTCATTTAATTTTTTCAACCTTGTTTGTACATTACCTCGAAAATTCTCCAGTACCTGCATGATATAAGTAACCACATATTGTATATTAAAAAAGAAAGCCCCTTCAGTATGTCAAGATCTAACTTTCAGGTGCAAAGCTCCGAAAGGATCTCTAAAGTGAACATAGAACGTAAGTGTACTAGCAACTACTACTTGCATAACAAAGGGGATTTTCATCAAGTAATACTCTTCATTGCTTCTGCCCAACTCCTGAAAAAAATCCATAGGATGTGCTTATATGGGACAGGTTTTCTATACAAACATTATCTGAACAATAAGTTTGTTTATTGATGGAATTAATCATATCTTATAATCAGTAGTTTCCAAGTCGATAAATAATGAGTACATGAAGGTAGATGGGTACCAAAAATGAAATAAATAATTGCATCATTCAGCATGGCTCCAGAAAATAAAGAAGTTCTTGACATGAACTTGACATATCTCCAAATAATCTTCTCACAGTGAGAAATCATACAGACACACACGCATATATCTGCCTGCACTACATTAAGTGACATCAGATTGAACATTGACCAAGCACAAGAGAAGACGAGACGGAATATTTATGTTGGTGAAAGTGAAAAATCAGAGGTTGGGGCGTATTTCCACATTTGGATCAGAATGATCAAAAGTTGTTTTACCAGGTGAGAAGATGGAACAATAATGTGAATAGAGAACACTAAAAGCTTTTCCAGCAAAGCAAACCGAAATCACAATGATAATAATATACAACAATGTTATGGCAGAAGAATGCAACTTTTTAGTTGACATCAAAATTAAGTTCTATCATAGAAAAGAAAGTAACATCAATGCACTCACATTTAGTGATGGATATCTATTGAGAAGTTGTGACTTCCTCCTCAATGAAGCAGTGCCCACAGTGCTTCCTGCAGGAAGCTCAGCCAGAGAAGCTGAAGTGAGGCAGATGAAAGCATCACGGACATCCTCCCTTGGGAGATTACAAGGTAATATTGTGTTCTTCGGAAGATACGTCGGAACATCTTTCATCGAATGGACGGCAATATCAATGTCACTGTTAATGAGTGCCTCATCTATCTCCTTAGTAAATAAACCCTTCCCTCCAATATCTGCAAGTGGCTGACTAAGAATTTTGTCACCGGTTGTCTTGATGACCACAATTTGAATTGCTCCCTCTTCAGCTAACTGAGGATGCGACACAATCAGTTTGTCTCGGGTTTCATATGCTTGGGCGAGGGCCAGTGGACTGTCCTACCAAGAATAGCAACATAAAGCCATTCAGAAATGAATTGAACACAGAAGAGCCACATGACAGAAATCTTAGTAATCACGAATATACAAGTTAATTGAAAAACTCAGGTACAGCTATACAGCTAAAGATCTCCACCCAACAACATATAATATCCATCACAGCCATACAGCTGAAGATCACAAATTGGACAGAAGTCAAACAACACAGTACTGTCAAATGTCAACCTCAATAGAAGTAAAACAACACATTACGTAGGCATAAATCAATCCTCTACAATAAAAATCTCATAAACATTACCTTCCCCTAGTTCCTATTCTGATTACGGCAGTTTTGGCTTCTTTCTGCTGTTCGACAGCAAGGGAAGCCCTAGTGACCAAAGCCCTACCCCGCGCGCTCGAAGATCTCCGACCGCAAGAAGGATTAAAGCCGAAAGCTGCAACTGCCCCGGCGGTGAAATTAGCGGAAAGAGGCCTATATTGCGCTGGATTTACAGTAGCTACGGCTACGGTGGCAACCTCCATTGCTGATGGGATTGAGAAACGAAAATGAATAGCGTTGTGTTTGGATTTTCTCTTTTATTTTTAACAAGGAGATAAAAGATTTTACGCGGGTTTCGGCTTATCCCAACCCAATCAATCGAGCTCAACATGTTTTGGGGTCACTTTAGAGTCTGTTGGTCCACTCATGTGCTGCCACGTCACCTTTTGCTTTCACATCGTGGAACCACCTTCCACCGTGTATTGCTGATTCTATGATATGTATATACTCCCTCCGTCCCATTATTAGTGGTCACCTTTCCTAATTTGGACGTCCCGCTATTAGTGGCAACGTCTTAAATTAGTAAGAAGCTAACACCCTCTTTCCTACTTTATCATTTTATCTCTCTTACTTTATATCTACTCTCATTATTATACTCATTTCTCTCTTCTACTTTATTATCTTCTCTCTCATACTCTCTCATTATTACACTCATATTTCTCTCCTACTTTATTATCTACTCCTCTCTCCTACTTTATTACATATTCTCTTAATTACCGTGCCGAAAAGAAAGGCGTCACTAATAATGGGACGGATGGAGTATTATATACTCCCTCCGTCCCACTAATTATGTCTCAGTTGACTTCAGCACGAAGATTAAGAAACATTGTTTAGGGAGTTTAATTGTGTTGGGTAGATAGATTAACAACTTATAATATTCATTTTTATTCTTATAAGATGAGTGCACAAATTTCGAGAAGAAAATATAGGAGAGAGTGTGAATTCCACCTAAATTTATTAAAACATGGTTGAGATACATTAAGGGGGCGTTTGGTTTGCCCACAGGATCTTTTGTCCCATTTTTTATGTCCCACTCCGTGGCCCACTCTCAGTAAGCAGCTACCTGCTTACGATTTGAATTTTTGGCGTATTCGTAAGCACCTAGGCGCTTACAGTTAAAATGTGAGTGGAACACAAGAAAATGGGACAGAAGATCCGGATTGGTTTGGTTTGTGAGTTTACAACCCCACTATGGAATGGGGGAGGAATGATACCCATATAATATGTTTGGAATGTGGATTTCGATATTATACTATGGGTTTCATACCCGAATAGGTATGGGTTTTCTCATACCCATGTATCTACTTGGATTTGAGTTTCAAAACCCATATGGGTATCAAAATTAATTTTTTTATGTATTATTTTTAAAAAATAAAAATAATTTATAATACTTAGCTAAAATACAAATAATTAAAAAAATAATTATTATATTAAATAAAACTTAATTTTTTTCAGAATAAACATTATTATTAAGAAAAAAAATAAACATAATTTAGAAAAATGTTTTAATTTTATTTAAAAGTAAATACAATAATCTCGTTAACAAAATAAGAATATTAAATAAAACTTAAATTTTGTCAAATGTAAATATTTTTATTTAAAAATGTTATAACTTTATAAAAATGTCTTTATTTTTTTATAAAATAAATATTCGATAATCTCATAAAAATATGTAAGAAAGTATATTTTTATAATTATTTTTTAAAATATTTATTAATATTTTGTAAATACTCAAAATAAAAGATATTTTGCTTTTTATTAAAATATTTTTGTATTAAATTTCACAAAATTAAAAAAAGACTCATATTATTATTATTTAAAATATTACAATATTCATAATATTATACATTCTCATTGAGGCCTAAGTACAACCAAACATCATATTTGGTTATCATACTCATTCACATGTAAATGTCAAACACCATTAAAGGAATCAGTCATACTCATACCCAATCACCCTACTATCATACTCATTACTATTGCCATTCTCGAATTCTTACCAAACGGCCCCTAAATTTTTTCTAATTTTTTTTTAAACATTTTGTTTATTAAGAAATAATCTAATCTTTTAAAAAAGTTCATAAAAATTAAATTATGAAAAAAAAAAAAAAAGAGATGTACACAAAATCTGGATTGAAATCTAAGTACAGAATGCTTCCATACAGCCGAGATCAACAAAAAATCTGCATTGAAATTCATGTTCCCTCCAAAATCAGAATTACAGTAAGGGAAGAGAGTGTAATTCCCCTCTAAGTACACAAAATTCGAATTTCCCTCCATTACATATGTTTATAAATAGCCAACAAGTACTACTACAACTTCAATTTCCATACATGTTCAAAACATAAAACATCCACAAAATGAGAGAGAAAAGGAGCAAAAATCTAACTGACGACGAGCGTATGAGAATCGTGCATTTCCTTCTGCAGAACAATAAGAACGGGAAGATTGACAAAGGCAAACGAAGTGAAGTAGCATCCACGTACGACGTCTCTCCAAGGACAGTGAATCGGCTATGGGCGGCTGCAAGAAAACAACAGAAAAATAGGCAAGTTATCTGTGTAAAGAGCAAGAAACCAGGAACACCAAGGAGAAAGATAGTCCATCTTAATCTGGAGTTGATTGAGAATTTGGAATTACAAAAAAGGGCTACTATTAGAAAGCTTGCAGCTGGTATCAACTGCAGCAGGAGTCAAGTATGGAGGTGGGTGAATAAGGGGCTTATCAAAGCTCACAGTAGTGCTATAAGGTGATCAGTCCTAATCACCTTACCATAGACAACAAGCAGCAATCAAGAAGAACAAACTTAACAAACAAGAACATATGCCTTCAGAGAAGGCTAATCTCAACAAACAAATGCCTTCAGACAAGGCTAATCTCAACAAACAAATGAGCATAGTAATCATCATTTCAGACCCTCAACTCACGTTTCAGACAAGGCTCATCTCAACAAACAAATGAGCATACTAATCATCATTTCAGACCCCCAACTCACGTACCACTCCCACACACAATAGCAAGATGGCCAATACAAAAACAATATACTGTAATAGGGAAAGAACGACCCAGTAGGAGCAAATCTAACC
This sequence comes from Lavandula angustifolia, assembly GCA_028984105.1. NCBI lineage: Eukaryota > Viridiplantae > Streptophyta > Magnoliopsida > Lamiales > Lamiaceae > Lavandula > Lavandula angustifolia. The sequence goes on along the minus strand of CM054818.1, from coordinate 12,425,932 downwards.
GGTCTGGCTTGTAGGCTGGAAGCCATAAGCGAATCATTTCATCCAACCATGGCTGACGTGCCCGCCTCCTTGCCATTTCCTGATCGGCTTCCTCCTCCATTTCCTCCGTGTCCGGCGAATGAAAAGTGGGCATCTTAAAGGGAAAAAATATGAGCTCCGGACAGAGACAAACATATTCGGACTCGTCCGCGACGGAGGCGTCGGACACAGCGGCACTCAGATTTCCGTTCTCACCCATTTTTGACCCAAGATCCAGAGTATCTATTTCGTGTGATGGCTATTTGAGGCAAGGGGGAGGTAAAGTGCTCAAAATTTCGAGCGGTTCTTGGGAATTCATCACAGCGCAACAATGGAGGTGGCGTAGATCTAGGGTTCGAAGAACAGTCGAGAGGGAGATGAGAGGTATGGAGAGAGAAATGTTATTTTGATGTTGGGTGGGTTAGGTAGAAAAAAGATAGGTTGGTGTGTAATTAATTTAAATGTGGGGCCCATGTTAAGATTTTGATTAAGTGTAATTATTTCCTTTTTTGAAAAGGGGACAATAATAGCGGGACAGCCCGATAAGGTAAGTAGGACACAAATAGCGGGACGGAGGGAGTATATATATATATATATATATATATATATATATATATATGAATAATTTGTGATATAAAAAATAAATAAGGTTAGTAATAGAGAATGTATATAAAACATTGGTAAGTATTGGTCCCATAACGAGTTCGTCAACCATTTCGCATTTCATATGCTTAGAAACAGAATTTATTCAAAACACGTCTTAAATAGTGTTTGCCATATTTATCATTCAAACAATTAGTGCAGTTTGCATCTTTCCTCTAACACCATATGGACGCAAAATTAGCACTATTAATTGAAGAGAATAACATATATAATTAAACATATTTAAATTAATATTGTTAGACACCGCGAGATTTTATTATTTTAGAATATTTATTAATTTAGAGAGTATTTTCGAACTTGAACAAAATCTAATTTTATTTTGATGAATATAAGAAGTTATAAGTTTATCTATATATCATATTAATTTAATGTCATTTTATTATTTACTATCTAAAATGAATTATACTCCCTCTGTCCCGCTATTCTTGTCTTATTTTGATGAAATCTAATTGTATTTTTTGGTTGTTTTGCTATTATTGTCTTCGTCCCAAAAAAGGATAACAACTTGTGAACCACAATAGATTAAACAAATGACTCCGCCACTTTAACACACTTTCATGCACTTTAATAGCTCCACTTACTTTTTTAAACTCTGCGTTGAATACAACTATAAGACATGAATAGCGGGACAGGGGTATTTATTTGTTAAGAAATAATGAATTTGTTCATTTAAAAAATAAGTACTCCCTCTGTCCCGCTATTACTGTCCTACTTTCCTAATCGGGTTGTCTCATTATAACCGTCATCTTTCCTAAAATGGCAAAAAAATACTATGTTGGTCCAGAGACGAGCCTTCAGGTGTAGGGGGTGGTGAATACACTTGAATGCAAATTTCAAACTCAAACGCGAAAATTAGCAAAGCTGAATGTTGCTACTGAAATAGTTAGTTGGCCAAATAAACTTTCTGGATCGTGTGGGCAGAGATAACCTTCTACTGAGTCTATCTACTGACTTTAGTCAGTGAACAGAAGCCCAGTATTGGATTTTGTGTGCGGAAGTATAGGCTCAAAAATATGTCCGTCTCAGTTTGAAAAACCCGTTTTATGCTGATTGTTTAAAAGTCAGTTTTATGCAATATGAACAGTAAACAATGCAATAGTTAAAATCGACAAAGAATTTTTAAAGTGGTTCGGATACAAGATCTTACGTCAACTATCTTGAACAAAGCAGGAGTTCTTGTATTAATTATACTGAGCAAGTCTCAATTAATCTATGCGCTGGACATATATCTACTTATAGTCGTAGTGACTTTACAGTCTCAACCGTGAAGGTTTGAGTTTCTCTAACTATGAAGGAGTTCTTATAATAAGAACAGTTCAGAAAGCTGAACTCCTTCGAGTTTTCTAAGCTAATGATTTTACAATGAGCTTGCTTAGAATAGAGAAAGGGAACGGATTAAAGTCTAGAGTGAAGAATTAGAAGGATTCTCTCTGAATGCAAGTTCTTCACTGGAATAGACTTTGAGTTTGCTAGAGTTTTGATCGCTTGAATGCTTGTGTTCCCGTATTGTCTCGTTCGTGTCTTCTCTGCATGAAGACTCTTCTCTATTTATAATCTCGACGTATGAATAGATCCGTTGGAGGGAGTCTAGACACGTGTCGAAAACGACAAGGAAAACGATCATCTTCATTTTAAATGATACTGTAGAGATCCTGTATTTTTCAATATGGAAACAGTTTTACGTCAGAGCAGGTAGAGTGCTGGCGGCTTCTCATTGGTCGAGGTTTAGCGAGTAGGTGAGGGTTATTCAAACTCCAATGTTGAGTTGACTTCCTCTGATTCCTCGGACCTCTACTAAACCCTATCAGCTCCTGAACTCTAGCTAGCCTACTAAGTTTCTAACATGCTGAACTCAATTAAACTATTACAAAATACAAGGTTCATCATTCAGCTAGGGTTTTGGGATCTTCAAATCTTATCATACTGAATCTTATCCCAACATACTCTTATACAAAAAAATGAAGTGGGTCCCTCCTACTTACTACTCATATCTACATTATCATACTCTCTCTCTCTCTCCAAAAATCTATTTGTTGGTCCGGAGACGATAGTCAGGTGTAGAGGGGGGGGGTGAATACACCTGATCACAGTTTCTTTTCTCAGAACGTGAAGGACAGCTGAGCTGTAGGTTGCGACTGATGAACAGTGTCAGATAGTAACCTTCGATCACGGGTCAGAAGTGTGCCAACTACTGAGCTCTCCTACTGACTTTAGTCAGTACTTGAAACTCAGTCGGAGACATTGTGCGGATAAGAGTGTAGGGCCCGGAGATTCGTCTCAGTTTGAAAACGCGTTTTCGCAAGTTAGAGTCTTTTGGCTGGTGCGCTTTGAAAATACGTTTTATACAAAGATATGATTTTTAATCAGTTTGTATGCAATGCAATAAAACAGTAAATAACACAAGCAATTTAACGTGGTTCGGATACGCAAGATCCTACGTCCACGGTCCTGATGAAACAGGAGAACTTGTTGATTTATCTGAGCAAGCCTCAGCAAGGAATCTGTGCACTGGACAGACCCTTCTAAGTTATAGTCCTTAGCGACTTTACAATTCAAACCTAAGTTTGAAGGGGAGGGGATAATCTCCAACTAAGAAGGAGTTCTTACAATAAGAACAATTCACAGAAAGTGAACTCCTTCGAAATTTCTAAGCTATAGATTTTGCAATGAGCTTAGCTAGAGAAGAAGGGATTTAAAGAACTCTAGAGAGAAGAACTAGATATGTTCTATGAAGGCAAGTTCTTCGCTGGAATGGTCTTTAAGTTTGCTAGAGTTTGTTCTTGAGCTTGAGCGTTTTTCCCTTGTGTATCCCGTGCGTGGAGCTCGGTTTTCTTCTCTATTTATAGTTGTGAGCAGGCATGTGTCCGTTGGAGAAGACGATGCCACGTGTCACAAGCTTCCAAAGAAAACGGCCATATTTTCGAATTGTTGCAGCCGAGTTGTTGGACACTGTACATGAGAGCAGCGTTAGTTGGTCAGAGCAGATAAAGTGTTGTCGACTTCTCATTGGTCGAGGTTTGTGGTAGGTGAGAATGTGTCAGTGGTCAGAGTTGACTATTCTTCAACCTCGTATGATCTTCTGCTGAACTTCGAAATGACTTTTACGACTGGGTCGTTTTCTGTCGGATACAGTAGACTTAGGACAGTCTCTGTCTTCTTCGTCTGAGTCTGCTGACAAAGGATATGGCTTTAGTGGGTCAGCTGATGACTGCGAAGGTACTGAGCTTTGCATTGGGTTCTTCTGCTGATGTTTATCAGCTGATCAACTGTCTTCTACTGAAGGAAAAGATCGGCCTCGATCGAAGAATGCAAGCGATTACACGGGATGACGTGGGGTTCTGGAGAGTAACTTCGACAGAAGATCAATCCAACAATTTACCCCGTACAGGACTTAGACGAAAAGATAAACAAATACAAAAAGTCTAACCTATACATCAGCTAATCCTATCGAGACACTACACTACTGATATCAGCTGGGTTTTGGGATCTTCAATTCCATAGTACTACTATGATTTCGCCCAATATTATTTTAACCCGATAACATGCTGAGTATCATCTACTGACTCATAACCCAACAATTTCCCCCTAATTGATGATGCCAAAACCTCTAAAATACAATCTCTAAAAACTTCTATGAAATATAAAGAGAGGATAGTAAACTACTGACATAGATAGACTTCAGTAAACTGAATCAATTAACTTCAACGAGATCAACAGTTAAGAGGGGCAAAATCAGAGAATAGTTATGTGTGAGTGTGTGTCAGATCACTTCAGTGATCAGTTGTGATAGCGAAAACACAACAAAAAATCGTAAGACAATGAGTAATTGTCTGGCTAGAAATAGGAACTGATATATATGAGATGAAGATTACATGGTTCCTATCTCTATCACAAAGGAATGAAGAAGAGAAGATCACTGCTGACGTCTGAATCTCTTGGTCTTGTTCTTGAAGTCTGCAGACTTGTCAGCTGGAGGGTCCAGACAATAATACTTGTAGATTCTTGCACGCAGAATCTGGACTTCCTCGTGATCCGCAGGCTGATGGATACTTAGGCCAAGATGGTAAGCAGTTGCTTCGATCTCATCTTCAATCTCTTTCATGTATAGCACGCCGCGAGTAGTTCTGGGAGGAGGGATGCGTCTGAAGTTTGGAGCTTTGAAGGGTATCTTCTCCTTTTCCATAATCTGACGGAGCTGATCTCTGAGTTCTGCATCGAATCGACAAATAAACTCATCGAAAAGTTGAGCAGCTGGTCTATCAGAAGGATAGAAGCCCCATACGTAATATCCCTTGATAAAATCTGCTTTAAGTTCCTTCCACTGCTCGTTTAGTTCGACTGGCACCCACTTGTCTACATGAGGAATAGGAGCCTTCTTGATGTAAGGTGCTCTGAGCGCTCCTTTCCTGTAGGACCTTGGGATTTGCCTCTTCCGAGTCTGACGTTAGCTCACCTGGCTATCTTATCTCGTCATTTGAATGATCTTAGCCAGGTCATCCAATCTTTTATTCTCTCTCGAGAGCCGCGATCTAAGCATCTCCTCTTCGGAGATTTAGTCCCTTCGGCGTGGCTTCCCGGATGGCTTTGTCCTCGGGCTCTTGCTCGGGTGTTAGAGTAGGAAAATAAGAACTCGAGCTAGGGACCGGATTGCGCAGGAGTGGATGCTTTGGCTAGCTCGTCCCGAGCTTTCTTGGCTTCGTTCATCCAAAAGATTCTGCTTAGCCTTTCCTTTGGCGATCTTGTCGGTTAGTTTTCTAGGCTTCTTAGCCTTTTTCGCTTCCTCAATCGATGTTCCCGATCCAGTTGATCTTGAAGCTTCCGAGCAACTTTCCTGATCATACGCCTCCTGCTCCGCTTTTGATTTGAATTTAGGCGACGGGGAAGATGGAGTGACTTCAGTTGTGATCTCCTTCCCCGGCCTTTCCAGTGGCAGTGGCTCATCCTCTGCATCCACAAACTGAGCAATGTCTTCAATGAGTTGAGCGGTTGAAAGCATTTCTTGGCTCGATCGCCGATAGGTTGGACTTGGACTTCAGGGACTGGGACAAGTTGGAGGAGAGGTACTGCTGAACTGGTTCTAGCCTGAGTAGCTGAACCTTCTTTCTGATTAGCTTCCCCCTTGCTAGTCTCTTAGACTTCTAAGACTTTCTCCACCACATTCTGCTCCGCCTCAGCCTGTTCATGTACCTTGGCTTCTTCCTCAACCTCTTCCCCCTTTTTGGCATCATCAGCCAGGGAGAGGCGAGTGCGGATGGCAGTGACTTCCTTATCCAGATTAAAGACAAGATTTTTGATAAGGTTGGCGGTGGAGTCAAAATCCTTGACTGCATCGCAGTATCTGTCCCATTTTATTTCCTGATCATCTCTGAATCTTCGGAGTTGAGCGGCTGACTCCTGTCGGAGTTTCAGCAGAGATTGATCATGAGATTCTGTGATCTCTTTCTGGATGAGCTTCAGGGCCTCAGCCTGTTCTTTGATGGCAGATTGAAGACTGGAGGTGGCCACTCTATTCCTCTCATCCATTGTGGCTTGGACTGCCGCAAGACCCTGAGTCAGCTGCTCAAAGAAAGATTTCTGCTGAGAGATAAGGAGTTGCTGACTCTGATCGGCTAAGTCCGCCTTCTGAGCTTCGAGGGCGGCCTCGACTATCTCCTTGATATTGATTTGAGTAGGAGCTGAGACCTTACTAACCCCGTCGGCAAGTCGGTTGACGCCCTCAGTCTGAACCTTATCTTTCAGCGTGGCACCCTCTATGTCTGTATCTGTGTCCAGGGGTGGATCCTCCTGAGTGGGTGGAGGAGAGGCAGGTTTTGCTGGTACCTTAGCAGGTCCAGACTTACGGAGCCTCTTCCTCTTAGGCGGTTCGGCGCGAGGGGGCAAATCTGAAGCATCTCTTTTCTAATCAGGTGGCCCTCGCCCGATTGATTTCTCAGCAGCGGCTCTCGTCTTGAATTTCACGAGCTTGCTGTCAAAATACCTGGAGTCAGCAAAAGCTGAACTCCTCGAGACTGACTGCTCGATCAGTATGGACATCTTTGTCCCATACAGCAGCTTACCCACACTAATTAGCCTCCTATCTCCAGTGGGTAGGGCTGTGAACTTTTGAGCCTGAGCTTTGAGCTCGGCTAAGTAATAGTCAGTCCAGTTCACTCTGACTCCATCATCTATAATCATCATCAGCTGAATGTGGGGCTTGGAAAGCTGATCATAAGAACCGGCTGAGCTCGTGAGGATGTGAGACACAATGTATGCGAGCCCTCGGTATGGTGGCAACAACTGATTCTTCGGCAGGGCTGTCTTGAAAGTTATGTCCCTTTTTCCACAGAATTTCTGGATATAAGAATTGATCTCCTTCTCCTTATATCCGATAGGAGAGATTCCATCGTTTGTCAGGTCAAAAGCTAGTTCGAGAGCAAAAGCCGTAAGACAGTGAGTAATTGTCTGGCTAGAAATAGGAACTGGTATATATGAGATGAAGATTACATGGTTCCTATCTCTATCACAAAGGAATGAAGAAGAGAAGATCACTGCTGACGTCTGAATCTCTTGGTCTCGTTCTTAAAGTCTGCAGACTTGTCAGCTGGAGGGTCCAGACAATAATACTTGTTGATTCTTGCACGCAGAATCTGGACTTCCTCGTGATCCGCAGGCTGATGGATACTTAGGCCAAGATGGTAAGCAGGCTAACGTATCCTATTTTTTTTTAAATAAAATGTGAAAAAGATACAAAATTGGCTCAATTCAGTTTTTTGTTAGAAATCAAACACAAAATCAAGCATGAAATCGAGATCTGCGCACAAAATAAAAAACTGAACTCATGAAAAATACTCACCCCCACCGGAGCTTGATGAAGACGAGAGGGAGAAAGAGAGAGAGAGCTTGATGAGAGACGAGAGCTTGAGATGAGGGAGAAAGAGACGAGAGGGTGAGGCGGCGAGCGAGAGAGGTGAGAGGAGTCTATGTGTATGTAGATTATTATTGATTTTGTTTTTAATTTAGAATAAATTATTATTTAATTTTATTTAGAATAATTTAGATAATTAATATAACATTAATTAAAATTATGGCAAATCCAGCACGTTTTTGGGACGCAAGTTATTTGGGAGATATTATGACTTCATGCATAATAATGCATAATATGATACTCCCTCCGTCCCAAAATTCTTGTCCGCTATTCCATTTTGGGTTGTCCCAAAATTCTTGTCCACTTTCCTTTTTTAGTAAATTATTACACACAACTTTTTTGTGGGACCCACAACTTTATACCAATCTACACACAACTAACAACTCTCCTTAAAAATCGTGCAAAAAGCAAATTGGACAAGAATAATGGGACGGAGGGAGTAATTGAAAACGAACGAGATCTTGATGCTCCAATTGAAGTTGCAAGAGACGTGTCAGCCATATATTATGAATTAGAAGAACCTCAATCCGACCGATTTAAAAGCTTTATTTCTCGGTCTAATGAAATTAAAGATACGGATACTCATTTCATACTTCGGAATGCACTGATTGAACATTTGTGGAATGAGTATTCATCTTCTGAAAATTAGATATTATGATGTAACCTATGATTTTTATTTAAGTAATTTAATTTTTCATTAAATATATTCTTATATTTAATTTAATTATATAATTAAATTACAATTAAAAATATTATACCATTAAGTTATAATTAAAGATATTATATAATTGTATTTTAATTTGATTTATAAGAGTATTAAAAGAGAATATTATGGAAATTCTTATTTACGGGAAAATATAGGGGAATAGCGTTGGAGACGAAACACTGTTTCTGTACAAAAATTCGGATACGAGAGCCTTAATATAGGGGAATGCATTGGAGATGCCCTTACACTGGAGTTTTCCAAAAGTTATAATCTTATTATTTTATCAAATTTGATGATTTTTTTACACTGTCCCTAATCGAGACCGCGGAAAAATATTATCTTAAAAAGGTTATTAATCATCGAATATTAAATTTTGGAGGTTCTACTGTACTCTTATAAATGTGTTGCTTAGTTTTTTTTAACTAAAATAAGAAAGTAAGTTGAAGACTCTTAGAAAAGACTAATTGTTAATAGCACAATTACTCGGTTTTTGAATCATAGAAAAAGCCCATGGGCTAGCGTTACTCGAAAGGGGTTCGCACCCTCTGCTTTGTAGTGACCAAGCATTGAGCCTGATTACCTCAATGCTTTTGAATCCATAGTAATTGGATAATTTAATTAGGTCGATTAATTTCTTATTTTCTGTATGAAAAATAAATGTGTTCGAGCAAGATTTTACCCTCGATCAAATATAAAAGCATTATTATATTATCGCAAAAAAGTTATTATCATATACATACCTTGAACAACGGTTGCAGTTAGTTTTTCTTGTAAAAGTTTATGATGAAGTACGATATTCGATAGTAGTACAAGAGAAGATGTGGGTGGGACTATTTCCTTCAAACCTAACGGTCAAATTGGTTTGGCAGAGATTTAAAAGCTGTTTTGTTATCAACAATAAATAAACAACTCAATCTTTCCTTCTGCAAGAATCATGATTTTTTATTTTTTGGTATAAGAAACAAAAAGTGGAAGAGTAAAATTGGTGTATTGTGACTGATGACATAAATGTTGGTCAAGTTTGACTGAAATAACTTGTAATTTGAAGAACTTGAGATAAGTTCTAACTTTTAATCGCGTGAGATAAGTTGGCCAGCTAGCTGTGGCCTTCCCAGTTAATCATCAATTAATTTTATTGGATACCCTCCGGAAATCTCAGTCATCCACACTCCACACCACATTAATTACATTTGAATAGATAAATGAATAAATAAATAGAAGATGCTTTTGGATATGTCAGGCAAACCCTTTACTGGAAATTTTATCCCATTAGATATTTATATATATTATATATATATAAATATAGAGAGAGAGGGAGGGAGAGAGAGAGAGATTCGTATGATCCATCAAAAGCTTAGAAGTCTCATGTAGAATAATCACACACATAAGTTGTAGTGCTACTTTAAGTTGAATGTAACGTAAAGGGGAAAAAAGATGGGAAAAGGAAAAATCCAACAAGTCAAGGTGCTTCATTTTACCTTAAAAGGGGAGCACAAATACACATGTTCTCTCTCTTTCTCTCTCCACTCGAACAAATGTGTGATAAATCTTTCAATTGTGGTAATAACCGATGCAAAGTATTTGTTCGTGACCCACCACCAACTTTAGTTTTCTTGAATAAATATATGATTAATTTTATCAAGTAAAGGAAAAGAGTTTTACTTTCTTAGATTTGGGTGGTGGTTAAAGAAAAGTATATGGAAGCAATAATAGAGTGGAGAAAAAGAGATGAACAAATTTTCATTGGGGAATCCACCAATCCATCTACTTTTGATGGAGTAGTCTCTTCTTCTATCTCAGCAATTCATCCACCACTCTCCTCTGATGGAATTGGATTGTATTTCCATCATCATTATCATTACAATCTTACTTTCCTTTAACTAATAAAACATAGTGGGAAAATTAATGATTCTTGATGTAATAGTTTTAACTCAAAATATATTTATAAGAAGTGCATCGACCACGAAGAGAGATCGTATCTTTATTAATAATGAAACGCTAAACATGTAATATTGCTCTCCAAGAGTTTGTCATACACTGTTTTTTTTCACGTGTGATTAGTGTACAATTACATAAGAATTAAATTCACTTAACTGTACCAACGATAACAAATAAATTAAACATGCCATGTCTTTCTAGTTCCAATGCTTGGTAGTCCATATTGCGAAATGCAGGTTTCTTGATTGTATTAGCAGGATTTTTTGGTTGAGCTAGAATTATAATTTTATTTATAACATAAAATTATATATCAACTTTATTATTCTGTATGTGCATAGTAATGCATTAAAAAATACATATATATTTGCATATCTTCCTAACAACGGAGAACGAATCAAGCAGTCACAAATATAAATAACATTATAATATGAACCGTAGTTTGTATAAAATGAAGGGCGTTAAGGAGTTCTAACTTCCTGTCTAAAATTCAGGTTTTACTAAGGTCACGCTCGGACACTCATAGGAGTATTTTAAGTTTTCAATTAAAAAAAAAAATAGTTCTACCAAACATAAACAATATTATAAACTTAACATCTGAATGGGCAGCATGGCACATTAAAGTAGGCAAAAAAATAAGCTGGCCTTGCCATCGCCATCGCCATCGTAGGTAAATAATCCTATATTATTTTTTTGTCGTATATAGTGGAATATTTTAGTAACTTAGCCGTGTGGGTTTATGATTTTAAGGAATGAAAATGATAAAATAAAGGCAACAGTTAAATTAGGAAAGAATAATTAAATAAAGGATTGGTGAAACCGCCTAAAAGAAACGAAGAGATATGCTGGGATTTGGACAGTAATGCAAAGGCCTGCTGCCTTTGTCTCCTTAGTTGCAGCTAATCTGTCTCAGACAGCACCATAAAGCAACGCGACTCACTGACAAGCCAAATATATTTGACAACATGCACCAGTTACCTCAGCTGTGAGGATTCATTATTACATTGAACGCATCACTTTTATTGCGTCCTTATGTCTTAATGTGACTACTCACATACTGTGTTCTTAAAACCGGCCCGGTCATTGATCCGGAAATTTTTTTTTTTATCGGTTGAACCGATCGAACCGGTTCAATCGGTGGGTTGACTCGGTGTGACGTCATAAATATATGATTAAATTACATAAATATATAGCTATTTTAATATATGATTAAATATAAATATATAGTTACTATTATTAATAATTTTAATTATTATTATTATTATTATTATTATTATTATTATTATTAATTAACGAAAAAATTTAAAGAAAAAAAGGAAGAAGTAGATAGTTATATATAGGCTTATGTTGTTTCTCATTTCACATATATATTCGATGTGGGATGGAGGAAAGAAATAAATGGGTGTTGTACACTTCTTTTGTTCTCACTTCCAAAGTGTTGTCATCCCACATCGAAAATGAATGGAAGTTGAGAACAAAATTTTTCTATATAAACCCTATCCCCTCCTTTCATTGCTAATCCCACTTGAGTGAAGTTTTGAGCTTTGGTATCGAATTCGAGTACCGAATTCGATCTTCTGTATTGAATTCGAGCTTTCGAGCTTGAATTAAAAAATTAAAAATTATTTTATTTTTATATTTAATCGAGCTTTTGAACCGAGCTCGAACATTATAAAATTTTATCGAGCCGAGCTCGAACTCATATTACCGGTTTGATAAATGTACTCTACATAAAATAACACATTCCAAAAAAAAAAAAAAAAAACGAGTCGACCCGGTCACCGGTTATCGGTTCAACCGGCCGAACCGGCCAGGTCACACCGGGTCAATTGGAAAACCGAGTCAACATGTCACTCGGCCCGAATTTTTGACCGGTTCCAGGCCAAATCGATCGAACCGGCCGGTCCGGGCCGGGTTTCAAAACACAGCTCACATATCCACATTAGAGCTTTGCCTGCAATGCATCTCCATCTCTCTCTCTCTCTCAACAGGAGAGAAACAGAGAGAGTAGTGGTCTTCGGTACTATGATGATAAAAGGGACAAGTCTCTTTCTATCCGATTTGAATAACTATATATGAATTTTAGTCACTCGTGAAAAAAATTAATTATTTAGCCACTTTTGACATATCGTCTGACAATTAATTAAATCGCTATTGTTGTCGCCATTGTTTGTCTTATCAAAAACTTTTATTTAATCGGCATATTTATCGTCTACCACAAAATTGCCTACCACAAATCACCTACCACATATTATTAAATAACTTGAAAATTATTTAAAATCATCTTATCTAAACAAAATTAAATTATTTTATTATATATCATAAATCATAATGAGGGTAGAAGATTAAAGGGGCGATTTCTCAAATACCCATTTTCGTATAACAAAAGTCAAATTTACCCAATCCTTATAATTGCTACACAAAATACCCAACTTTACTTAAATATCCCCACTTTCCAGATTTGTCAGCCTGTCAAATTTATTATTTTGCTTCGTTCCGTGCGCAAATGATTAACGTAGAATCCCGCTCGTGTCCCGCTCAATCCCGCTCACGCCGCCGAATCCCGCTCCAAGAAGTATTGAATCCCGCTCATTAAATCCCACTCGAGCGGTGACATGGCAGGGAGCAGAATCCTGCTCCACTGCCAAATCCCGCTCGGCTTTTGGACTGGCGGGGGAGCAGAATCCCGCTCGGCCTGCCCAGTCCCGCTCGGCTTTTTTAACTTGGCAGGCCGAGCATAATCCCGTTCGGCCATTTCTCGTCATGGTATGATGCTTAGGTCCATTCTCGCGACCGATATGGACCTACTTCGTCATTGTAGTACACAAATCGAGCCGATTTTATTTCTTGAGCACTCCAATGTTCAATCTTATCATACATCCGATGTTGTTGAACAATTTGGTTCAAGGTTCAATTTTGAAGATCAAGTGGGTGGTAGCAATCGGGCTGAGAATTTTCGCGAACAGGAAACCTTTGTTCGCGAAGAGGATACCCACGTTGTGTCCGACAGTGATGAATAAAATATTTTGGATAGTTCATCCGACGAATAAAATATTTCTACGGGCCCAAAAGAAATTATGGCAACTATCCAGGGGGAATTCGCTTTCAAGCAAGCTATAGTGTTGCTATACGAGCCCGTAATTGTGTTGTGGCGATGATTTTTGGCGGACACTCAGATTCGTTCAAGATGCTTCTTCTTTACCTCTAAGTACTGAAAACAACGAATCCAGGTACAATGATTGATCTCAAAGTCGATTCAGAACGTTGTTTCCAATAATTATTCGTTGCTTTTAATGTTTCTCGTGCCCCGTGGGTATGTTGGTCCGGAGACGAGTGTCAGGTGTAGAGGGGCGGGTGAATATACCTGAGTACAAGTTTCTTTTCTCAAACGCGAAGGACAGCTGAGTTGTATGTTGCAACTGATGAACAGTGTCAAATAGTAACCTTCTGATCGCGGGAAAGAGTGACTCAACTACTGAGTTGTTCTACTGATTTTTGTCAATATTAAAACCTCAGGCGGAGAGTTAGTGCGGATAAGAGTAGGGCCCGAAAGACTTTGTCTCGATTTGAAAACGTGTTTTCGCAAACCAAAAATTAGTTTTGGCTAGTGCACTTTTAAATACGTTTAATGCAATGTATGAGTTTGTAAAACGGTTTGAGAACGATGCAATAAAACAGTAAATGACACAAGCAATTTTTAACGTGGTTCGGATACGCATAATCTTACGTCCACGATCCTGCTGAACATGATTAGTAGAAAATTTGTTTTCAAAAAAGTGTAATCAAGTAACATGATTACTTCAATTGTTGAGTGATCTACCATTGAGATTGAGTGATCTAAAATGTAATGATTCATAATGTTTACAGTGATGCAAAATATTTATATAACATAAAGATGGATGTAAAATAAAGTATAATAATATAATTAGTCTTCCACGTGTTTGTTCTAGGGCGTTCAGGGCCGAAGTCCGTTTCGTATAGAGAAAACAACCTTGTTTCGCAGAGGAATTCTCCTCTCTGAAGTCTCTTAAATGTGCAACCGATCGCCTCAATCGCAAAATCTCGGATAGCAGAAAGTCAAGAATCAGTGGATTGTTGTTGCTAGATTGATTGTCGGAATTGGCGTAAAAGTCAAGGTGGAAATATATGCTTTTGAAGAGGCTTCGAAGAAATTAATTAAAAACTAATGTTTACTTTATATATAAAGTAATTGTCTGGCGGTATATGGTAATCGGCTAGCGGTAGCGATAATAAATTAGCGCCCAGCGATAATCTATTATCACCAGGCGATAAATTCAAAGTTATAGATTTGTTTCTTTCTGCAGATCGAGCTCGACTCGTCCTTGGCCTACCAACCTGACGATTAATCACAGGAGCACATACCATGAAGGCAGAATTCTCAGGAGCTCGACCACTATCACGAGCATATAACATGAAGGCAGAATTCGCTAGGCGATAAAACTCAATTGTCTGGTCATGAACAACAATACATTCCACAAAAGTTGCATAAGTGTATGTAGACAAGTACATTCAAACGATATTTAAAGTGAAGATAACTTAGATAAACACATTAGCCCTACTAAATCGCATAAAATATGAAATTAAGAGTGAACCAAGACCAATTTTTAACTAAACCGCATAAAACATTAAATTTTGTAGAAATGTGAATATGATAACTTATATGATCCATCTTCTGTGTGATGCAACTAACAAGACTAATCTAGTGAGTTCTAAATTTTTGGCAGAATTTTTTTAGTATATTTGTTTTCAAGAAAATGAGATTCATGTCAATTTTCCTATATGAGAAGCACGAAAGCAGCTAGTGAAGTAGTTGTTACAAAATAAATGAAAGTTAATAAGTTTTTACTTTTTGTCAGAAAAAATTTATTTTTAAGATGGGTAGTTGTAAGTGGCGATTGGGAGAGACAATCTGGGAGGAGCAAGCAAAAAATTTACACGGAGAGAGGTTTTTTTTTTCATTTTTTTGATATTTTTAATAATTTTTATCCTAGTTCTGTATTGAGCATAATAAAAATTAGAACTTAGAAAAAAAGACTTTCTTATTTAAATAATTAAAATATATATTAAGTTACATAAAAATACATAAAACTATATTTTTATGCATTTTATGGGATAGGCGATGGCCGTGGTAATTTAATAATACGAGTTAGGTGAAAGGCGATGGCGATGACAATGACAATGACGATTAAATAAATCAGTTATTAAATAATGCGAGCTACGCGATGCGCAATGGCGATAACAATGGCGATTAAATAATTGTGGGCTAGGCGATGTGCAAGGGCGATAACAATGACGATTAAATAATTGTGGACCCTACTAAAGTTGTCAGAAATGGCTAGATAACTAGTTTTTTCCACGGCTGGCTAAAATTCATATGCATTTAATCAAAATGGTTCTTTAGCATATTACCCATGATAAAACCAAAGTGTGTTGACAGCGCACTTCATGGGGTTGGATTCGAGCAGGCCATATATGTATGAAATTTTTATTTAGAGATCAATAATTGTGCAAATTGACAAGCAACACAATATTTCTAATATTGTTTACACGAATATCCATATGAATTTCCTTGATAGTGATATCATTATACATTTAAATACACAAATACTTGTGGTAAATGCCTTACTCTTAATGTATGTTGGTGGAATTATCCGAGGAAGAAACAAAGCACAAAAAACCATAAATTAAAGAAGTTGATGCATGGGAGATCGAGAGAAAGCCGTACTTTAGAAATAAAAGAGAACCAATAATTTTGTTAATACGTTACAAGCAATCTCTTAATCCACACATGAGAGTTCAACCACCCTAGGCTAAACATAGGTGACAGGCGACAACACATAGCGGTTTCAATGGGATTTGAAACCATAACCTATCGGTCCCGGGTCACCCACTTTCACCGCTACTTCATCGGGATTTTTTACAGTTACTTTTACTTATTAACAAAAGATACTGTAAGAAGGGGAAAAAATGAAAATAAGGTTGGAATAACAATGGTGGGGCAAACCTACTCCAGCCCACGAACCATGTGGCGTGACCGCATCATTTAACAAATATGCATGCAGCTGTACTGCTATAGTAGGCTCACATTGTATGGCTAAATATCTCTCAACTTTATTATGTACGAATTATTTTCGACGACTCATTTAAGAATTAATTATAGTGTAATTTTGGGCAGGAATAGCGTGATACATCATAGGGTTTGCAATGACATTAATAAAACTTCATGTGTGACAACTCCAGATTTTTAATTAAATAATACCGACCCTTCACAAACATATCTATACTTGTTAATCGTCCATCAAAATATACATATACAGAAAAAGGGTAAAAAAGATTATGACCGAACTCGAAAGAATAGCAATTAGGTAAAAGGAAAACTAACATAAATGTGTTACGTATTGAAAGGCATTAATTTACGGATAAAACTGGTATAAATATTAATACGCGCATATATAAGTAAGAAATAATAGACTTATTTTATTAAATATGATATTTATGGAATGGAATGAGATAATTAGAAAATAAAGAGTACGAGCTGTTCATCCGCGGGTCCCACTCGCTCACCATCGCACGTGCTAATATCTAGGCCCGCACGTATGATCGCTCGAGGCACTACCTAAAATAAAAAGGTCGAAAAAGAGAAGGAAGTTAAATTATACTCCCTCCGTTTCTTTATTCATGTTCACTATACCATTTTAGGCTGTTCCATTATTAATGTCCACTTTCCTAAAATGACAAATTACTCACTATCCACCCCATATTAGGTGGGCCCCTCATTATTCATTACTCACCTCATATTTTTATACACTTTCTCTCTACAAAAATTTCTCTCTTACACGATTCCGCTCCTCTCCGAAGGTAGAAAATTTTGATTTTTAACTTTTTGAAAATTTTAAATTATTTCTTTAATTACAACATAAAAAAATAAAAAAATAAATAAATCAAATGCTTAAACTATGCCTTAATAACATTTAGATAAATTCACATTCATTCCCACCAATCATTCATCGAAAACCGTGTCAATTTATTAATACAATTAAAACTCATTAAATATATCTCCAAATAAAATTTCTTAATCTCCGTGCCCATTTCCAAGTGGACATCAATAAAGAAACGGAGGGAGTATTAATTATAGAGGAAAGAAAAATCATGGTGACGCTAAAATAGCGGTATTCCGGAATAGCCCCTGAGGATTAGAGCATCTCCAAGAGGGAACTTTATTGTAGAGTTCATTCCACACTATTGTAGAGTTGAATGTAGAGTTTTTTCAAATTTATCTCCAACTGTCAACTCTACATTTAATTCTACAATGAAATATTTTATTTTGATACTTTTTATTATTAAACTAATATGTTTATTAATATTTTATTAATTATCTAATATTATATATATTTAAATATATTTATTTTTGTATTGAATTTCACTAAAAGTATATTCTTAAATAAAAATTAAATTATTAAAAATATATTTAAATAATTATAAAACAATTAATTTATTTCCACAATAATAAAACTAATAATACACAACACTTTTAAAAGCACAAATCCAAAAATTACATGACATAATAGAGAAACTAACATTACGTTTTATAATTTTCTGAATTTAAATACCCCTCCCACATATGATTAATCAATGCATCACGAAGAGCAAGATGTGTCGTTTTGTCTCATACGCAAGCTCGTACGAAGGTCGTAATTGATCTCCATCAATAATTCTTGAAGTCGTAGCTAGTTACGACATTTGGTGAGATTTTAATGATATCCCATTAGGCGAGATTTCAAGAATGAACGAGAAATATAATTTTTAAAAGACAAGTACAATCAAGCCTTAGAGGTATTTTCTAGATTTTGGAGGATCTGAAAATGACTTCGAAGGATCCCGAAGCGAGTTTGGAGGCTCTGGTAGTGATCTAGGAATTTACTAGATTTGTTTATTTCATTAATTTAGCTTTATTTTTATTTTTAATATAATTTTAATATATTATTATCATTTTATATTATTGTAATTTAATTTGTGTTAAATTTTATATTTTTAAATTTTTATTTTAATGTAATAATGATTAATATTCCTCAAATAAATTTAAAAACAAATTATATCAATTAAATATATTGTAAATTTATAACAATACAATAATAAAAATAAAAGAAAAAAAATGGGCACTAGCGTATGTGTGAACATAAGCACGCCACTCTTCCCGTATAGATTTCATCCAACGCCCCACTAGCTTTATTCGTTGTTGACGCTTGGAGAGGATATTCACGCCACTTACCAGTATAACTCCAGAAAGCAGGAGCGTTTCGAGATGCTCTTAGCCGGAAATACGAACGGACTGACCCGATCTCTAAGAAATTGTGACAGCATTCAAACATTTAAATACTGTACGAAACAATTGATCTTTTCACCAACTTTAATTTTTGTGGAAATATACTCTATTAGCTAAAATCAAAAAATAAAAAACAAATTTGACCTATAATTAAAATAAAACACAAAAGTAGTCATTTTGTCTTTATCCGGCGGGGCCGATGGTAGGGCCGATGGGAGGCCGATGGGGGAGTCCATCGGCCCTGTTTAATTTTCAATTTTTTTTTTTAATACTTGGGGTCGATGGCCCTGTATAATTTTTATTTATTTTTTGTTTTTTAATGCTTGGGGTTTTTAATTGCTTGGGGGCCGATGGCCCTGTTAATTTTTTTTTTAATTGCTTGGGGGCCGATGGCCTTGTTATTTTTTTTATTTTTTATTTTTTTTTAATGCTTGGGGCCGATGCCCTTTTAACCCTTTCTTTTCTTTTTTGACTTCAGGGCCATCGGCCCTGTTTAATTTTTAATTTTTTTTTTTTTAAGGTTGGAGGGCCTATGGATTCCATCGGCCCTTATCGGCCCTGCGCCGTATAAGGACAAAATGGCTATATTTGTGTTTTTTTTTAATGATGGACTATATTTGTATTTGTGCCGATACTGTTTGGCTATTGCTGGCTTTGCCTCTTAATTTTTTTCTCGCTCTATCCCTATAAGCCTAACCAAACCCATAATAACCCCCCCCCTCCATTGCCTATATATATATGTTCCTGCCTCCATTGCCTATATATATATGTTCCTGCCCTCCTTACATTTTCTATTTGCTTTTTATTTGTCCTTTTCCTCATCCTTCTAATCTCCCTCCCCATCTCGATGCTCTCTGTCCATAAACCAATTTAAGCAATACTCCACCCTCTGTGTGTATACAGATTTATAAATAAGACGTACTCAGATATTTAAGCGAGAAAGTATATCTGGTTTTAATGGCGGTAGAAGCTCGGCATATCAATCTATTTCCTCCTCAGATTCTCAGCAATAGGTAAGTGGTGCGCTCGTTTTCATTTTCTTCTGCCAGATTTGAATATGTGCTGACCTTTATTGGATGATTTGGTGCAGAGGTCTGATGATGAATGGTGTGGAAGGCATTGGAAACGCGTACGCCGCGCCGGCGGGATTCGGAGTGTTGCCTCCCTTGTCGGGGACGACGACGGCGACGGAAACGATGATGTCCATGTACTGCTCGGCGGTTTCAGAAACTGTCGCAAAAACGTCGGCGATGAAGTCTGATAGCGGCCTGACTTACCCAGTGCCTATGTCGAGGAAACGATCCAGAGATGCGATTAATCCTTTGGCTTCCACGTTCCCGACCGGCGTTCATCATCCGGCGGCTGCTAATAACCGTAGTGGTTCGTTCACATTTCTAGGTGAAGATTTCTCATTCCACTTCCAGCAGCAGCAGTTGGAAATCGATCGATTCATCGCGCAACACGTACGTAATCAATAGTTTTATTTACTCCAATTTATCATTTACTTGAATGAACGTACGGTTTCCTAATACGCGGTTTAAATGGTGCGACAGACGGAAAAGGTGAGATTAGAAATGGAAGATAGGCGGAAGAGATACTCCCGGCGAATCGCGGCGGCGGTGGAGAACATAATGAAGAAGTTGAAATCGAAACAAGAAGAAATCGAGAATATGGGGAAAATGAACTGCGCTCTGGAGGATAAAGTGAAGTCACTTTACATGGAGAACCAGATATGGAGAGACTTGGCTCAAGCCAACGAAGCCACCGCGAATGCGCTGCGGTGCAATCTGGAGCAACTCCTGGCGCAAGTCCAAGACAAGGAACATCTCATGGACGACGCGCAGTCGTGCTGCGGCAGCAATTTGGAGGATGATGAAGTTGGGTGCATTGGGCCGAATAGAATGTGCAGGAGCTGCAGGAAAGAGGAATCATGCGTCTTGCTTCTTCCGTGCCGGCATCTCTGCCTCTGCACGCTTTGCGGCTCGTCTCTTCATACTTGCCCCGTTTGCAACTCCACAAAAACCGCTAGCGTTCACGTTAACCTCTCCCCCTCATGAAAATCAATGTTCCCGTTATGCCCTTGTCCCGCCTATAATATTACAGTTATGGAATCCGGGTTAGCCAAGGAATAGAATTAGTCAGTAGTTTTTTTTTTTTTTTTTTTTTTTTACATTTTGTCAGACTACTAACATGTTGATTCGTCCATTTAAATCAATGTAAATACGGCTCCGTCTCATCTTACAAATTATGATATGCTATTTACCATGTTATTATCTCCCTTTTGAGTTTTGAACGTTTCATTTGGCATGAGCGGCAATTTGGCGGGGTGGCGGTTGTTCACGGAGGAGGCGATGGCGGAGTGTACGAGAGCGTGAAGGCAACTGTAAAGTAGTGGAAAGTGACACGTGCAGCGGAAAATCTGACACGTATGACTCCGAATATGTCGGCGT
Organism: Lavandula angustifolia; assembly: GCA_028984105.1. Taxonomy (NCBI): domain Eukaryota; kingdom Viridiplantae; phylum Streptophyta; class Magnoliopsida; order Lamiales; family Lamiaceae; genus Lavandula; species Lavandula angustifolia. Next base: position 12,404,912 of record CM054818.1, on the reverse strand, counting down.
AGTTGGCCACTTGGCATAGATAGATAAAAGTAGGGGTGAACAAAAGGCGTAAAATATGGGCACTAAGCAGCGCTTGAAATCCTTTTTACGGTGCAAATTGTTAAATAGGCACCGTTGCGGACGGCTGAGGAGAGAGAGTACGAGAGAGAATGGTTTCATGGAAACATGCAGTCCACTGTCGCATAAACTACTTTATTACTAGAGAGGACAAAATAATAGAGAAAATAAGCGAGAATAAGGTAAATAAGATCCAACCGTAGTTTACGCTCCATGACGTACAACACACGGTGATCCTTTCTTGATAAGCACGAGCACAAAATGACTCCTAGCCTCATTCTACACGTCCAATTAGTCACGTTTAATACCGTAAATCACATCCAATTAAAAACAACTACATTTTCGGTACCTTTAATTATATGTTCTCGTGGTGATACAAAAATTAAAATAGTAGATAAAGTAGACGTAATAAGTCTCTCGATCCCGTTGAACTTGTCTTGTACTCCCTTCGTCCCAGATAAAACGTCTTGTATTCTATTTCGGGCTGTCCCACACAAATGTTCTGTTTCCTAAAAAGGAAATAAATCTCTCTCACAAAAAGTTACTTTTTGTGGGCTTCATTTACACCACTCTTTCTCCTAACACACAAAAGTCAACTGCATAAATTACCGTGCCTAAAAGAAACCAAACGTTTCATATGGGACGGAGGAAGTATTTTTTTTGAACTGTTCCATCGAAATTGTCATATTTTTTTTAAAAAAAAATAAGTCCTATAATTTTATCAACTCAAATTAACTTAAAAATATTAATTAATTGAATGAATCTTACATTTATACATTACAAATCAATTATTGTATGAATTTCAAATTTTTATCAATTAAAATCAACTCTTTCAATAATGACGTATAGAAAAGATAAAGTATTATATTAAGACTGGAAATGCGTTGTTTGTGGTGCTTCTGTAACCGACGGCGGAAGGAAGGAGTGGTTGTTTAGGTGGTGGAGTCATGCCAATGTGACGTTTGGGTGGGGCCACCTCTCTCTACCTCTCTCTCTCGAAATACATATCTATCCATTGTCTCAAGTCATTATCAGAGTAGGAAAGGACAGAGTACCAGGATTAGACTGCATATAATAATGTTGTCTTAATGATGTGATCAACGACACCGTTTAACTTTATTTACAGATGTGGAGTGGTTAATAAGATGGAAAGGAAAGAAGAGTAGATCTGGTTGTATAGGGGCAGTGTTTTAGATAGTGGAAATATACACTGTTAACCAAATTCAAAAAATAAAAAATATATTTATCCATCATGTAAATAAAAATACAAATCTAATCAATTTGTCTTCTTGTGGGCTGAGGGTCGATTGAGGACCGATGAGGGCCGATCTTCATTTCTGAGGGCCGATTGGGGCCATTCTAATTTGTACTGAGGGCCGATCGTGATCGGCAGACCTATCGGCCCCCACTCGGCCCTATTTTAGAAAAGCGAAATAATTGAAGGGCCGATGGTGATCGACCCCTCTTGAGCCTAGACATCAACCCTCGGAAAATAATAAACGTAAATAATAAACATTTTTTTAATAATTATTAAAAAAAATAAATTTGTTAAAGAGGTTAAAAAAAATGAGGGCCGATGTACATCGGCCCCTAATCGGCCGAGCCATCGGCCCTGATCCTTAAGAAGCCGTTACTTGTAACGGCCGAAATTTACCGAAGGCCGAACTATTTTTAACCGTTTATTAACAGAGGGCCGATACACATCGGCCCCACCATCGGCCCTGCGTCGCAATAATGGAGGGCCGATTCAATATTACCGTTGGCCGACAGAAATGTTACCATTTTACTAAAAGCGAGAAAAAATTGAAATCGGTCGCCGCCGCCGCTACTTGAGTCGCCGAAATCGCTGTGTTCGCCGCCGCCGAAACAGTTCCGACAGCGCCGCCGATCCCCTTTGAAACGCCATGTCTTCCGGCGAAATTGAGGTTCGTACTCTTCGTAATTTATACCATGAATTGTGATTGTATTTCATTCATAGACGAAATTTCTGTTGAAATTGGGTTGGGTTTACATTGAAATGTCCATGTATTGATGAAATTATGGAGAATTTGGAGAGGATTCGAGTGTTGAATTTGTGGAAATTTATGAAACTGGGGCCGATGGGAGGGCCGATTGCAGGGCTGATGAAGATACACTCCATCGGCCCTGACTCGGCCGAACCCAATTCAATAGGCCGTCGGCCCCGGCTGGCCTTATAGGCTTCGGCCCCGGCTGGCCGAAGAGAATTCGGCCCTGGCTGGCCAAAAATGTCTTCGGCCCCGGCTGGCCTTCGAGGCTTCGGCCCCTGGCTGGCCTTCGAGCCATCGACCCCGGCCTTAGAGAAATCGGCCCTACCATCGGCCCTAAATCGGCCCTTCCATAGGCCCTCGTTCGGCCCTTAGTTATTCGGTTTTGATAATTAATTCGGCCCTTCGTATAACTTGCAGCCCGCTTATATCCGACTACCGGTTAGACAGAAGACCCAAAAAGTCACGACATATTGGAGAGATGGTTTACCCGAATTATTAAAAAGCAGTCTTGCTAGACGGGGGGTAGTAACCTAGTTCGTCGCTTTAGAGACGGACAGTTTGGACATTTGCTGAGTTGGAGGAAGGGCAAGAGTTCGATCATAGCTTTGCATCAGTTGATGTGCTATGAGGTGCAGGCACCGCCCGGGGAGGCTCGTTTTCACATATCGGGACGGGAGATTAGATTTTCGCAGTACGAGTATGCACTCGTAACTGGCTTATTTTTCGGCGCTTCTACTTTCGATACGACGGCAGCTCGTGCCCCTGTAGAATCTGGAGTATACATGAGAGTCACAAACGGGAATCCAGTAACAGGAGGCGAGCTGTTAAATTTATGGAAAAATGACAAGCTCGGCAACCTCTCAGAAGACGATTATTTGAAGGTGGCCAATGTGTTGGCCCTGATGTGTTTTTTCTTCGCACCTGTCGACACAAAGAAGGTCGAGATCCGACTACCGGTTAGACAGAAGACCCCAAAAGTCACGACATATTGGAGAGATGGTTTACCCGAATTATTAAAAAGCAGTCTTACTAGACGGGGGGTAGTAACCTAGTTCGTCGCTTTAGAGACGGACAATTTGGACATTTGCTGAGTTGGAGGAAGGGCAAGAGTTCGATCATAGCTTTGCATCAGTTGATGTGCTATGAGGTGCAGGCACCGCCCGGGGAGGCTCGTTTTCACATATCGGGATGGGAGATTAGATTTTCGCAGTACGAGTATGCACTCGTAACTGGCTTATTTTTCGGCGCTTCTACTTTCGATACGACGGCAGCTCGTGCCCCTGTAGAGTCTGGAGTATACATGAGAGTCACAAACGGGAATCCAGTAACAGGAGGTGAGCTGTTAAATTTATGGAAAAATGACAAGCTCGACAACCTCTCAGAAGACGATTATTTGAAGGTGGCCAATGTGTTGGCCCTGATGTGTTTTTTCTTCGCACCTGTCGACACGAAGAAGGTCGAGACCTGGATGTGGGTTCTTGCTGACGATGTTGACGCGTTGAATGATTTTCCATGGGGAGCATACACGTACAATGCCCTCCTGCACTACATGAGCTTTGTACCGAAGCAAGTCGAAGCAGTAAAATCGAAGTATAATATTTATGGGCCAGTTTAGGCTCTTCAGGTACAATTTTTTAATTTTATAATGATTTTTTTTAATTTATATTTTATAGTTGTACTGATCTTCAATCGTATTGTAGATGTGGGCATATGAGACGATACCAGATTTGGTCGGTCTGTGTGTACGCCTTATCAATGACGGTGGTATGCCCCGATGTGTCAAATGGGTATTTGTCATGCCACCAGACACGGCATGGATTACTTTCTTTGCCTTGCCGGTTAGTAACATTTTAAATATTTATGAACAGATACGGAACGGATTATAACCTGTTTTTTAAACTTTTCGAACATATGGAGACACCGCCCCATGAGAGTCTTACGCCCACTCCCGAGGAGCAGCTATCGGAATACTGGAGACGGGTGATTGGAGATAATCCGATCGGTGTGGAGTTTCCTAGACCGACCCCCGTACATCGCAGACGAGTTGATGAAGAGGGCAGTGTACGGGATCCTCCGCCGGCAGCATAGAAGAAAAAATCGAAGAAGAAACGTGCACCGGTGGAGGGTCAGTCATCTGAGCCTCGAAGGGAAGAAGATTGGACTTTGCCCACTTATGACACAATGACCCGGTCCATAGATGAACGGTTCCAGCAGTGCGAGACTGAGTTGTTAGAAAAAGTGGACAAGCGCTGGAAGGAGAACGAGGATCGGTTCTTCAAAAAGTGGGGAATTTGTTAAAAAATGTGTTCGGAGCCGGTAAGGACAAGGGCAAGGGTAAGGGTAAAGGGATAGGATCCAGTTCTACGTGGGACGTGGAGCAACTTCTGAATGACTCGTCTGAGGAGTCATCTATACCATATGAGCTACCACGGGGGAGGTTTGTGACTGTACATGAGTGGCCCAGTTGGAATCAAGATGCCGAGCAGCCACGGGCAGATGTGGAAGATACGACGAGTGTCGATGCAGATACCTGGGCTGTGGCTGCTAGAAGGGCTACTCGGGGCTATGAACAGGGGCGGCATAGCATGTACGAGGAAAGAGATGTCTGGGTCCCGAAACGTTGGGAGCCACTCCCTTATACGGCTCCACGGTCCCCACCACCGCATCAGTGTACCATTAATATTCAAATTAATTTTTTTTTCAAGCATGAATTTGACCATGAGTTTTTGTCCAAAATGCAGCAACATGAGTCGGTCGTGATGGACTTATTTGATACGCAACATGTATCTCGGTACGTATGATAGCCAACCACGGAGCAAACAAATTGTACAAAGCATCGAGGTACAAACATAATTTTTTTTTATATATTTGATCCCATTATTTTAATACATGTTATTTGCAGCCCATAGTAAGCCGACGACCCAATCCTACAGGAGCTCCACACATGTTTGATCCCGCGGACGTATTGCGAAGAAATTTTGAGAATTTCATGAAAATGAAAATTTCTGCCAATGTGACGGTTTCGCAGCATAAGCTCTCTCACGGATTTTTCAAGAACCTTTTGGATACAAAGTTCGACATGGGCCACACAATGATTGATTTGTACTTATGCTACCTCCGGCAGAGGCTTCAAGCGCCTGACCGTGACGTGTTGTCTACACCCGATGCACGCTATACCGTCATAGCGGCTTCGTCATTGTTCGTAAGTATATATTTTTATTTTTTTAAGATATAATATGTTTGTTTTTACTAATTCTCCTGCTAATGTGTATATTTTATGACATACGGCTTTATTCGGAGCTTGGACTTCGAAATTTTTTGAACCCGATAACGAGTTCCATGAACGGTACGAGTTGAACTATACTGAATGGATCCCTGTAAAGGGTTTAATAGATGTCGTTTTTGGAGACGATACGAGAATTGGCGTCGCGAAGATTCCGTGGTTCAATGCCAAATTCGTAAGTTATAGTAATTTGCTAATTATTATTTTTTACTAATTTGCATTATTAATACTCCCTCCGTCCCGCTCCATGTGACACACTTTCCATTTCGGGCGTCCAGTCTCAAGTGACACACTTCCAAAAATAGAAATAATTTAAAAAAAATCACAAATTTTCTTCTACTTTATCAATTCTCTCTCCTACTTTTTCATTTCTCTTTCCTACTTTAATCATTTACCTCTCTTATTTTATTATTTCTCTTTCCTACTTTATCAATTACTCTCTCACAATCTCACTCATCTTCTCTCTCTTACTTTATCATAAACTTCTCTCTCATACTTTATCTTCCACCTTCTTAATTCCCGTGCCGAAAATAATTTTATCACATGAGCTGGGACGGAGGGAGTATTATTTTTTTGACGAATTTATCTTTTAGTTGATAGATCATTTTCCCAGTGTTGGCCGCCTCCCATTGGGTGACAGTTAGATTGTGTATCGAGTCATGGAAGTTGGAGCTGTATGACTCACTGAACGGCCGTGGAAATAAGGATATATGTGAGTTGCGAAAACAGAATTTGCGGCCACTCCGTAAATTGATCGGCCACTTGCTAGATGTACGTATTCGCTATATTTTATGTTTTTCGTTCGGCTACTAATTATTTTTAATGTTTTTCGTTAGGCTACTAATTACTGGACGATGAACAAGTACAATCTGCCGCATCCGGGCACGCGAACTCCGGAGTTGGTCTTGATGCCGCAAAAGGAGCAGTTCAAGCAAGAGGATTCACATAGTTGTGGTCCATATACGTGTGACAATTGAGCGGCTCATAACTGGATTTCCTACTCCGAAATGGGGTAATATGAAATCAAACATCAGAGTCTACCGGGAGTGGATGACTTGGAAATATTTTGAGCAGTGTTATTACGGAGATTTTGGTTCACATTCCGAATGAAGTGTATATTTTTAAATTTAGTGTATATTTTTTTGTGGATTTCAAACACTTTTAAATTTATTTTATTTCATATCAATTTTTTAAATTTATTTAATGTGATACCAAATTTCATCTATCGGCCAAGGGCCGATGGATGGCCGAATATGTATCGGCCCCAATGCCCGAGCAGCGCATGGCCTCGGCCGAGATTGGATAGGCCTCGGCCTCGGCCGAGAAAATCACATATCGGCCAAGGGCCGATGGATGGCCGAATTTGTATCGGCCCTAATGCTATCGGCCCCGACCAGCGCATGGCCTCGGCCGAGATTGGATAGGCCTCGGCCTCGGCTGAGAAAATAATCTATCAGCCAAGGGCCGATGGATGGCCGAATTTGTATCGGCCCCAATGCCATCGGCCCCGACCAGCGCATGGCCTCGGCCGATATTGGATAGGCCTTGGCCTCGGCCGAGAAAATTATCTATCGGCCAAGGGCCGATGGATGGCCGAATTTGTATCGGCCCCAATGCCATCGGCCCCGACCAGCGCATGGCCTCTGCCGAGATTGGATAGGCCTCGGCCCCGAAGGGTTTCGGCTAAGGTCGATTGGGGGCCGATGGGTTAACCATCGGCCCTTAAGGGTTTCGGCCATTTTTTTTATCCTACCAAATAACTCGATCAGTGACAAAAAACTTTAATCGATCAGTTCTAAAAAAAATTAATCGTTATTTGTCGTTCCAGATACGGGGCATCTCCGCCTTGTGTGACCTTCTTCTCCATAGTTACCACATTTTTTCCGGCGGCGCGTACCAGATGTACTAGCTTCTGCTCCTGAAGGACGATGGGTGTTTCTCGGGCGTCCGGCTTGTCGCATAATAATTGGTGGAAGAACAACAATGTCCTCTATTTCCGGTGGGACACCCCACTCATTTCGAGGAGGCAAGGGATTAACCACACCGGCATATATTGCCTTCCACGTCGCCGTCATATAATAATCATTAATATGATTGTACAGATTTTCCCGACGATGATACAAAACGGCGACAACGTGACTACACGGCAACAAGTCAATTTGCTAGACGCCGCATTCACACATTTCGTCTAGAAGATTGACCCTCCACGATCGCTCACCTGCGTCGACCTTGTATTTGTGGTTAGTAACCTGCGTAACTGTAAACCTTCGAGCCAGTTCTACTTCGTTCCGCATCCTCAACTCAGAAGCCTCTGTCAACGGATTGTTTCTGGAACTTGCTTTTACCCGTCGTGTATCGAACCACGACTTTATCATATGACGGATTGCCTCGAGCATAGCTAGAATTGGTAGTCGTCTAGCCTCCAACAGCCGAGAATTTATTGACTCGGCAGCATTCGATGTCAGTAGACTGTAACGACGACCTTTACTGAAAAGTCTGGACCACTTCTCCGATCCGATTTCCATCAACTTTTCGTAAATTGCAGGTTTTCCCCGACGGATGGCGTTCATGGCGTCATGAAATTCTATTGCCCGATAAGCATAAGCTGTTCGATAAAATGACCGGATAACCCACTCACCGTGCCTAGCAAGCTTATTCGATAAATGGTAGTAACAAAGTCCGTGTTGTGCGTCTGGGAAAACCACTCTTACCGCATTCGCTATGCTTTTATGTTGGTCTGAAACAATGACTAAACTGTCATCCGTTGGAAATGCGGCTCTCAGTTGCATCATAAACCACATCCAGGAAACATCATTTTCAATGGGACCTACACCAAAAGCGAGAGGGAATATTTGCTCATTCGCATCAAAAGTAGCTGCGACGAATAATATTCCCTTGTTTCTCCCTTTTAAATGGGTACCGTCCACCACAATAACCTTCCGGAGGTTGGCTATCCAAGGGGCTCGCGATACACCAAGCGCCATAAATAAATGTCGAAAACGACCATCCTCACCGATATCAAGATCCGTATAAGTTCCCGAATTTGTTTGTTCCAACAAATGCAGATATTTTGGCAGTTTGCTGAACGAATCAGCATGTCCGCCGTAAATCATCGATATAGCTGCGTTGCGCGCTCGGAGGGCAACACCGTACGTTGCTTGTATTCCAAATTTATCCAACAAATCGGCTTGAACATCAGCCGGTTTCATTAACTTGCTTTGACGACGCATTTTACGGGCTATATAAGCAGCGACAGCCTTCGACCTCACATTTCGTTCGCCAAGTCCGGATAAATCAGTTGTACAGTTGTGGTCCGCAACCCATTTAACAACCTCCCAACACGTCTGACCTCTACAATATGCCCGTAGCTCGAATGGACAATCAACACTTCTTCTGCACAAATATTCCAAACGGGAAGCACTGGAACGTTGCATTCTGAAATCCGCACCGTTTTCCAAATGGAATAGAGCCACAACAGCATAAAGTTCGTCTTTCGAGCTAAACATCGGCCCAGCGCCGTATAAAGACAAAATGACTATATTTGTGTTTTGTTTATATTTGTGTTTCGTTCGGCACTGTTCGGCCACTGCTGCAAAAGCCTCTTTTAGATACCGCCTGCAAATCTTGGCACTGCATATAAGGATTGATTGTTGGTCCGTGTTTGGCTCTGCTCCTATGCCTGTTCTTGTCAGGCTAATCTTTCTTTACCGAATATGGATGTCATTTTTATTAATATTTAATTTTTTATTTTTCTTAACGTTACTCTTAAATCAATTGTATGTAATTTCTTATCTTTTTTATTATTATAAAGTATTATAGTTAAGTTGTGGTTTGTACCGAATAATTCGGGATAGATAAAGTGTTTATTGGGGACAAAAACAAGATAGATGACCAAGTTCAAGGTTTCCAAGCGGCTGTACAATGAGGGTGTCGGTCACGTGGAATTCCTACTTGAATTCTAATACTCCTTCCGTCCTGTTATTTGTGACTTATTGGTTTCGGCACGGAAATTAAGAAAGTAGATGATAAAGCATGAGAGAGAGTAGATGATAAAGTATGAGAGACAAGATGAGTAAGATAATGAGAGAGTATGAGAGAAAGATGATAAAGTAGGAGAGAGAATGCAATAAAGTAGGAGAGAGAAGATGATAAAGTAGGAGTAATTTTTTACCAAATTAGGAAAGTGGACACAAATAATGAGACATCCCTTTCAAGAAATTGAGCCACAAATAACAGGACAGATGTAGTATTTTTTTTCAGCAAATTATTCTTGGAACTGGTAAAACTATTCACCATTGCATCATCAATCAATCAATTTTAATTTATTTATATTATGAAGAAAAAAGCGAGGCCTACCATAAATACAATTGAAAATATATATATTGGTAGCATTAATTCAATTTTTGGACAGTATTGCAGAAAAAGAAAAGAATAATTGAGGCGGTTCAAAATCATCTACTCCATTTGTTTGATTAATTAAGTCTCATTTTCTATTTTGGGGTGCCTCATTAAATAAGTCATATTTCATAAATAAAAAAATTTGAGTAAACCACAACCACTCTAAATAAATTGACTCTACCACTTTATACTTTTACACCACACATTTTATTTTCCATCCATTTTTTAAATTTCCGTATTCAAATATAATGAAAATTGATTAGTGAAAGGGAGGGAGTAAGATTTTTCGATAGAGTTGTTTTTTGTAGTTTGGATTTAGTGATTAGGTCTATTCTCACGTCTCACCTCGTTTTTATTTGAAATAGAAAAAAAAGATATTCCGGACTGTATGATGCCTCATTGGGTATAACGTTTTTATAAATCTATAACTGTTGCAATACAAATAAAATAAGTTATTTTTTTTCCAGATGGTACTATAGAAAGAAATATAAACACTATTATTAGAAGATAGATTAGCTATAATGGGGGGTTTGGTGGACAACCTAGAAAAGATCTTAAGAAAAACTTATAAGCATCGGTCTCATAGATACGTATGGCCCGCTATCTACATATAAACACATAGGGAGTGGATAACGTGAAAATCCACATACTTGAGAGTTATGAATCATACATCATTATTATTTGTTTTATGCATAATAATTATATTTTTTATATACGAAAACCTATAACATATTTTTCTTATATGTTTTATGCAGAAACCAAAAGTATAATGTTGGGTTATGAGTCAGTGGTTTGTCTTAACAACCACTTAGAGGATACTTAGCATTAATTTATCAGTAGTTCTTGTAATATCTTACAAACTCATACTTTGCATAAAACGTACTTGAAAAGTGCACTGGCCAAAATAATTTGGTTTACGAAAAACACGTTTTCAAACTGAGACGAAGTCTACCGGGCCCTACACACTTATCCGCACTTAGTCACCGACTGAGAATCAGATACTGACAAAAGTCAGTAGAAGAGACTCAGTAGCTGACTCACTCTGACCCGCGATCATAAGGTTACTATTTGACACTGTTCATCAGTTGTAACCTACAGCTCAGCTATCCTTCGCGTTTGAGAAAAAGAACTAGTACTCAGGTGTATTCCCCCCCCCCTCTACACCTGACTCTCGTCTCCGGACCAACAATTGGTATCAGAGCAACGGTATTCTTCTGATCATCGGCTCTGAAACTACTGGTCTTCTCGAACAGATCCTGAAAATGTTTTTCACTGCACAAGCATCTCTTCATACATCCTTATACTCTCACCCATAATGTCTGATATGTCAGGTATTCGGATGGTGCCGATGTTCTCTGTGGAGAACTATACGGTATGGCGCGTGAGAATGGAGGCGCACCTTACATCGCTGCATGACAGCATGACTGACGTCCTAGAAATAGGACATATCATTCCCATGATCGATAGTGTTCAGTTTGCCACTATGGGAGGTGTACGAGCACAAACCGGTGCAAAAGTTGCCAAAGACAAATCAGCCTTCACGCTTGAAGAGAAAAAGCTGCACAACCTCGACCGAGTTGCGCGGAATGCAATCCTGACTACGCTCAGCGATTCACACCTCGGGAGGGTGCAAAACTGCAAAACGGCAAAAGAACTTTGGGATGCCCTGGCTGTACTAAGCCAAGGAACCCCGCAGATCAAAGAAAACAAGCTCGAGCTAGAGCTACAAAAGTTCGACACTTTTGCCATGGAGCCCAACGAAACCATTGACGAGCTTAGCGTCAAATTTACAAACCAGATCAATGTGATCAACGGGCTGGGGAGGACGTTCACCAACAAACAGATGAACACGAAGATCTTGAGAGCGTTACCTCGACTGAAGTGGCTTCCTTTTGCTACGTATTTACGTCGCTCAGATCTAAATGCTCTAACTCCTGATATTATATTTCCAGAATTAAAGATGGAGGAATTCGAGCACAGCCTACCCCAACGATGTTCCAGTGCTCCAGCTGACACACAGATAGATCATGCCTACAAAGCAACAGTCAGCAAAACTGGAGCCAATCCTATTTCTTCCAGCAAGACAGTAGCTACGACAGATGCTAAGTCTTTCGAGACACCTGCTACTGATCAGCTTGCACTCATGGCTCTCTAATATCAAAGAGAAAAGGAAAGAGTCAGGAAGCTGAAGAAATATCAGTTGCTCGCACCCCTCAGCAGAATGGACTTGCTGAACGAAAGAACAGAACACTCAAAGAAGTAGCAAGAACGCTCCTAGCAGACTCTGGACTACCCTCAAAGTTCTGGGCTGATGCTACTGACACTGGCTGTTACACTCAAAATCGCTCACTGCTTACACAGCAACACATGAACACACCTTACGAACTGTGGAAAGGGAGAATTCCTTCTATTTCTCATTTCCATATCTTTGGTTGTTCTTGCTTTATTCACAATAATGGGAAAGATCAGTTGAAGGTCTTTGATAGCAAATCTGATCAAGGAGTATTCTTAGAATACTCTTGAGTCAGTAAAGCCTTCAGAGTCTTTAACTATCGAACTCTTTGCGTGGAGGAAAGCCCTCATGTTGTTTTTGATGAGTTTGTTGCTGAGGATAGGAAATCGAAGAAGACAAATACTGAAGATGTCAGCAGCAAGCTACAGGATCTCGCACTGAACGATAAAGCAGAAAAGATCCAGCATTGTTGGGATGATGAGTCAGACGATGAGGAAATCCAGACCCGTCCCGCAAGCACTGTAGCTGACCTGGTTGATTCTACTGAACATAATCAACATCAGGTAACAACGGTCGATGAGGAAGCCCCAGTGGTTACTGAGACCTCTATTGAGAATATAAACTTAGGGGAACGACAAATGTTCCTGAGCAAAATGCCCCTGAACCTGGAAACTCAGTAGATCCTAACCTTCTTACTGAATTGCTTCAGTCACAAAATAGCACTACTGAAATGCCTAACACTCCTGTTGACTGTGCAGAAGTAATCTCAGAAGAAGAAGCCAAACTTAGACGTTCATGGCTTGACGCTCACTCTTCTGATCTTATCATAGGAGATCCATCAGCAACAATAAGGATGAGATCCAGATTAAGCCAAGGAAAAAGTTCGCTCTACTCCTGTTTCTTGTCCACTGAAGAACCTCAGACGATAGAGGATGCTCTTAACGATGCTGACTGGATCATTGTCATGCAAGAAGAGCTGAACTAGTTCGTTCGAAATGAAGTTTGGGAACTTGTTGACAAACATAGACATCAGCACGTGATCGGCACTAAGTAGGTCTTCAAAAACAAGCGAGATGAAAACAACGTCATTGTCAGAAATAAAGCTCGATTTGTTGCCAAGGGATACTGTCAAGCAGAAGGAATAGACTTTGATGAAACTTTCGCCCCAGTCGCCAGATTGGAAGCTATTCGTCTGTTCCTAGCCTATGCAACGCATCAAAGATTTAAAGTATATCAAATGGATGTAAAGTCAGCATTTCTGAACGGCGTACTGAAGGAATAAGTCTATGTGGAACAACCGCCCGACTTTCAGCAGGGACATCAGGTGTACAGACTCCGGAAAGCTCTGTATGGGTTAAAACAAGCACCCAGGGGCTTGGTACGATACCCTATCAGACATTTTGCTTCAGAAAGGTTTTCAGAACGGGACAGTAGATCGCACCCTGTTCAACATCAAGTCAGGAGATGACATCCTACTGGTGCAAATCTACGTGGAAGACATCATTTTCGGTTCCAGGAACGTGACTATATGTCAACAATTCGAGAAAATGATGAAGGAGAAGTTCGAGATGTCCATGATGGGGGATATGAACTATTTCCTTGGATTCTAAGTGAAGCAATCAAATGAAGGAATATTCATCAACCAGGCCAAATACACTCGAGACCTCCTGAAAAGATTCGGCTGCGACTCAAGCAAGCCAGTCAAGATCCCCATGAACACAAATTTTAAAATCGATCTATACAAAGAGGGAGCTTCTGTTAACTCTACTGATTATAGAGCTATTATCGGTTCTTTATTATATTTAACAGCAAGCAGATCTGATATAACTTATGCTGTAGGTGTATGTGCTAGATTCCAGGCGAATCCCAAGCGAAGTCATTTGGACTCAGTATGCGATATCTAAAGGGAACACCTGATGCAGGGTTATGGTATCCTGCTGATGACAATCTTATGCTAACAGGTTATTCTGATGTTGATTATGCAGGATGCAGGATAGATCGAAAGTCAACTTTTGGAACGTGTCAGTTCCTAGGCAGCAAGCTGATCTCATGGTTTTCAAAGAAACAGCATTCAGTGACGTCCACTACTGAAGATGAGTATATGGCTGCTGGAAGTTGCTGTGCCCAGATCCTTTGGCTTCGACAACAACTGAGAGACTATGGAATTACTCAAGATGAAGTGCCCATCTACTGCGACTCCACCAGTGCGATTGCTTTAACTCAGAACCCAGTTCTTCATACGAGATGCAAGCACGTGGACATTCGACACCACTTCATCAGAGACCATGTCGAGAAGAAGGATATCGGAATGGAGAAGATCCATACTGACAAACAAATGGTAGACATACTGACCAAACCACTAGCTGAGAACAGATTCAGAGAACTATCAGTTGAGCTAGGTCTACTGGATCCCACTGACTCTTGTCAGTAGGAGGAAACAGTACGACAGGTCAGAAGACTCAGTACTTTGATTCAGTCGGGTGAATCAGACAGTACACAGTAAGGGGGAATGTGGTCATCAGCACTTCAAAGATCCTCCTGAGTCACTACGGTAACCAGCTGATCGTAAAAGTTCAGCTGAAGAGGTTTACGTAGATTAAATACTTACTATTCTCAGAAGCATGCTCGCATTTATTATATCAGTCGTTTGCACTCAGTAGATTAATGAGCATTTATTTCCCGTCATTAATTTTTAAGGTTTAAGTTAGTAGGAAACCATTTTCATTTAAAAAGCTTAGACTTTAATGCTGCCTGCAACGCATTTAATGCATGTCTTCTCACCTTACTTTATCTGCGCATATCTTACGTGGGTCTAGGTTAGAGGCGGCTAATATAATCATTCTGTTTATAACATCAGATCACAGCCGTCATTATAAAGCAAGTTTTAATCTCAACCGTCCGATTAAAACCAGTTGATCTTCATATCTTATAAAAACTCTCGCCTTCTCCTCTAATCTATTTTTTCGCCATTATCGCACTTAGAGCAAATCTTCAAGCATTCAGTTTTCGTTTCTCTTCAAACTGTCTCTGTTTTTCACTCGTGCTCTTTGTCTACGGTAATTTCTTAATCTTCTGCTTAAACTCGAATCTAACTTACTCTATTTTCAAGTGCTAACGAGCTTTTTGCAGATATCCATGGCGATTGTTTTGACCCCACCCCACATCGAGGAGATCATCAAGTCTAGGGTTCAATTCGAACCTACGATGGTGCTCCATCAGGCAGACCTTCCTTACTTAGAGCCCGTTTTCTCGGCTCTTGAAGAGTCTGGCCTCGCGCTTCTTGCCACAAAGTATCCGCGATCGTATCTCCCCCGCCAGGTGGCAGAAGTATACTATAACTGGCGTTCGGTGGAAGATACAGATGGAGAGATGTCCCAGGTTGCCTACCTGAGGGAAGTGGCCCCTCAGAAGTGGGAATCCAGCCACGCCGATATCAACATCAGGGCAGCGCTGAAGTCATCATTCGATCTCCCTGCTTACGGGATCTCTCCAGTCGGATACAAGGAGAAGGAGCTTAATGCATATGTTCATCGTTTCTGTGGTAGAGATGACATCTCCTTCAAGTCCGCGTTGCCAAAGAACCAACTCCTGCCGGAGTACCGTGGCCTCGCTTACATCGTCATCCATATCCTGACGAGTGTTGCTGGTTCATTCGACCAGCTATCCAAGCCCAGGCTCCAGCTGATGATGGCCATAATTGATGGAGTCCAGGTGAACTGGATGGAGTTCCTTGTGACTGAGCTGAAGGCTTAGGCACAAAAGTTTGTCGCCACAAAGTCTGGAGAGAGGAGACTAATTAGTGTGGGCAAACTACTGTATGGGACAAAGATATCCATACTGATAGAGGACTCAGTATCGAATCATGCATCGTTTGCTGATTCCAGATACTTCGATAGCAAGCTCATTAAGTTCAAGACAAGAGCCGCTGCTGAGAAGTTAGTCGGTCGTGGACCCGC
This sequence comes from Lavandula angustifolia, assembly GCA_028984105.1. Classification (NCBI taxonomy): domain Eukaryota; kingdom Viridiplantae; phylum Streptophyta; class Magnoliopsida; order Lamiales; family Lamiaceae; genus Lavandula; species Lavandula angustifolia. Next base: position 12,388,976 of record CM054818.1, on the reverse strand, counting down.
TGAACTTAAGAGGACATCTACTGATTTGCCTCCACGTGCCAACCCATCGAAGCAAAAGAGGCTTGCAAAGACTGGAACTTCTGAGGTTGCTGCAAAGCCTGCTTCACCCCCACCTCCTCGGGAGGAAGATATTCTGGACGCTGATACCGGGATCGAGGGTGCGACCCTCAAGGATAAGGTATAGCATATCAGTTCGGATGAGACTCAGCCGGAGGAGATTGAGGAACCGGCTGATGAAGTCTCCACCGAGTGGTCGACGTTGCTGAAGACTCGTCTCCGAGCCACAGGAGAAGTCTCTGCACAGATCCCTAAAATATCAGCTCATCAGGATCTGGTCGACATCGCGATCAGGGCAAGGACTCAGATGCTTCTGAGGTTCCTAAATTGGGACATCCTCGAAGAGCTGATTAAGCAGCAGTCAGCATTGTCCTTACTGGCAGAAGAACATAGTCTGCAGTCAGCCATTGGGTTTGGGGAACACGCTGACTTAGCATCATTCGAGGACCTAAGATCAGCTATACTCTATCTTCTGAGCCTGAGGTCCTCCGAGCAGAACGCCAGCAGCCCATCGTAGCTTTCCCATCATGATGACAACAACGATGATGACGACAATAATGATGAGGATCAGGCACCCCCCAAGGACACAGACCAGGGAGAATCTGCTGAGGGTAAAACTCCCAGCGAGAAGGGAAAGTCACCACCTCCACCATCTACATCAGGTGACGCCCCCGTTGCCTCGAAGCCCAGCCGAGAGCAACAACTCGCAGCATCTAAGCAGAGGCTCGGAACTAGTTCATATCAGATTAAACCCATAGGTTCCGTGTCCTCAAAGTCTGTCAACAGGGCGATAAAAAAGCAAGGAGACAAAAATCGCCTCCTCGCTAAGGACGTCCACCTGAAGTGGGTGCAATACACAAAGTCTCAGACGGAGACAGTTGACAGACTAGCCAGCGAAGTGAAAAAGGTCTCGGAAACTCCAACTCCTAACATTCAGGAGATTATCCAGACCACGCTCGCCTTATCCAGACCACGCTCGCCGCTCAGAAGGCGGACCTGGCTGCTCAAAGTCAGCAGCTCCTCGAAGCTCAGCAGAAAACATTTTCTGAGCAGCTGGCTAAGAGCCTAGCCACTGTTCAGAAGACAATGGATGAGCGAAACAAGATGGCCACCTCCAGCGTTCAGAAAGCTATTGAAAATCAGGCGGCGACCCTCAAGCTCATCCAGGCAGAAATGACTGCCTCTCTCGACGCATCGCTCCTGAAGCAGCGACAAGAAACAGCAGCACGGATTAAACAGATCCGCAAGGATCAGGAGGCTGACTGGGAGCACTACTGCGATGCGGTCATAGACTTCGACACCACCACCACTTCCATCAAAAAGGTCATTTTCAAATTAGAAAAGGAAGTGGTCGCTATCCGTACTCTTCTGACCCCAGATGATGCCAAAAAGGGGGAAGATAAGCAAGAGAGGACGGAGACAACTCAGGTGGGTTTAGAGGCAGAGGCTAGAGATATTGCCAAGGGGGAAGGTTCAGCTGCTCAAGCTAGAACCAGCTCAGTACCCCCTCCCACAGTCCAAATCCCAACTGTCCAAACAACTCAGGTGCATGAGCCGGCCGATGGATTAGGTGAAGGATCCTCGGCTCAGCACATCGAAGAGGTCGCACAGTATGTGGACCAGGAGGACGAGCCTCTGCCACCGCAAAGGCCTGGGAAGGAGAAAGCGATTGAATCTACTCCACCGCCTTCCCCAACGCCTAAGTTCAAATCCAAAGCGGAGTAGGAGGAGTTTGACAAAAGGGTTGCTCAGAAGCTCCAAGATGAGCTTGATTATGAAAGACAGTTGGAGGAAGAGGCTCAAAAGGCTAAGAAGAAGAGAAAGACTGTGGCCAAGATGGCCAGGAGCCAAGCTAAGAAGCTTCTGGAAGAGCAGAAGAAGAAGAAGGCTCAGGAAGAGCAAGCTGGATCTGATATTGACAATATGCCCCTCGCTCAGAGGATGAAAAATCTTCCAACACTTACTCCTGAGCAGGAGGCAGAGGATAGAGCGAGACAACACGAGAGAGAACGAGAGGGAGCGAGAGAGCGAGGGTTTGAGGGCGCTTGTCTAGGGTGAAACAATTTTAAAGGTAACCCTATTCCATAATTTGTTATATTTTTTGCTTGATTTTAGGTAAATATCTATGTATTATTTTGAAGGCGTATGATTTTGAGGGCGTATTATTTTGAGCGAGGGTTTGAGGGTGTATGATTTTCCTTGATTTGAGGGGTAAATATCTACGTATTCACAAAGCCCTTGACTGTTACGATTTTGCTTGATTTGAGGGATAAATATCTAGATATGATTTTGCTTGATTTTAGGTAAATATATACGTATGATTTTGACGAGAGAGCGAATGTTTTTTGCTTGATTTTACGTATGATTTTTGCTTTATTTGAGGGGTAAATATCTATGCTTGATTTTGCTTGATTTGAGGAGTAAATATCTACGTATTATTAGTTATAAAATTTGATTGTAGAAAAATCATTGAAAATATGTATGTATTATTAGTTTAACATTTGAAATTGACTCATCTACAAAAACTACAGGGAGGTGTACTGCACCTTTTTAAACCATAGGGAGGTAAACTACACCTTATCGAAATCATAGGGGTTAAATTGCTCCTAGCTCGTCATTTTTCGAGTCATTGAGTGTCCGAATTTTCCCATGTTATTTATTTAATTTTTATATATGTATGAATTACCGTAAATTTTTTGTGTTTGATTTATTTTCTCTCTATTATTCGCGGTTCATTTCACTATTATTGTTTTGTTACTTGCCGTAAGTTTTGGGGTCAACTAACTATAATTACTTTTTAATATATTTTTTAAATTCAAGTATAATCTTTGCTCTCCGCATGTTAGCTTATCTTATGTGTTGTTTACGGAGTACTGAGTATGGTTTTGCAGAGTACTAAAATACTTTTTTTCTTTTTTAATTCTTTCCAGATATCTACCTGGACACGTGTAATTGTAAAGTATGAAGGTTGTTTCTTGGGTTCAGATTACAAAGGTGGGGATGAACAGCTTGCCCCACTTCGGACCGACCAATTAACGTTGTCGTCCTTAAGAGCAAGCATTGAAGCCCGTACACAAATTAACTCACGGCTTACCCCCTATGCGCTTTATTCGTTGGAGCATGCTCAATCTGGAAAGTTGATTAAGTTAGTAATGATGACGGATGATGACTTGGTTCGACTTATCAACTTAGAGGCCGATCTAACTGTGTGCGTCGTTTTGACGGCTGATTGTGCCGGAACATCAAAACAAGGACATTACGTCCCTTCATTTGATTACCAATTTAGTTTCCCAAAGATTTTTGGTGATGCATATGGTCAAAGCAAAGCTGCATATGAGTTTGGAAGGCAAGAACAACAACCGGAGCAAGAAGAAGAAGAGCAACAAGAGGAGCAAGAAGAAGCAGAACAGCAGGATCACGGTGCGGATGATAATAATGATGATGATGATGATGCGTATGACGAGGATTATACGGCTGAGGAAGAGGATGAGGAAGACGAACATGTTGTCGCTAAAAACTTTTATAGAACCATGTATGAGTTTGTATCGTGGATTCGTGGGGAAGGCGGTTTAAACCGGCTAATGACACTTCTAGAGCAGCCACAGAATAGAGCGATCGCCCTACAAGACGAAGATAATGAAGTTGACGACGAAGTGAGAAATTGGCTAGTGCCAATTATTCCGCCAGTATTACAAATGTCATATGAATAACCTAGTTTTTTGAAATAAACACCAATAGAGCCAATATGAATACGAATAACACAATTAAATCATACTATTCTCCAGTAAAGAACTTGTTGATTCATAATATGAATTCGTGTTTTTACAATTATCTTAGCACTACTAAAATAAACCAAGTTACTCCGTTTTATACCTAAACGGAATAACTATAATATAATCATAGTTATACCGTGAGTCAACTTTTTTATGTTATTCATGCCACTTTACATGTACCTTCAGTCAAAAACGAGTTCTAATGTATTCTTTTCAGCATGCTTTTTCCCAATGGTTCAGATTTGTTGACTACTTTTAAGAGGGTTTGAAAATGTTACACTATTTACGAAACTCAATTATTGGTTAGATTTCATAAAATTGAATCCTATTTAGTTTCGAAATTCCCTAAACCCTAAACGAAACTCAATTTTTTCCTAAATTGACGAAACCCTAAATTGCTGAAACCCTAAATTAAATTGCTGAAACCCTAAATTACTGAGACCCTAAATTGCTAAAACGCTAAATTAAATTACTGAAATTGCTGAAACCCTAAATTGCTGAAAGCCTAAATTGCTAAAACCCTAATTCGGTCCGGTTGTTCCCTAAACCCTAAATTGACGAAATTCACGATATTCCCAAAGAAATTGACGACATTCGATGGACAAATTCCCTAAACCCTAAATTGACGAAACATACTATGAAATGAGTCTGGTTGTTCCATAAACCCTAAATTGACGAAATAACCAAAGAAATTAGCGAAATTCGGTGGACAAATTCCCTAAACCCTAAATTGACGAAACATACTATGAAGAAGGTCCGGTTGTTCCCTAAACCCTAAATTCACAAAATTGATGAAATTCACGAAATTGGAGAAATTCCCTAAAATAAATTGAAGAAATTCCCTAAACTATCAATTTACGAAATTCCCTAAACTATCAATTTACGAAATTTGCCTAAATTAAATTAATGAAATTGCCTAAATTAAATTATCGAAATTGCCTAATTAAATTAACGAAATTTCATAAATTAAATTAATGAAATTGCCTAAATTAAATTATCGAAATTGTCTAAATTAAATTAACGAAATTGCCTAAATTAAATTAATGAAATTGCCTAAATTAAATTATCGAAATTGTATAAATTAAATTAAAGAAATTCCCTATATAAAAATTAACGAATTTGCCTAAATTAAATTAACGAAAATCCCTAAATTAAATTAACGAAATTGCATAAATTAAATTAATGAAATTGCCTAAATTAAATTAACGAAATTACATAAATTAAATTAATGAAATTACCTAAATTAAATTATCGAAATTACCTAATTAAATTATCGAAATCGCCAGCTTTTAGTGTGTGAATTTCGAGGCTACTTTTAGTCAAATGTACAAAAGATTCCAACACACACTCCGCACACACTCGCACACACACCCGCACGCACACTGGATGTGAAATAGGGTAATTTGTACATTATTGTATTTGTGGAAAAGTTTGTACATTTTTGGCATTTTCAAACATTGAAATGTTTACTTTTGACATTCCACTCTCGGGATAGATAAAGTGTTTATTGGGGACAAAAACAAGATAGATGACCAAGTTCAAGGTTTCCAAGCGGCTGTACAATGAGGGCGTCGGTCACATGGAATTCCTACTTGAATTCTAATATCTTTTTTGTAAACTGATAGGCCCAGACATCTCGTGCCCGAGCCCATCAATATACAAGCCCACTGGGCTCTCTCATTTGTTCTCGGCCCAACTCTTTATTATGGCCCGTAACGGTTGCGCCCGTTACGCGATTATTATGCTGGCCCGTTACATACCCTAGCTATATATAGCTGAGTATGTGTGTGTTGACTGTGTGCGCAGCTGATCTTTCTCTACTCTCTCTTCATCTTGTCTTCGTCTCTTTCTCTATGAGATCTTGGCTGTGTTCTTGTGAGAGAGTTGTGATCTATTCTTGTAATAGTTGATAGGGTTACGTTGGTGTTGTGTCATTGTAGTGTGGTGATTGTAACTGGTGGTCTGAGCCCGATTAAATATTCAACTTTAATCTTTGATCTTGATCCGCAATCTCAATAGTGGTATCAGAGCGGGTTGATCACCGCTCGACCGCCTCCGTCTCCCTACGCCTACAGATCGCGAACGAGCAGTTTTACGAAACTGTAACCCTAGATCTAAAGGCGTCGTCTTCTGTTCATTCACTCAGGTAAAAACGGGGTTCAAGACTGCGAACCCCGCACTGGTAAAGCGACTTTAACTCAAAACTATTACAGTTTGTTAGATCTACCAACTAGTGTAGTTAGGGTTGGGATTTGTTGCTGTTAGATCTGCCGACTGGTGCAGTTAGGTCTTTTGTGATCTATCTGCTTGCCCTTCTCTATTTGTCTTCTCTGAATACTGTGTGTTTTTTGTTTTACTACAATATTTTCGATATTAGTCTATGTGTTTTCTGATTTGTGTTGCTGATCTGCAAGTGATCAGATCTCTGAACCGTTAATCGGTTCCACTTTTTACAAATTACAACTTTTACAGTTGCTTTGGTGACCCCCTGCGCCCAAGACTTGATCCTGCGATTGCGAGCTGGAAAATCCCTCAGTGTGTTAATACTGTAAGATATAGACCCAAGAAGGGTTAATATCTAGTGTATTTGCTATGGCCTTTGTTTCTTCCAGTGGCATTGCCACATTTAATGGGAAAACAGATTTTAATTTGTGGAAAAAGAGGATGACTGCTATTCTTGTTGAGAAACGTGTTTTTGCTGCTACTACTCAATCTTATGATACTGATATGTCTGAAGCAAAGAAATCTGAGATGAATGATCTTGCCTTATCTGCTAATACATTGAATTTGACTGATTCTGTGTTAAGAAAAGTTGAACATCTTGATTCAGCAAAAGAAGTATGGGATAGGCTAAATGAATTATATACTGAGACCTCCCTTCCATCCAAAATGTACTTATTGCAGAGTTTCTTTAAATTCAAACTAGACATGTCTAAAGATATGGATGAAAACCTAGATGAATTTAATAAACTTCTGCAGTTGATGAAAGAGACATGAGATACTAGTATTGATAATTATGCTCCAATTGCCTTGTTAAATGCTATTCCTGAATCTTACAATGATGTTCAGTCTGCCATTAAGTATGGGAGGGACAAAATAGAACTTGAAACAGTAATTAGTGCTCTTAAGTCTAAAGAAATGGACTTAAAATTTAATAAGGATCTTAGACTTACTGAGCAGAGCTCATCCTATCAAGTTAGAGGCAGAACTAGTAAAAGAACTAGCTCCACTTATAGTTCTGAGAGGGGGGGGGTGTAAGAAACAGAATCCTAGGTTTAGATCTAAGTCTAAATCTAAAGGTAGAAAATGCTTCAATTGTGGGGAATATGGAGATTATATGAAGGAGTGTCCTTCTCCTAAAAAGGCAAAGCATCATGATGATAAGAAGAGTGTGTCTACTGCCATTTTAGGTGATAATTCAGATTCTAATATTCTAGGAAAATACTTTATGGTTTCTGAACCTGAGTTTCCCTCTGTGAATAGTGTGAATTCTGAATTGCTAAGTGAATGGATCATGGATTCTGGAAGTGCTTATCATGTTTCTCCCTTCAAATAATGTTTTTCAAAACTGAAAACTGGTAACTTTGGCTATGTTATTGTAGCAAATAAACATAAGTGTTCTGTGCTAGGCATATGTGATATCTGTTTAAAGTTTTAGTCTAGTTTTGAATATACAATGAAAGATGTCAGATTTGTTCCTGAAGTTGCTTGTAATTTGTTGTCCTTTACTGCTTTAGAAAATGATGGATTTGGAGGGAGTTGGGAAAATGGGTGGATGAAAGTAAAAAGGGGTTCCTTAGTTGTGTTTAAATCTAAGAGGACAAATAACTTGTATCCTTTTACTGCTATCCCTATTAACTCCTTATCAAATGTGAATGCTTCATTTTCTGATAAGACTGTGTTATGGCATAAAAGATTAGGCCATGCTAGCACTCAGAATTTGTCTACTTTAAGAAAAACTGGTGTCTTTGGTAAAGATAAACTCTCTGATTTGCCATTCTGTGATTCTTGTGTGCTTGGTAAACATCATAAAATCTCTTTTCCTGTCACTGTCTCACCTAAGAGAACAGTTTCTTCTGATATTCTTGAATATATTCATGCTGATGTGTGGGGTCTATCTAGTACTCCAACCCATAGTTGATGTAGATATTACCTGTCTATTGTTGATGATTTTTCAAGAAAAAACTGGTTATTTATCTTAAAACACAAATATGAGGTGTTTCAAATGTTTTATGAATGGAAATTTAAAATTGAAAACCAAACAGGGAAAAGGATTAAGGTTCTCAGAACTGACAATGGTCTTGAGTTCTGTAACTTTCCTTTTGACAATTTGTATGTGAAACCTGGTATTAGAAGACATAAGACTGTTCCTTATAACCCTCAACAAAATGGGGTAGTGGAAAGAATGAATAGAACTCTTCTTGATAAGGTTAGATGCATGCTTGAGGGTTCAGGGCTGTCCAAACAATTTTGGAGGCTTACTGCTTTGACTGCAACTTATTTGATAAATAGACTCCCTTCCAGTCCACTTAAGGGACAATGTCCTGAATCTATTTTCTCTGGAAAGCCTCTTGATCTGTCTAACCTAAGAGTCTTTGGCTGTGCTGCTTTTGTTCACAACAAAGGTGATAAACTGGATCCTAGATCTAAGAAATGTGTGTTTATAGGATATCCAGAAGGGGTAAAGGGATATAGGTTATGGGATAAATCTCAGCCTGGTTTTAAAATCATTGTTAGCAGGGATGTAATATTCAATGAAACTGAATTTCCTTGCCTTCCCACAACTGTTTCTATTTCTGATAATGTTGTTGCTTCTGAGGTGGAGCCTCGCAGGCGGTGTTATGTGACACTTGTACTACCGCCGAGTCTAGTGATAATTCGTAGTGCCTCTCGAGGCTGAGCCTAGTGATAATTCGAGTGGTCCGTTTCGATAATTCTAATTCTTTGTCTAACTCTGAAGTGCATGATAATTCTGTTGATGATGCTGTGACTACTTCTGTGCCTTCTGATTACATGCTATCCAGAGATAGAACTAGGAGAAATATACATGCTCCTCCAAAATATGATGATTATATCATGTATGCTCTTACTATGTGTGAATCTTTGGATAATGAACCAGTTTCTTATTCTGATGCTCTTATATCTCCTTCTTCTGATAAGTGGCTAAATGCTATGGAGTCTGAAATGAAGTCATTGCATGTGAATAAAACCTGGATTCTTGTTCCCAAACCTGCTAATTGTTCAGTTGTGGACTGTAAATGGTTGTTTAAACTTAAGCATGAACCTAGGGCTTTCAGATATAAAGCTAGACTAGTTGCAAAAGGGTTTACTCAAAAAGAGGGGGTAGATTACTCTGAAATTTTTACTCATGTGGTTAAATTAACTATTGTACGCATTATGTTGTCTTTAGTTGCTCATTTTAATTGGGAATTAAAGCAAATGGATGTAACCACTGCATTTTTACATGGTGATCTTGATAAGAAAATCTACATGAAGCAGCCTGAAGGCTTTGTTGATCCCTCTAAACCTGACTATGTCTGTTTATTACAAAAGGCTTTATATGGTTTGTAACAATCTCCTAGGCAGTGGAATAGGAAGTTTGACCAGTATATGCTTTCTGTGAATTTTACAAGAAGCTCCTTTGATCACTGCTTGTATTTTTCTAAACATAATTCTGTTCCTGTGTATTTGCTTATATATGTAGATGACATGTTACTTGCTAGCCCTTGTGTGAAGTTAATTAAACACATTCATAAATGTCTTAGTGACAATTTTGAAATGAAGGACTTAGAAGATGCCAAGAAGATACTTGGCATGAATATTGAAAGGGACAGAAAACAGGGTGTTCTTGTCCTTAATCAGAGTTCCTATGTGGATAAAGTTTTGAGTAAATTTGCTATGACTGCTTCTAAATCTGTGAATGTACCTCTTGCCTCTCATGTTGTTCTAAGTAAGGATCAGTCTCCTAAAACTGATCCTGAAATATTTGACATGAAAAAGGTTCCCTATGCTAATGCAATAGGCTCTGTTATGTATCTTATGGTCAGCACACGACCAAATATAGCCTATGCAGTTAGTTGCTTGAGCAGGTACATGGCTAATCCAGGTATGCCTCATTGGATTGCACTGAAATGGTTGCTCAGGTATCTGAAATCTACTAGAAATGTAGGATTAAAATTTTCAAAGAATCATAGTGGTACAAAATTGACAGGTTATGTTGATTCCAACTATGCTAATGACAGAGATAACAAAAAGTCTACTACCTCTTATGTTTTTACTTTCTGTGGTTCTTGTGTGAGTTGGAAATCACAACTGCAGTCTATTGTGGCTTTGTCCACAACAGAAGCTGAGTATGTAGCAGCTGCTGAAGCTTTAAAAGAAGCTATGTGGCTTCAGGGCCTTCTATCTGAACTTGGTTTTTTAAATAATGCTGCTACATTGTTCTCTGACAGCCAGTCTGCTATTCAACTATGTGAGAATCCTATATTTCATGATCGTACTAAACACATTGATGTCAGGTATCATTTCATACGAGATATAGTAGAAAAAGGTGATATAGTGCTGGAAAAGATTCATACTGATCTTAATCCAGCAGATATGGGCACTAAATGTTTAAGTGCACAAAAGTTGAATACTTGTCTTAAAATTCTTAATATTGATTTAGGATAAGTATTCATTTCATTTTTCCACAACTGCTGCTTGTTTTCTTTCTTTGGGTGCAGGAAATTAGCTGCGGGATCGGGGAGAATGGGCGATGATGACACCAGTGATCCAGTTACAAATCTTCTTTCATTTTTGTTGAAGGCACACTACGGTTGGGCCTAAGGTGGAGAATGTAAAATGATAGGCCCAGACATCTCGTGCCCGAGCCCATCAATATACAAGCCCACTGGCTCTCTCACTTGTTCTCGGCCCAGCTCTTTATTATGACCCGTAACGGCCGCACCCGTTACGCGATTATTGTGCTGGCCCGTTACATACCCTAGCTATATATAGCTGAGTATGTGTGTGTTGACTGTGTGCACAACTGATCTTTCTCTACTCTCTCTTCATCTTGTCTTCGTCTCTTTCTCTGTGAGATCTTGGTTGTGTTCTTGTGAGAGAGTATTCTTGTAATAGTTGATAGGGTTACGTTGGTGTTGTGTCGTTGTAGTGTGGTGATTGTAACTGGTGGTCTGAGCCCGATTAAATATTCAACTTTAATCTTTGATCTTGATCCGCAATCTCAACATTTTTTTCTGCAAATTATTCGTGGAACTGGTAAAACTATTCACCATTGCATCATCAATCAATCAATTTTAATTTATTTATATTCTGAAGAAAAAAGCGAGGCCTACCATAAATACAATTGAAAATATATATATTGGTAGCATTAATTCAATTTTTGGACATATTGCAGAAAAAGAAAAGAATAATTGAGGCGGTTCAAAATCGTGTACTCCATTTGTTTGATTAATTAAGTCTCATTTTCTATTTCGGGGTGTCTCACTAAATAAGTCATATTTCATAAATATAAAAATTTGAGTGAACCACAACCACTTTAAATAAATTGACTCTACCACTTTATACTTTTACACCACACATTTTCTTTTCCATCATTTTTTAAATTCTCATACCCAAATACAATGAGAATTGATTAGTGAAAGGGAGGGAGTTAGATTTTTCGATAGAGTTGTTTTTGTTAAATTAGTCTATTCTCACTTCGTTTTTATTTGAAATAGAAAAAAAGAAAATTCCAGAGGGTATGATGCTGCATTGCGTATAGCGTTTTTATAAATCTGTAACTGTTGCAATACAAATAAAATAAGTGATCTTTTTTTTCAGATGGAACTATAGAAAGAAATATAAACACTATTATTAGCTATAATGGGGGGTTTGGTGGACAACCTAGAAAAGATCTTAAGAAAAACTTATAAGCATCGGTCTGATAGGTACGTATGGCCCGCTATCTACATATATACACATAGGGAGTTAATAACGTGAAAATCCACGTACATGAGAGTTATGAATCATACATATATGTTTTATGTATAATCATTATATTTTTTATATACGAAATTCTATAACTTATTTCTTATATGTTTTATGCAGAAAGCAAAAGTGTAAAATTATAAATTCTTTTGAGATAAAATATATAATAATTATCCATAAAACATGGATTATGCATGATTTACAGTTTTCACGTTAAATATGAGTTTTCATCCAATCCACACTCTATATATATATGGCTTTTTTTCCCTTTCTCTTACATCCTTCGATGCGATTATAATGGCTGGTTTGACCACTTTGCTTAGTAATTAGTGGGTTGTAATCTTCAAGGACACAAATCATTGGTTAGTGCTAGTTCTTTTATATAGAAGAAGAAAAACTCTCGATTATCACTAATGATGGGGTACTCATGTGATCATACTCTCTCACCATTATTAAATTGGTGGCGAGTCTGTCGTCATTTATAGTTGATCTTATGTATATATTTTTTATTACACAAGTAATAACCGGGATATACTTTGATATGGTTTTAGCTCATTTATGGTGATGCATCATTATTCATTCGATATTTCCACGTAGTTTTTTTTTTCTTCCCTAGTGAAGACGACTAGCCGAGTGCGATATGACAAAAAAATCATTTCAGTAGTCCTAAAACATAAAGTTAAAATATTACAGAGTTTTTAATTTGTGTTGGTCCGGAGACTATAATCAGGTGTAGAGGGGGCGTGAATACACCTGATTACAGTTTCTTTTCTCAGAACGTGAAGAACCTGAACAGTGCCAGATAGTAACATTCGATCACGGGTCAGAGTGTGTCAGCTACTGAGCTCTCCTACTGACTTTTGTCAGTACTTGAAACTCAGTCGAAGACGTTGTGCGGATAAGAGTGTAGGGCACGGAGATTCGCCTCAGTTTGAAAACGCGTTTTCGCAAATTAAAGTCTTTTGGCTGGTGCGCTTTGAAAATACGTTTTATGCAAAGATATGATTTTTAATCAGTTGTATGTAATGCAATAAAACAGTAAATAACACAAGCAATTTAACGTGGTTCGGATACGCAAGATCCTACGTCCACGATCCTGACAAGGCAGGAGAACTTGTTGATTTATGTGAGCAAGCCTTAGCAAGGAATTTGTGCACTAGACAGACCCTTCTAGGTTATAATCCTTAGCGACTTTACAATTCAAACCTAAGTTCGAAAGGGAGGGGATGATCTCCAACTAAGAAGGAGTTCTTACAATAAGAACAATTCACAGAAAGTGAACTCCTTTGAAATTTCTAAGCTATAGATTTGGCAATGAGCTTAGCTAGAGAAGAAGGGATCTAAATAACTCTAGAGAGAAGAACTAAAAATATTCTATGAAGGCAAGTTCTTCGCTGGATGATCTTTCAAGTTTGCTAGAGTGTTTGAATGCTTGAGCGTTTTCCCTTTTTTTTAATCCCGTGCGTGGAGCTCGGTTTTCTTCTCTATTTATAGTTGTGAGCAGGCATATGTCCGTTGGAGAAGACAATGCCACGTGTCACAAGCTTCCAAAGAAAACGGCCATATTTTTCGAATTGTTGCAAGCAGGGCAGTTGACACTGTACATGAGAGCAGCTTTAGTTGGTCAGAGCAGGTAGAGCGTTGTCGGCTTCTCATTGGTCGAGGTTTGTGGTAGGTGAGAATGTGTCAGTGTTGAGAGTTGACTATTCTTCAACCTCGTATGATCTTCTGCTGAACTTCGAAATGATTTGAGCGACTGGGTCGTTTTCTGTCGGACACAGTAGACTTAGGATAGTCTCTGTCTTCTTCGACTGAGTCGGCTGACAAGCTGATAAGGCTTTGGTGGGTCGGTGATGGACGCGAAGGTACCGAGCTTTGCATTAAGTTCTTCCGTTGATGTCTACCGGGCGATGAAGAATCTTCTACCGAGGACGATTCGGTGAAGACGGAAGAATGCAACCGATTACACCGATGACGTGGGGTTCGGAAAGTAACTTCGTCAGAAGATCAGTCCAACAGTTTACCACGTACATGACTTAGACAAAAAGATAAACTATCACACAAAGTCTAACCTATAGCTGGGTTTTGGGATCTTCAATTCCATAGTACTACTATGATTTCCACCAATATTATTTTAACCACAAACAGTTGACTACCATGTACTGACTCATAACCCAACAATTTCCCCCTAATTGATGATGCCAAAACCTCTACTATTATAAAAACAAAGACAAGAATGCTAGACTACTGACTTAGAAAGACTTCGAAATAAAGCAAACGGATAACTTCAGTAAGTTCAGCAGGTGAGAGATAGGCAAAATCAGAGAAACGGTTATGTGTGAGTGTGTGTCAGATCACTTCAGTGATCAGTTGTGAAAAGCAAAAGTAAAAGCCGTAAAACAATGAGTAATTGTCTGGCTATAAATAGGAACTGATATATATATATATGAACATGATGATTACAGGTTCCTATCTCTATTGCAAAAACAAGGACAGGACGATCACGGCTGATGTCTGAATCTCTGAGTTCGGCTCTTAAAAGCAGCAGACCTATCAGCAGGAGGGTCCAGACAGTAATACTTGTAAATCCTTTTCCGCAGTACGGATTTCCTCGAGATCCTCGGGCGATCGGCGCTAAGATTGTGATGATAAGCAGTTGCCTCGATCTCATCTTCTATCTCTTTTGTGCAAAGCACGCCGCGAGTAGTCATAGGAGGAGGGATTCTTCTGAAGGCTGGAGCTCTGATGGGTATCTTCTCCCTTTCCATGATTGGTAGAATTTGTGCTCCGATATGGGCAAGGTTTTGATGAAGAAATTCTTCGAACAACTGATCAACAGGTACCTCAGATGGGTAGAAGCCCCATACATAATATCCCTTGATGAATAAGACTTTGAGTTCCTCCCATTGCTCGTTTAGATCAGCTAGTACCCATTTGTCTATGTGAGGAGTAGGGGCCTTCTTGATGTACGGCGATTTGAGTGCTCCTCTCCCATAGTACTTTGAAGCTCTGGGTATTTACTTTCTCCAGTCAGCTGCTGGCTTGTCAGCCAGGCTGATCATCTTTGCCATGTCAGCCAATCGTTTTTGTTCTCTAAAGGCCGCTGACCTAGCATCTCCTCTACGGAGATTTAGTCCTTGCAGCGTAGCCTCCCAGGTGGCTCTGTCCTCAGCCTCTTGCTCAAGTGTAAGATTGGAAGAATAGTAACTCTGAGCTATCGGCTGGACTGCTGTGGAGAGAGCTTTGGCAAGCTCCTCCTGAGCCTTCTTCTGCAGTTCATCTTCAATCTTCTTGGCTTTTCCTTTGGCAGACTTGCCAATCACTTTTCTAGGCTTCTTGGCCTTCTTTGCTTTTTCAAGCTGATGCTCATGATCCAGCTGGTCCTGCAGTTGCTGAGCAATTCTCTGATCATACGCCTCCTGCTCCGCTTTAGTTTTGAATTTTGGCATCGGGGAAGGTGGAGGAGTGGCTTCAGTTGTAATCTCCTTCCCTGGCCTTTGCGGTGGCAATGGTTGTGGCTCGTCTTCATCCTTCTGATCGAGGAAGTGAGCAATGTCCTCGATGTACTGAGCAGATGAGGCAGATGCTGGCTCAGTCACAGTAGGTGTTGTTTGGACTTGGGGAATATAATCCAGAAGGAGTACTGCAGAACTGGTTCCAACCTGAGCGGCTGAACCTTCCCCCTGGGGTGCTGAAACGGGTCCCGGCCGAGTGGCTGAACCTACCCCTTGATTTCCTCCCTCAATAAATTGGACTTCGGGACTCTTCTCCGCCTCGACTGTTCGTCTCGGTTTGTTCTTCTTTTACTTCTCCTTCCCCCTTTTTGGCATCATCAGCCTGGGAGAGGTGAGTACGGATAGCTTTCACGTCCTTCTCCAAATTATATACTAGATCTTTTATTTGAGTAGCAGTTGCTTCAAAATCCTTGACTAGGTCGCAATACTGCTCCCAGTCTTTTTCTTGATCAGCTCTAAATGATTTCAATTGGGCAGCTGACTCCTGTCGGAGTTTCAGCAGAGACTGATCATGCGAGTCCGTGATCTCTTTTTGGATGACCTTCAGTGCCTCAGCCTGTTGTTTGATGGCTGATTGAAGGCTAAAGGTGGCCACTTTGTTCCTCTCATCCATGGTGGCTTGGACTGCCGCGAGAATCTGAGTCAGCTGCTCAGAGAAAGAATTCTTCTGAGATAACAAGAGCTGCTGACTCTGAGCGGCTAAGTCCGCCTTCTGAGCTGCAAGGGCTGTCTCAATGATTTCCTGAATGTTTATCTGTGGAGTAGGAACTTCTGAGACTTTCTTAACCCCTTCTGCTAGTCGGTCGACGCTTTCAGTCTGGGCCTTTGTGTATTGAGCCCATTTGATGTGCACGTCTTTGGCGAGGAGACGATTCTTGTCCCCTTGGCGCCTGATAGCTTTATTCACCGACTTGGAGGTTACGGAACCGATAGGTTTTATCTGATAAGAACTGGTCCCGAGCCTCTGCTCAGATATCGCGAGTTGTTGCGCTAGACTCGGCTTCGAGGCAACTTGAGCTTCACCAGATTTGGAGGGTGGTGGTGATTGGCCCTTTTTGCGTGGAGTGGAGCCCTCAGCAGATCCTCCCAAATCTGCATCCTTGGGTGGTGCCTGTTCCATCTCGTCATCATTCTTATCATCATCATCGCCATGATGAGATGGAGGCGAGGGGCTGTTGCCAGGGATTGAGGATCGTAGGCTGAGAAGATATAGCATCGCTGCTCTCAGATCCTCAAAAGACGCAAGATCAGCTGGTTCCCCGAACCTTATAGCTGATTGTAACTCCTACTCCTCGGCAAGAAGGGACAGAGCTGACTGGGTTCTGATTATGTCTTCGAGAATATCCCAGCTGAGGGACCTCAGCAGCATCTGTGTCCTGCCCCTTATGGCTGTTTCCACCAAGTCTGGGTGCTCAGAGATTTTAGGAATCTGAGCATGGATTTCTCCTGTGGCACGGAGACGGGTGGAGTGAAGAGTAGTCCACTCAGCAGAGGTTTCCTCAGTCGGTTCCCTGATATCCGACTGAGTTTCCTCAGAATTGATGCATTGAACCTTATCCTTTATCGTGGCACCCTCAATGTCGGTGTCAGAATCTAGGATGTGTTCCTCCTGAGTGGGTGGAGGAGAGGCTTGTCTGGCTGGTTCGACTGAGACCTCAGAGGGTCTAGTTTTAGTTAGCCTCCTCCTCTTAGGCGGGTCGGCGCGAGGGGGCAAGTCTGATACGTCTCTCTTCTGATCAGGCGGCCCTCGCCCGATGGATTTCTCAGCAGCGACTTTCGTCTTAAATTTAATAAGCTTGCTGTCGAAATACTTAGAGTCAGCAAAGGCTGAACTCCTTGAGACTGACTGCTCGATCAGTATGGACATCTTGGTTCCATACAGTAGCTTCCCCACACTAATAAGTCTTCTCTCTCCAGTGGGCGAGGCTGTGAACTTCTGAGCCTGAGCCTTCAGCTCGGCTACATAGTAGTCAGTCCAATTGACTTGGACTCCATCATCTATGATCATCATCAGCTGGATGCGTGGCTTGTACAGCTGATCATAGGAACCCGCTGAGCTTGTGAGTATATGTGAGACAACATAAGCGAGCCCCCGGTATTGTGGAAGTAGCTGATTCTTTGGCAGAGCTGTCTTGAAGACTATGTCGCTCCTGCCGCAGAACTTCTGAGCATAAGCGTTGATCTCCTTCTCCTTATATCCAATAGGAGAGATTCCACTGGCTGGGAGATCAAATGCTAACTCTAATGCATCATGGATGTTGATGACGTGCTGACTTGCATCCCAAGAATTTGGTACAACCTCCTTCATGAACGAGAAGGAAGATTCCTCCAACCCAGAAGCTAGGGTTCTCCAGTTGAAATATACCTCCGCCACTTGTTTGGGAAAAAACGCCCGAGGTTGCTTGGAGACGAGCAGTTCTAGTCCAGAACTTTCAATAGCCACGAACACAGGCTCCAGATATGGAAGATCAACTTGACGAAGCGCCATAGTGGGTTTGAACTGGATGCGAGTTTTGATGATCTCGTCAATATCGGTGGGTGACTGTACTGTCGCCATGAGAATCTGCAAAATAACTCGTTAGCACTTGAAAATAGAGTAAGTTAGTATGAGTTTTAAGCAAGATTTAATACATTACCGAGTGATTTAGAGCTTGGAGATACTAAAAATGCAAAGCAGTCTTAAGATTTTGGAAGAAAACTGAATCGCGGAGAGAAAGCTCTAAAATTTCGAAAATGGCGATAAGTGAAGAGAAGGTAGAAGATGAAAGATTTTGTAAGATCATGCGTGAAAAACCGTTTAGATCGAACGGCTGGGGTTTAATCTCTCATTTTTATCGACGGCTGTGATGTGATGTTATAAAAGGAATGATTGCCTAAGCCGCCTCTACCATAGACCCACGTAGGATAAAGCGCAGCTAAGGTAAGTGAGAAGACGTGCATTAAATGCGCTGCAGGCAGCATTAAAGACTAAGTCATTTTAAATGAGAACGGTTTCCTACTGACTTGTCCTTCAAAATTAATGGCGGGAAATAAATGCTCATTAACTACTGAGTGCAAGCGACTGAGATAATAAATGCGAGCATGCTTCTGATTAAGTTTAAGTAAATACTACGCAAACCTCTTCAGCTGAACTTTTACGATCAGCTGGTTACCGTAAAGACTAAGGAGGATGGTTGACGTGCTGCTGACCACGTTCCCCCTTACTATGTACAGTTTGATTCTCCCGACTGAATCAATGTACTGAGTCTTATGACCTGTCATACTCGTTCCTTACACTTGATACCAATTGTTGGTATATTAGTGGTTGGTTTCTACTGATACCAATTGATACCAACCAATTGTTGTGTTCTACTTACACGATTCAGTAGGATCCAATAGACCTAGCTCAACTGATAATTCTCTGAATCTGTTCTCAGCTAGTGGTTTGGTCAGTATGTCTGCCCTTTGCTTGTCGGTATGGATTTTCTCCATTCTGATATCCTTCTTCTCGACATGGTCTCTGATGAAGTGGTGTCGAATATCCACGTGCTTGCATCTCGTATGGAGAACTGGATTCTGAGTAATTGCAATAGCACTGGTGGAGTCACAGTAGATGGGCACTTCATCCTGAATTATACCATAGTCTCTCAGTTGTTGTCGAAGCCAAAGGATTTGGGCACAACAACTTCCAGCAGCCATGTACTCAGCTTCAGTAGTGGACGTTGCTACTGAATGCTGCTTCTTTGAAAACCAAGATATTAGTTTGCTACCTAGGAACTGACACGTTCCAGAAGTTGACTTTTGATCTATCCTGCATCCTGCATAATCAGCATCAGAATAACCTATCAGTATTAGATTATCATCAGCAGGATACCATAACCCTGCGTCAGGTGTTACTCTTAGATATCGCAGAATCTTCTTTGCTGAGTCTAGATGACTTCGCTTGGGATCCGCTTGAAATCTTGCACATACACCTACAACATAAGTTATATCAGGTCGGCTAGCTGTTAAGTATAATAAAGAACCAATAATAGCTCTATAATCAGTAGAGTTAACAAAAGCTCCCTCTTTGTCTAGATCGATTTTGAAATTTGTGTTCATGGGGATCTTGACTGGTTTGCTTGAATCGCAGCCAAATCTTTTCAGAAGATCTCGAGTGTACTTGGCTTGATTGATGAAAATTCCTTCAAGTGATTGCTTCACTTGAAATCCAAGGAAATAGTTAATCTCTCCCATCATAGAGAATCTCGAATTTCTCCTTAATCATTTTCTCGAATTGTTGACATATAGTCACGTTTCTGCAACCGAAAATGATGTCGTCCACGTAGATTTGCACCAGTAGGATATCATCTCCTGACTTTATGTTGAATAGGGTTCGATCTATTGTCCCCTTCGAAAACCTTTACGAAGTAGAAAGTCTGATAGGGTATCGTACCAAGCCCTGGGTGCTTGTTTTAACCCGTACAGAGCTTTCCGAAGTCTGTACACTTGATGTCCCTGCTGAAATCCGGGCGGTTGTTCCACGTAGACTTCTTCCTTCAGTACGTCGTTCAGAAAAGTTGACTCTACATTCATCTGATATACTATGAATCCTTGATGCGTTGCGTAAGCTAGGAAAAGACGAATGGCTTCCAATCTTGC
This sequence comes from Lavandula angustifolia, assembly GCA_028984105.1. NCBI lineage: Eukaryota > Viridiplantae > Streptophyta > Magnoliopsida > Lamiales > Lamiaceae > Lavandula > Lavandula angustifolia. The sequence goes on along the minus strand of CM054818.1, from coordinate 12,369,040 downwards.
GACTGGAGCGAATGTTTCATCAAAGTCGATTCCTACTCGCTGACGGTAACCCTTGGCAACTAGTCGAGCTTTATTTACGACGATAACGTTGTTTTCATCACGCTTGTTTTTGAAGACCCACTTAGTGCCAATAACGTGTTGATGTCCAGGTCCGTCAACAAGCTCCCCAAGCTTCGTTTACGACGGAGCTGGTTCAACTCTTCTTGCATGGTGATGATCCAGTCAGCATCATTGAGTGCGTCCTCTATTGACTGAGGTTCTTCTGTAGACAAGAAACAGGAATAGAGTGAGCTTTCTCCTTGACTTAATCTAGATCTTGTCCTTATCGTTGCCGACGGATCCCCTATAATGAGATCGAAGAATGAGCGTCGAAGCCATGAACGTCGAGTCGGCTTCTTCTTCGATACTACTTGCACGATCGGTAGGTGTGTTTGGCATTTCAGTAGTACTGTTTTGTGATTGCAGTAGTTCAGTAAGAAGGTTAGGATCTACTGAGTTTCCAGGTTCAGGGGCATTTAGCTCAGGAACAATATGTGTTCCCCCTGAGTTTATATTCTCAGTAGAGGTCTCAGTTACCACTGGGGCTTCCTCATCGACCGTTGTTACTGTTGTTGATTACGTTCGGTAGAATCAACCAGTCGCCATCGCCTGTTGGCTGAGTCTGAATTTCTTCATCGTCTGACTCATCATCCCAACAATGCTGGATCTTTTCAGCTTTATCAGTTAGAGCGAGATCCTGTAGCTTGCTGCTGACATTTTCAGTATCTGTCTATGTAGTTTTCCATTTCTTAGTAACAAACTCATCAAAAATAACATGAGGGCTTTCCTCCACACAAAGGGTCCGATAGTTAAAGACTCTGAAGGCTTTACTAACTCGTGAGTATCCTAAGAATACTCCTTGATCAGATTTGCTATCAAAGACCTTCAACCGATCTTTCCCGTTATTGTGGATAAAGCAAGGACAGCCAAAGATATGAAAATGAGAAATAGAAGGAATTCTCCCTTTCCACAATTCGTATGGTGTCTTCATGTGTTGCTGTGTAAGTAGTGAGCGAATCTAAGTGTAGCAGGCGGTGTTAGTAGCATCTGCCCAGAACTTTGAGGGTAGTCCAAAGTCTGCTAGGAGCGTTCTTGCTGCTTCTTTGAGTGTTCTGTTTTTGCGTTCAGCAAGTCCGTTCTGCTGAGGGGTGCGAGCAGCTGATGTCTCGTGCTTAATTCCCTCCTTTTCGCAGTACTCTTTAACTACTGAGTTGAGAAATTCTGTTCCTCTGTCTGAGCGAATTCTCTGTATCTTGATGTCCTTTTCCACACTGAGCTTTTTCGGCGGTTTAGGCAACTCGGTCATGACATCGATTTGTTGGCGATGAAGATGACCCATGTATATCTCGAGTAGTCGTCAATAACGACGAGGGCATACTTCTTGCCTCTTATAGTCATTTGGAGAGAGGCCCGAATAAGTCCATGTGCGAGCAGTGAAGGATTCCATCAATGGAAGGTGAAGGAATAGGTGGATTGCTACTCTTTGTCTGTTTTCCCTTCAAGCATGCTTCACAATTTCTGTCTTTGATAAACGATTCGTTGGGTAGTCCTCTGACTTTAGAGTTCTTGGCGAGCTTGTTCATAGTCTTGAAGTTCAGGTGGCTGAGTCTCTTGTGCCACAGCCATCCTGACTTGTCACTTGATTTCGTCTGAGCGAGTAAGCAAGCCTCAAGTTCTGCGGTTTTCCAGTTTGCAACGTAGATATTTTTCCTCCGCGAACCTGATAACACTGTTTTCCCTGTAGATTTATCAACAACATCACAAAAACCAGCGTCAAAGATAACTCTGTTTAGATTGTCACAAAATTGGCGTCGAAAGGAGATTATGTTGAAGTCCTTCAACATATGTTACTCTTGGAACTGAAGCAGTCCCAATGTTCAGCGTTCCATATCCCCTTGTGTAGCCTTTTGAGTTGTCACCGAACTCAATTCTAGGACCATCTTCTTGTACGTAGTTGGTCAGCAGGCTCTTCTGGTATGTCATGTGTCTTGAGCAGCCGCTGTCCACTATCCAAGGGTCCTTATGCACCTGCAAAACAAAAGCATTTTTAGGTACCCTTTGGTTCAGTTGGGTCCTTACATGTTAGTGGGTTATTTCGGAACCTAGATCTGCCTAGGGACCTTAGAAGTCTGAGACTTCTTCTTCTGAACCTTGTCAGTTTTCTTCTCCACAGGACCTGGAGATACTGACTTCCTGATGATTTTGGGCTCAGGAGCTTTCTTCTTCTGAGTCTTTGCGCTCCTCCTGACCCTGGGCTCATAGTAGTACGAGCCATCCGAGCCGGGTGCTCATACGGTGGCTCGTTGATCGTTTACGCCCACCTGACCTTCTTGATTCCCCCTGAGTTTGATCGTGGTGTCCTGGGGCTGGAACCTTTGGTCAGCTGCTTTTTGTTGCTCGACTGAGGTGCAACTATTTTCTATTTTCTGTTTATTCTTCGTCTGAGGTGTGGTGTCAGTAGCTTGCACCTTTCCTCTGACGAACCTATCAGCCAGCATTTCTGATTCTTAGCTTTTACCTGTTCCAGTTCCTGAATAGTTCTGCTGAACTCTCTGCTCAGCTGAATCTGCTCCTCTAGTAGATCGTCGTAGGCTTGTACCACATCTAGAGGCTCATCTGTGACCGAGCATGTGTCGTGTGTGCTATGTGAAGAAGAGGTTACATTAAGTTTGGAGTTTACCTCAGCCTCTTCTCCGGCCATCAGACAGTATTCAGCCATTTCTTCAGGAACCGTCTCTCCGATCTCAACTGCGACGAATGCAACTTCGTCCTCAGAGGAATACATAAATGTATCTTCCTCGATTGAGTTGTCGGATATCTCTCTGGCTATGTAGGCCTGCCTTCTTCGGGAAAATTTTCACGTCTAGCTTTGTCGTTACGCTCGTTGAGCGGTGAGGAGTTCGGGACAGATCGTCGATAATGTCCCTCCTTCTTGCAGTTATAGCAGACAGATGATCTGCTGCCTTTTCCAGCTAAGTCCTTTGATGGACTTGCAGCAGGTTCTGAGTTCCTGCAATCAGTAGAAGGTTTAGATTCTTCCCTTTTCTGATAGTCTTTCTTACCTGAGGGAGAATCTCTGTTATATTTCCTCAGCTTTCTGACTCTCTCCTTTTCTCTCGATATTTGAGAGCCATCGGTGCGAGTTGGTCGGTGCACGAAGTCTCGAGAGGACTTTGCTTCTATCGTGGCCTTGCCTTGCTTGGAGGAAATAGGTTTGGCTCCAGTTTCTTGTTTGTTGCTTTGAAAGCATGGTCGATCTGAGTGTCAGCTGGAGCACTGGAACATCTTTGGGGTAAGTTGTGCTCAAATTCCTTTGTTTTTAATTCTGAAAAAGATAACATCAGGAGTTAGAGCATTAAGATCAGAGCGTCGTAAATAAGTAGCAAATGGAAGCCACTTCTGTCGAGGTAGCGCTCTCAAGATCTTGGTGTTCATCTCTTTGTTGGTGAACATCCTCCCCAGCCCGTTGATAACATTGACTTGATTTGTAAATCTGACGCTTAGCTCGTCAATGGTCTCACTGGGCTCCATAGCAAAGGCATCGAACTTCTGAAGCTCTAATTCGAGCTTGTTCTCTTTGATCTGCGGGGTTCCTTGGCTCAGTACAGCCAGGGCATCCCAGAGTTCTTTTGCCCTTTTGCAGTCCTGCACTCTCCCGAGATGAGAGTCGCCGGCGTTGTCGTATGTGCATTTCGCGCAACTCGGTCGAGGTTGTGCGGCTTTTTCTCTTCCGGTGTGAAGGCGAGATTTTTCTTTGGGGATCTTAGCACCGGTTTGTGCTCCTACACCTCCCGCGGCGACAAATTATACGGCCGTCGATCATGGGAACGATGGGTCTGTTTTAAGGGCGTCCGTCATGTTGTCATGCAGCGATGTAAGGTGTGCCTCGATTCTCACACGCCATACCGTATAGTTCTCTATAGAGAACATCGGCACCATCCGAATACCTGACATATCAGACATATTGTGAACGAGTATAAGGATGATAGAAGAGATGCTTCTGCAGTGAAAGCGTTTTCAAGATCTGTTCGAGAAGACCAGTAGTACAGAACCGGCGATCAGAAGAACACCGTGTGCTCTGATACCAATTGTTGGTCCGGAGACGATAGTCAGGTGTAGAGGGGGGGGTGAATACACCTGATCATAGTTTCTTTTCTCAGAACGTGAAGGACAGTGAGGCCGTTAGTTGCGGCCCGATGAACAGTGCAAGATTGTAACCTTCGATCACGGGTCAGAGTGTGTTAGCTACTGAGCTCTCCTACTGACTTTTGTCAGTACTTGAAACTCAGTCGAAGACGTTGTGCGGATAAGAGTGTAGGGCCCGGAGATTCGTCTCAGTTTGAAAACGCGTTTTCGCAAATTAAAGTTTTTTGGCTGGTGCACTTTTAAAATACGTTTTATGCAAAGATATGATTTTTAATCAGTTGTATGCAATGCAATAAAACAGTAAATAACACAAGAAATTTAACGTGGTGCGGATACGCAAGATCCTACGTCCACGGTCTTGACAAGGCAGGAGAACTTGTTGATTTATCTGAGCAAGCCTCAGCAAGGAATCTGTGCACTAGACAGACCCTTCTAAGTTATAATCCTTAGCGACTTTACAATTCAAACCTAAGTTCGAAAGGGAGGGGATGATCTCCAACTAAGAAGGAGTTCTTACAATAAGAACAATTCACAGAAAGTGAACTCCTTCGAAATTTCTAAGCTATAGATTTGGCAATGAGCTTAGCTAGAGAAGAAGGGATCTAAATAACTCTAGAGAGAAGAACTAAAAATATTCTATGAAGGCAAGTTCTTCACTGGATGATCTTTCAAGTTTGCTAGAGTGTTTGAATGCTTGAGCGTTTTCCCTTTTTTTAATCCCGTGCGTGGAGCTCGGTTTTCTTCTCTATTTATAGTTGTGAGCAGACATATGTCCGTTGGAGAAGACAATGCCACATGTCACAAGCTTCCAAAGAAAACGGCTATATTTTTCGATTGTTGCGGCGGGGCGGTTCTGCCTTGTACATGAGAGCGGCTTTAGTTGGTCGGAAGCGGGTAAAGTGTTGTCGGCTTCTCATTGGTCGAGGTTTGTGGTAGGTGAGAATGTGTCGGTGTTCGGAGTTGACTATTCTTCAACCTCGTATGATCTTCTCGCGAACTTCGAAATGACTTGAGCGATCGGGTCGGGTCGTTTTACGTCGGACACGATAGACTTAGGATAGTCTCTGTCTTCTTCGGCGAGTCGGCGACAAGTTGATAAGGCTTTGGTGGGTCGGTGATGACTGCGAAGGTGCGAGCTTTGCATTAAGTTCTTTACGTTGATGTCTACCTGCGATGAAGAATCTTCTGCGAGGGACGGTTCGGTGAAGACGAGAAGAATGCAGCGATTACACTGATGACGTGGGGTTCTGGAAAGTAACTTCGTCAGAAGATCAGTCCAACAGTTTACCCCGTACAGGACTTAGACAAAAAGATAAACTATCACACAAAGTCTAACCTATACATCATCTAATCCTATCGAGACACTACACTACTGATATCAGCTGGGTTTTGAGATCTTCAATTCCATAGTACTACTATGATTTCCCCCAATATTATTTTAACCACAAACAGCTGACTACCATCTACTGACTCATAACCCAACAATTTGATAGATAATGACAATTAAATCGGGACAAGCAAAAGAATAAAACTTCTACTTTTATGGCTCTCTATGTCTAAGAGAGTTATATATTTATAAAATGATCAAGGAAATCTATTAGTAGTAATAAATTCACAATTCAATTTTACAGCATATGACACATATATAAGTTTAATATGTATGATTATATTTGGTGATAGATTGACGGGTCCATTAAATAGAGTGGACGCCAATGTAGGAATATGTGAGAAAGAAACAAAAGCAGTCAATTGGTTGGGTGGCTGCGACCTTATCAATAATAAATCATAATTAGACTAAATCAAATTGGATTATTCACGGATAATGAAATCGACCTCTCATTAATCCAACTAACCCTCAATCAAATTTAACTTATCACTCATTGTTCATCCAACTCAACCATCCATTATTCATGTTAGTGTACAATAGAATTTATTCTATAAAATTTTAAATGGCTACTAAAAATTACCCTTATCTATAAACAATTTTTCTCTTTCTTCATAATCACAAGTAATGACTATCTTTTATGTATAGAGAATATATATGGAATATATAATAATTGTCCCTTTTTTATCTATTAGCTTGTGAAGAGTTCGTTGTTTACTTTTATAAGTTGGATCGAACATACAAATTGCTATTTAATTATATATTGGAATTATCTGAAAAGAAGACATTTTGTTTGAGTAAAAATATATTCCTCATTACAGAAATAATCTAATCTAAATAAACAATGTATTAGCATATATTTGGAGCGGAGATATTGCGAGAAACTGACCCTAAATTGGATGATATTAATAGGTGGGGGCCATGATACGGCAGGTACAAACACGGAAATAATTGAGGAGATTCATATGCGAAGGATCTTTACAGAGGTGCGGGCCCCGAAGTACTACTGCACGTGATTCTATTTCCCTATTGAGAAAACTTTAATACTCCCTCCGTCCCAAATTGGGCCCTCCCACTTAAACGACCGCGTTTTTTAAAATGGTAAAAATTGTATGACCCGTATTTTTACTACTAAAAAGAAAAACAATCTACACCACATAATACCACTTTCTTGATTCCCATGCCCAAAAAGAAACATGTGGTTTCTAAGTGGGACGGAGGAGTCCTAATTAAAGAAGAATTTTTATAATTTAATATTAATAATTTCTTTAAGATAATTTTTTTTTTCGGTACGGACTCGAGATCATAATAATTTTATAAAAATCTAATATAAATCTATGATCTAATTAATATTATAAATTAATAATCATTTAAAATTATCAACAATACTAAAATAATTTTGTAAAATATTCTTCTGGTATTGGCTGCTTTTTCTTAAAGTTTAATCTATTTGAATCTCATTGTTAACTTTTCTAATTGCATCAAAAAGTTCTGACATTGTTTCCTCAAATTGCATCATAAAATTATGATGAGTCTAGACTCAATAAGTGTTTTCTTGCGCGTAATTGATTCCGAAGGAACTGTATTATTTTTAGTGTTTTTTTAGTATTCGTTGTCAAAGTACTTATTTCATAAATGAATAAATTCTTTATTTCTTAACAAATTGATATAATCCAATGTTTATAAATAGTAAAATCACATTAAATATCATGTATAAATAAACTTATAACTCCAAAAAATCTAATTACAATTTTTTTTATTGAAATTCAAAAACTCTCTCTAAATTAATATCTCTCTAAAATAATAAAATCTTATGTCCCAATAACATTAATTTAGAGAGGTTTAACTGTACTTTCATATCAATTAATTAACCAAATACTTTATGTGTTTCTTAACCGGACGAAATGTCAGTAAAATACAAACATTCAAGATTTTATTAGAAACGTCTATTTTTTTTAATTACAACATCTTTCAAAAATGTATATTTATCAAATACACACTTTTTTTTTTGGAAAAACATAACATAACAATTTCGTGTTAGACTCCATTTGTAAAAACTTATCAATAATTTAGTTGAAGTTATGCTAAGAAATGAACACTTCTACGCGCGCGGAAAAGAGTTTATCGAATTATAGATAATTTAAAATCTATATTACTATGATTTTTATATAACTATTCATATGGGTTTTCTTACAAAATATTGTTTTTCCTATCAAATGACTCATTTGCAATTGAAGTTAAAGAATAATTTTACATTAAGATTTATTAATTTAATAATAACTAATGCCATAGTGAAATTTAGTTTTTATTTTACCATTCAAGATTAGGTTTAAATGTTTGATTTATGTTCTTTATTTATATATCTAGATTAAGTAAGACTATTCAGAATTGTGATACTCACATAATATTATTTATAAAATACTCTAAAAATGTATCTAGAAATAGAAAATATAAGAATGAAAAAAATAGAATAGAATCCATAATTACTTCCATCCGTCCAATAGAAAGTGTTCTCTTTCTATGAGGCACGGAGATTAAGAAACTTGTATTGTGTGGTATGTGTTGTTTGATTTTTGAGTTGTTAATTTGGTTATACATTATTTGTTTTTTTATGAAACATAACATTTTCTATGGGACAGCAAAAAAGGAAAACAAGATATTTTCTATGGGACAAAGAAAGTAATAAATTTTAGATATTATAGAATATAACGATATAGAATTTTGATTTCTTTATCACAATTATAAATTCGAATAGTCAATCTTAAATATAAATATTTTTAGTTAATTTTTTTTTAATTCACATTGAATTTCTTTTTGATACACTTCTATATTTTCTATCATATATATTTCTTCCGAATTTGATTGATTACTTATAACTAATCAAACATTCCAGTGCTTTCATGCGTAAATGAGGAAGTTAAGAAAATAATAATAATAACAAATCGACCCTTTAAGTATCTCAATTGCATGAAGAAAATGAGATGAACAGAAAGATATATAACACATATATATATCATAAGAATTGTGTAGACAATCGAATACATACCTACATTTATATATCAAATCGATTACTAGGAGTATTATATTTGATTCCAATCTCATTCATATTCGACTTAAAATTACATAAAATTATATAGTATTTAAGAACTAAATTTATAATAAATTTAAAAAGTATATTTCATACCTAAATTTTTTTTTACTTGAATATTTATATTTATATTTAAATATTAATAAAAAGCATTAACTATTATAAGTTGAACTGCCCTTACAGTAAGAAATAAGAACAATTGTCAACCTTTAGATATTGAAAATAGATGGACAAGAATGAATTCGGTAAATAATTTCGCAAACTGCACTATTATAATATTAAAAAAATGCACAAATCTCACAATAGTAATTTTCCATGATAAAATCAAAAGAAAACTAATAAAAACTTACACATACTTTTATTTCTTTTGTTGCAAAGCTTAAACAATCCCCAAAAAATTTCAAGATATCGCAGTCGTCTCATATTTTTCTTCTTCATCCCTGAATTTTACAAAGCAACAGAATTTTCTTGAACCTAATGTAATTCAGAGCCATTAATCGACGAATTTGTGAGTGGTTTTCTTTTAATATTTTGTTTATAGATTTCTACGATTGCTTGATTTCTTCTAATATGACGTAACTCGAATAGCTTGATTTCTTCAGAAGTTTAAGTTCTTCAATTCGAAGAATTGTGCAAAATTACACAATATTTAAACTATGATTAAACAATAGTAAAAATAGTCAAAACTGTGATTTATATGTACTGGGAACTTTTTATTGATAATCAAATTTTGCACATGTAATTCGTGTTTCATGCACATGTTTGCGATTTAATTATCACTATTAAACAAATTATTAAATCACTATTAATTAGACTAATAAATATGAACGGTTAGAGGGAAAAATTACAAATTTAAAAACAATATTATGCAATAAGTGTTTAGAAGATTATATTTTATTTTAGAAATATCTAAATCAATTAAGAACTACACTATTTGTTGTTTTAAGTGTACTAAATCTGCATACAGATAGGAGAAAAATGCACATTTAAAAACAATATTATGCACTATTCATTGTTTAAGTGTTTATAAGATTGTTTTTCCTTTAGAGAAACTTAAATCAGCACAGTTAGAGGAACACAAATTGCACATTTAAGGACAAACTTATGCACTTTTCATTGATTTAGTGTTATCAGATGGTGGTATCTTTTAGAAAATCCATAAATATTCATAGTTAGGGAAATGGGTAATGACCAAATAAAGTTCATACTTTTCCAATTTTGCAATTTTAACACGAACTTGTAATTAAAACACGAAGTTTTAATATTTTGCAATTGGAAACACATTCCAATCCTCAAATATTTATCTGCTGCTAGAATATACGAAAATAGCTTCGCTTAGCCCACATGGTCGCCACACTGAACCATTTTGCCAAATCATTAAAACAGAATGACATCTTTTTTAGATAATCAGGTACCTCACAAAATATTAACAAGATTTTAGAAAATTTAGAACACAATCAACTAACTGAAACCCTTAATAAAAAAGATAAAGAGTTGGATACGACCTTCAACAGAAAGCCCATGTTATCTTCACCTTCTTCTTCGCACTCTCGTTTGGTTGTCGACGTAGGCATCTACCTTAGCTTTCTAGTGGCCGGAATAATTTGGGGATCGGAGCATGTCTCGAATTGCAAGAAATTAAAACTTCGTGTTTTAATTCACCAAGTTCACAAGTTTGTGTTAAAATTGTAAAATTGGAAAAGTTCATACTTTATTTGGTCATTATCCCTAAAAAAATCAACTACACATTTAAAGAAGATATTATGCACTACTCTTTGTTTAGAAGTTTGTTGCTTCTTTAAGAAATATATAAATCCGCACAATTATTTTTATTTTTATGAACTTTTTTGGAATTTAGTTTGCACTATTTTTGATGTTTTAGGTCATTTATAAATATTCTAAGTGAGAAACAAATTTGAATCGTCCATCAATTTAATCTAACAAATATAAAAAATGTTCTCAATTCTCATTTTAAACCCTATTCTATATATATATAGGGTATGGATCTGGTGGGAATGCATAGTTATGTAGGAAGGTGAGAAGTATGCATATTCCTTATATGTTTTATGCATATTCTTTATTTTTTTATGCATATATCTTATATTTTTTACATTTTTACCCTTATACATAAAACATATAAGAAATATGCAAAAGGAATATTTCAGGGCATATTCAATCTAAACCATCAAAAAATAAAATCAAGGGTGCAGATTCTTTCTTATTTCTTATTTTAAGAAGGTTTTCCCATTTATATATATAAACATGTACGAGCTGACTTGTTTCTCGGTGCCGTCCATCCCACAAAATAATTCTACAACGTCCTGTCAAAGGAATCTTCATTGTTAGTCATAAAATAATAATGGTCACAAAATTGACTACACAAATATATACTCCCTCCGTTCCGTCCGACTTATCTTATTTTTTTTGACACGGAGATTAGGATGAGTGGATGGTTGCATGTAGATGAGTGAAAAATTGTGTGTAGAAAGATAGGCCCCACAAAAAAAAGTGAGAATTTGTGTAATAATTATTTTCCTTTTTAGTAAATAAGACAAGTTGGATGGAACGACCCGAAAATGAATACTCCCTCAGTTTAACTAATTAACTCCCTTTTTTTTGGACACGAAAATTTAGAAAGTGGGTGGAAAAGAAAATGTGTGGTGTAAAAATATAAAGTGGTGGAGTCCATTTGTTTAGAGTGATTGTGGTCCAGTCATTTCTTTTCATTTATGGAATATGACTTATTTAGTGAGACACTTGAAATAGAATATGAAACTTGATCAGTAAAATAGAGAGAGTACAAGATAAGTCGGGCGAGATGGGGAAGTATTTTTTTAAGAAACAAATACTCCCTCCGTCCCGGATGAAACGTCCTCTTTCTTTTCGGCGCGGTAATTTATGCGGTGTACTTTAGAAGTAAAGAATGGTGGCCCACTTGTACTTTAGAAGTAAAGAATGGTAATTTATGGGTAGGTGTGTGGTAGTGGGTAGGTTAGATTTAATGTTGTGGGTCCCACATAAAGTAATTAGATGACTAATTATTTCCAAAAAAGGAATAGGGGACGTTTCATCCGGGACACCCCGAAATAGAATAGGGGACGTTTCATCCGGGACGGAGGGAGTATAATTTATTTAAAACAAAATAATGGTCTAAAATCAACATCAAGCTACAGAATTTGGCAATACATTTCTATAGGTCATCAATATTTGTATTTATTGTTTTTTGGGGTAAAGTCCTAGTCACAATAATAGTAGTCGTGCGCTGCATGTGCATTATTTTGTGTGGTCTTTCGATTAAATCACTCACCTATGATTTCAATTTATTAGGCCTAAAATGTAGACATATTTTGCTTGATTTTGACTTTCATATACAATTATTATTAATATTCAATAATAAAGTTTTCTTCCATTTGGGTGCAACCAATTAGTAGCAATCCTAATTAATTCAATTTTATGGTCTACTTTGTCATAAGTATATATTGTTATCTCAATTGGTCACTTTCCAACCTCAACTATGTATATAATTAAGTTTGGAGTGTGGGTCTATTACTGTAACCTACTTTCTTAGGAAATTCATCCTTCAAAATACGCCCAGGTCTTATCCAGAAATGGGTCACATTTTCTTTATTTTTCTCTAAAGAAGATAAAACATCATTGTTATTCATCTTAATATAATAATACATATACAGGTAGAAAGTAAAGAAGTGATATGAAATATAATTGCTTGTTGATCTATCTATTTATGAAATCCCAGTTATACACAAAATAAATAATTTATTTATGGCCTAAACTGGTTGTGGAGAGCAATGATGATAATCGTCAAACTACTCGTGAAAATTAAGTCCCACTCTCAATATATGTATATATATTCGAGAGTGACTAGGCATGATTGGTAGGTTTATTTCATACCATTCAATATTATTGTATTTCAAGATTCTATTTCGACAAGTCTGCTGTATAAAATGGTATAATTTGAGTGTTGATTTGAATTTTCAACAGCAATAATTTCATTTTATAGGAAATGATATTTCAAACGAGAAATCATGTAATAATAATAACCACCTACTATTTGGTTTGCTTTTGTCATCTTCACACTACAAACTCCTCCTATTTATATTTAATTATGTGATGCCTACCACGCTTGCCTTCTAAAAAACCTGTATTCATAGACACTACCACCTCTCTCTCTCTCTCTCTTGAAGATTTTCATTAATTGCGTTGAATTTGCATAATTAAAAGGCAATTTTCCTTATCTATATGTTCATGCATTAACAACGCACAATGTCACCATGGTACCTATAACGCAAAGTCAATGGTGCACATAGATAGATAGACTCTCCATTTAAAACTTTGAATTTTGTGTTACTTGTATGAAAAGCATATAGATGCTTTAAATTTTTATTCCTTTTATCAATACACACTGACATACACAATAAAATTAAATTAATTGTAGAGACGTCTAATTACCGTTTAAGACACAAATAGAAAGTGACAACTGAGGAGGGACCCACCCAATGGCATATATTTAGGGGGAAGAGAGGAGAGGAAAGGAAAGGAAAGCCAGGGCCATGCCATGGTTGTGCTTTTACTTCTCCTTATTAATCTTTTCAAACAAAGCATGTAAATGCCATGAAAAATGTGTTCATCACACCATTTTGTCCACTTTTGCTATTATATTATAATTGGAATTAGATCCATTAAAAAAGAGATGGAGTGGCACGATGGCTTTTTCTACCCTTGTGAAGGGGGGGGGGTCATCATGTACAACTCAATCTCATTATAGGTTCTGATTTTGTTTTCATCCTCTCTCTCTCTCTCTCTCTCTCTCTCTCATTAAGATCTAAACTTTTCAAGAAAGGACCCACCAAGCATCATTCTTGCACATTACAAAAGATTGAAGGACCCCTCCATCATCCTGTGAAATTAAGGTTCATGTTTTTACTCCAACATCACATTATGTTGAGTCACAACATTTGATTGGAAAAAGACAAGAAAATATTGTACCACTTTTATCATTCTAGAGGATAGATGCAATAATGGGAAAGTGGTATCAAATTAAGCAAGACATTTCACATTCAAGATAACCCTAATGAAGTGTGCATCTAAAGTTCAAGTAATGTATAGTTGTCAACAATTCCTCCCACTAAAGCAATAATTAAGACACTAAAATTAAATAATTATTTTTTTTTTCTTGAGGGTGCTCTTGCTTTTCATTGAAAATGGTAAAATGGACTGCCTAAATGGCCATCTTTTGTTAAAGTGATGTGGTAGGTCAAGATAAGAATCCAAAATGGTGAAAAGAGTAAAAGAAAGGCAGTCATAATTCATGTCATCTTGGAAATCATATCTTGTAGATAATGAGGATTTAACTTTATGCTAGAATTTCTATGTTCCTGTCAGGAATTCACTTTTCATGAATGGGTTTGGTTTATCGTGGAGTAGGGCTAAAGATAAACAAAGTTGGTTTTATTGCAGTTTTGAATTGCAAACCCTCCAATATGGATTGATGATTAGGAAAAAGTACATATAAAGAATAGTAAAATAAAAGATAGCACAAGAAAAGAAAGGGGAGGGAGAGAGAGAGAGAGAGAGAGAGAGAGAGAGAGAGAGAGAGAGATGTTGCATGATGCATCTATTCTTTCTTGTAAGTGATGGAGATTGATTTATGAGCATCAGCACCCACTAACACGCCAAATCCATGTGCTCAAGACTAATTAGACTTAACACTCATCCCATTAAATGGACAAATCTTTGAATTTATCATTGAGTTTATGCTCAACTCTTTACCAAACAACATGAATCATTTAAGTGGGCAAGCTTTTTCAATGGTGCCAAATGTAGACAGGAAAGCACACATGATATCTAACAGTGAATGGGATGGATGATATAATGCTGTGGGGCTGAAGTTAGATATATTGTTATAAACACCATGGCTAGGAAAGGAAAAAGAAAAGTATTCTTAATGCAATAATACTACCCATCAATGACAAGTGGGGGATCCATAACATGTCTTATGTTTTCCTTCAAATAAAAATTACAACACTGAAAACGACACAACCAAGAAAATGTGAGGAATTAATTAATACGGGCAGTTGTTGAAAGGGGCCCGAAGTCTTTCAGGTTGTTATGAGAGTCATATGCAATAACAGTAGTCAGTATGAGTGGACCACCTGGGCAGATCAAATCATCATTCATCAACTGCTGCATGTATTTATGGATTCACCAAATCTGATATTTTTGGGCTTTATGCAGAGGCCCAAATAAATACTCCCTCCATCCCGTTATTTGTGGCTCAATTGATTTCAGCACGGGAATTAAGAGAGTAGATGATAAAGTATGAGAGAGGGAGTAGATGATAAAGTATGAGAGAGAGTATGAGGAAAAGGATGATAAAGTAGGAGAGAGAATGTAATAAAGTAGGAGAGAGAAGATGATATAGTAGAAGATATGATAATATTTTTTTATCAAATTAGAAAAGTGATCACAAATAACGGGACACTCATTTCGAAAAAGTGAGTCACAAACAGCGGGACGGAGGGAGTACTATTCACACTTCTTTTGACGTGTATAACAAGATTTACTCCGTGTATTAAATGTTGGTGCATTTTGGGCAACCTTCATTTACTGTTGGTATACCCTAAAAGTTAACTATTATTTCGGATATGGCCCGAATATATCTTCTCTCTTGCTTCTCTCCCCTGTGCCGCTGCTTCTCGCTCGCTCGCTTGCATTTCCATCAGGTTTATGAGTTAAATGGTTTCTAGGGTTTGAACTTTGATCTAATTTAATGTCAAAATTGGCCCGAAATGGCCTGAACAAATCGGGACTAATTATCCAGTTCGATAACCTGATGGTTCGATTGAGTTTTGGGCCAAAAAAAACTTATGATTTATGGGCTAATCCCGCTCACTAACTTATTTTTATAAATTTTTAATTTATAAACTATAAAATAAATTTTTAGAACATTGCTAGAAAGTTTATGAATAAGTTTAAAATAGTAGATGTTCAGTCTATCATAGAATATTTATTTATTTCAATTATTTAGTTAAAAATTAATTAAATTTAATTTATAAAGTATTAAAAATTAAAAATAAATAATTTAGTTGTGGGTGGATTTGACGTGATAGTCCAATGACTCATAATGGTTTGGTTGGGCTACAATTTTAACAGCCCGTTTGACTTATGGATTGGGCCGACCCAACCCGAATTTATGCAACGGCCCACTAGGCAGGGCCGCCTCTAATATAAGTCTTCCTACGTCCCATTTATCTTTGTCTCGCTACCTTTCAATTTATCCATTAATGCTTGTCTTGGCCAAAAAGGAAAGTTTTTATATTTTTAATACTATTTAATCATTTATTTAAAATATAGGACACATACCTTTCCTGCTAAATCAATTTATTTAAATTGTAGAACCCACACTTTTTACTACTAAACATACATCACCTTAATAACCGTGTGGACGGAGGGAGTATATAGTGAAAAATATAAAACAAAATAAAACCTATATCAATTTCTAAAATAGACTTTCGAAAAGACTTACTTCCCAAACTAATATTCTTTAAAATTTATTAACCAAGTTAGTCTTCTCTATAAAATTATATTTCAAACTAATATCCCCTATATAATAAAGGTTTAAGTGTACCACATATGCATATTAAATATTTTAATTTAAAATTTAAAATTCTTTTAACTTTTTACGTAGAGAAATGATCGAAAACTAACGACAAAAATACTTCGAGTAATAAAATATAAACATAATATTTTTAAATACATGTACGAGTCGGTTTTTATTTGTTAACCCTCATGAATAATATATATATATATATATATATATATATATATATATATATATATATGAGAGAGATCATATGAGAACAAAACTTATTGTGAGAACTAAGAACATAACATCACCGTTGGATTGAGTTATTGGACGCTCCAGATCTTGCCATCACTTAAAAAATCGAAATGCACCATTACGGCAAAAAAACTACACGAAGGTTATTTTTGTAATCTTGCACAATCTATTAATTTCTTTATCTTTCTACATCTTGTTGTAACCGTCATTTTCATTAGTTAGTTATCTTTAAGATTTTAATATTGCTAAATTTCGTCCGGTTCACGAGAGCAATGGTTAGTATTCCGTTTTTAGTTTCATCTTTTCTTCATTTCTCCGTCATTTACTTTATGAAGTCTTGGTCCGCGTATATTCATTATGCATTTTTTAAGGAAGAGCATTATAAATTCTATACAAACTTAACTAATTCAAATAGCAAATAGTATATCTACTTCAAAACACGTCCATGCAGACCCCGAATATAAAAAAACATCGGATTCAAAACGTATCTCAATCACCACCCTCATCCAATCAAATATTACTCTACCCTCATGGAACTAGTGTCTCCAAATTTTTTGTAGCAGCATCCTTATGCAAGTTGAGTTCGTGTTGAAGAAACTCTTCACAATATTTAATTCTCGACATAGGCTTCTTCATTTCTCCGTCATTTATTTTATGAAGTCTTGGTCCGCGTATATTCATTATGCATTTTTCAGGGAAGAACATTATAAATTCTATAAAGTGAACTAATTCAAATAGCAAATAGTATATCTACTTCAAAACATATCTGTCTAGACCCAAATATAAAAAACATCAGATTCAAAATGTATCTCATTCACCACCCTCATCCAATCAAATATTACTCTACCCTCATGGAACTAGTGTCTCCAAATTTTTTGTAGCAACATCCTTGTGCAAGTTGAGTTCATGTTGAAGAAATTCTTCAACATATTTAATTCTCGACATAGGCAATACTTCTTTGAATGCTTCTTTTTGCCTTGTGTTCAAAGGCAAGAAATATTCCCACAAAAGTTGTAAAAAAAAAAACAATCAAAGATTGAATTAAAAAAATAAAAACAGTATTGAATAATACCCTAAATCGTGTTGTAAAATTGAATTAATTCTGAATATTACTCAAACAAAGTGTAAGAATCTAAGCAACCGTGTAATCACAAAGCATAAAACATGCAGTATAATTTCTTTTATTGTGAACAATTTCAGAATTTATAAAACTAGTTTAATCTTACACAAAAAATAGTATGATAATGCAGATAAAATCCCTAAAAAGTGCATAATATATGAATTTAAGTGTGCATACTTTCATTATAACTCAAACAAAATGCACATATTATAAAAATCGTGTAATAGTGCAGATAAAATTCCTAAAATGTGCATAAAAATTGAATTAATTGTGCATTCATTCATTATGACTCAAACAATTGCACAAATAATATAAATCGTGTAATAATGCAGATAAATCCTTACGACGTGCATAATATATTAATGAATCGTGCATACTTTCGATATGACTCAAACATAATGCATAAATTAATTTTCTAGACACTTAAACAATGAATAGTTCTTAATTATTGAATAGTTCATAATTTTTACCTTAAGCTGCATCTAAGTTCCCATAATGGTGCAGATTTTTGTATTAAAAAAACAAGATTCTAGACAATCATTGTATAGTCCATAACTTAACTTTTGCCTTAAGAGTGCATTTAATTTACTATAATAGTGCAGATTTAAGTATTTCTAAAACACAAACTAGATTCTAGACGCTTAATTATTGAATAGTTCATAATCTTTGCCTTAAGAGTGCAAATTATTAGTATTAATTGTGCTTTTGTTCAACCCATAACGGGGAAACTTATGTATTTCAAAATGGTGCAATTTTTCCATTAATCGTGCATATTTTTCCCAATAATTCTGCATATTTTCAACAGTAATTGTGCATTTTTTTTACCCTAAAATAGTGTAAATTATGTATTTATACAATAAAAAAATCAATGACACAGAAACATGTTGAAAAAAAAACATATCTTTGTCCCGTAATCGTGAATTTTCAACACCAAAATTGTGCAGAATAAAGAATATAAAATCGATCACCAAAAGAATGAAATATTAGGGCATTTAACAAGTGTTTGCATCAAATTGTACACCAAAACATGTCAATTAACATAATTTATAGAGATGAAACAATGCATTATATTATTACCCATAAAATTGCAAAATCAATTGGGAAAATTTACATATAAACATAACTAAAAAGTTAAGAATCAAAGACACCAGACACCGATTCATCGATTCCGAATGTCAAAGACAAGTTTTTCAAACAATTCAACTTCCCTTAAAAAATCGTCGCCGATGGAGATTAGTCACCAAATTAAATCATACTCGATGAAAATCCCTTACTATTAAATTCTTCCACCCATGGAGAAACACCGTATGAGAAGATTCAGAAAAAGGGAGCATATGCAGTTTTAATGAATGTCTGCGTACGTTTAATAAAAAGGGGAGATGAAAAACTAGTTTTTTTTAATTTTATTCTCATGATGGAATTTTACCATTATGACCTTTGTGCATATTATTATTACTTAATTGTGCAATTCACGAATTAAAATACAAAAATCAATCTGGTCCATCTATTAACAAGATCTAAAGGATAAGAAATGTTTATATTTCTTACTTTAAGGGGTGTTCTTAGTTGAACCTCCCCATATTTATATATAACTTAATTATATTTTTTGCCATAAAATTAATTTTTTTATTCAATTAAAAGTTTCGTGATATTATTTTTTTTCAAGAAATGTCTTTATCTGATAGAGTATTTTTTTAATACATGATATATAAAAGAATAATAACCTTTTGCGATAGGAGTCAAAATGAATGAAATTTATTTTACATTTATTGAAAAAAAGTGTTTTTTCAAGAAAGACTTCTTTCTTTTGGTATACAATTATAATTATTTTTTATGGTAAAAAATTAATGGGGTAAGATGCAAAAATGCCCTTAAAATATGTTTAGGTGCAAAAATATTATTGAACTTTAAAATAGAGAGCAAATAACCCTCCCGAGGTGGTATAGGCGTTGTGTTAGTAGTAGCTTGTGGTGTTCTTGCAAAATTGACTGTTTGAGTGGATCTCGACCACCTTGAAGTTCCTCAAAGATGATGTTGTAGGGATATGATAATATATAATATTTGAAGATCTCAAAATCCCTAGCTGAATGATGAACCATATAATGTAATAGCTTAGTTGAGCTCATTATGTTAGAAACTCAGTAGACTAGGTAGAGTTCAGTAGTTGATAGACTCAGTAGGTAGACTTTTCTCAGCTGGACGAACTCAACAGTAGAGACTTGGTATGGTCGCTCAGAACCTACTGAATGTATGTTGAACATCAGTACAAAGGAATCGACATGAAGCTGAACTTTTAAGAAGAATGTTAGTTGAGGATAGCTCATTCCGAGGAATCAGAGGAAGTCAACTCATCATCTGCTTTGAAGTTTGAACAAGCCTCACCTACTATTAAACCTCGACCAATCAACACTGTACTTGCACTGACATAAAGCTGCCCTCACGACTGAAAAAGAGAAAATCTCTACAGTAACGTTCAAATTGAAGATGGTCATTTTCCTTGTCGTTTTTTACACGTGTTTAGGTTCCCTCCAACTGAACTTTTCATGAGTCAAAACTATAAATATAAGATCGAGCTTCAAACATTGAAGACACCGGGAACACCAATCATTCAATCGCTCAAAGCTCCAGCGAACTCAAAGCGAATTTAGCGAAGCACTTATTGTATAGATAGAAAATCTGTTTAGTTCTTCTCTCTAGAGATACTCTATTCCCAATCTCTATTCTAAGCTACCCTTGATAGATTATACGCTTAGAAACTGAAGGAGTTCATATTTATTGATCTGTTCATATTGTAAGAACTCCTTCTTTGTTGGAGAAACTCAAATCTCGTGTTTGAAACCTTGTAAAATCACTAAGACTATAACTAGAGATCTCTCCAGTGAACGGATCGACTGAGACTTGCTCAGTATAATAAATACAAGACCTCATGAGTTATTCAGGGCAGTGGACGTAGGATCCTGCGCATCCAAACCACTTTAAAAACTGCATGTGCATTTACTGTTTCATTGGTTTACTGTTCACTCTGCATAAAATCTCTTTGAAAATTCATAAGTCAGATTTTCAATAAAACTGAACCTATGCACAAGCATAACTTAAACAGTTTTCAGTAAAACCATTTTTCAAACAAGAGACGATAAAACCGAGCCTACATTTTCTGCACTTTATTCATCTACTGAGTTTACTGTAGACTGACTAAAGTCAGTAGACGGTATTTAGTATCTTGAATCACTCTGCCCATGCGATCAGAAAATTAAATTGACAAGCTGAATTATTCAGTAAGCATTATCAGTAAAAGACTGACTTCCACATTTGAGTTGAAACTTGGATTCAGGTGTATTCACCCCCCTCCCCCTCTACACCTAAAGACTCGTCTCTGGACCAACAGTTGGTATCAGAGCAGTGTTCTTCTAATCACCTTTTTTTTCCTGAATTACAGTAGTATACTCGAACATATCCTAAAAAACACTTTTCATTGCATTCAAAATTCTTTCATTGCATCCTATACTGTATTTCCACGATATCCGATATGTCAGGTATAAGGTTGGTGCCCATATTCTCATTTGATATGTCCAGTGAACGCACATCTGATGTCACTATACGACAACAAGACGGAAGTCCTTGAGAAAGGGCCTATCGTTCCCATGATCGACAACATCGAATTTGCAGCTGTGGGGAGAGTATGCGCCATAACAGGGGAGAAAGTTACCAATGACAAGAATGCTTGTTGGTCCCGAGATAAACGTTCAGGTGTAGGGGGGGGGGGGTGAATACACCTGAAAACTTTCTCAACTTAAAACGCGAGCAGTCCTTTTCAGGAGAGTGTCTAGCTGAACAGGTTCAGTAGACAAAATAAGTTGTTCTAAATCGCATGGTAGAGTGTCTGACTATACTGAGGCCTGCTAGCTGACTGAAGTCAGAATTTAGTACCGTTCAGTAAGAGTTCAGTTGAGTGCGGAAATGTGTAGGCCCAATTCAGTTGAGTTAGAAAACGTTTTTAGTAAAACTGTTTCAGTATATTAGTGCAGTCTTTTAAGCTTTGCTGAAACACAGTTGAATGATTTTGAAAGATATTTTTAGTATGAGCGGGTAATCAATGAAACGGAAAAGCAGGCACACGAGAACACAACGATTTTTAAAGTGGTTCGGATCCGACAATCCTACGTCCGCTATCCCAAAAAGATCAGGAGGCTATTTTATTATACTGAGTTAGTCTCAGTCGGTTTTTGCACTGGACAAACACTGGTGTTAGTGATTATTCTGAGCAAGTCTCAGTTTACAAGATATCAAATTAAAGTGTTTGACAAACTCTCCAACTATGAAGGAGTTCTTTACAATAAAGAATAGTTCAAGGATGAACTCCTTCGATCTAAGCTATGGATATGTTCAGCTGAGCTTGGGTTAGAGGGAAGGGAACAAGGAAGTGGCTTCTAGAGCGACGAACAATGAGGTATAAACTCTGGGTTCGTGTTCAATCGCTTGGATACTAGAGGCTTAGAATCTAATTCAGCTTGGTTCCCTTTTGAGCAAGAATGTCGCCTTTCGCTTGGAGTAACTCTTTGAAGATCTTGCGGAAAGCTTAATGTTGGTCCCGAGTGTACGGTCAGGTGTAGAGGGGGGGGGGGTGAATACACCTGAATCCGATTTTCTCAACTTCGAACACGAACAGTCCTATTCAGGAAAGTGCCGTACTGAAATCATTCAACGGACCAAATAGGCGTTTGCGAATCGTGTGTGGCAAAGAGTCGGCTCTCTGCGAGATGCGCTGGGCGGGCGAGTCGAGTCGAGTCGGTATCAAGCGGTAGAGTTCAACGGTGCGGAAAAGTGTAGGCCCTAATCAGTTGAGTGGAAAACCGTTTTATGTAAGTCTCAGTTCAGCAAGTAGACGGTTCGGTATCTTTGAGAGCAGTTGTATGATTTTAAAGAGGATTTTCGGTATGAGCGGTAAAATCAATGCAACGTGTCGAGAAAGCGATAACGAGACACGAGATTTTTAAAGTGGTTCGGATATCAATCGATCCTACGTCCCATTGTCCCGAAAGTTCGGGAGGCTATTTATTATGCTGAGTTAGTCTCGGTCGGCTTGTGCCGAGGACAAAGGCGTGGCTTGGGGATTATGCTTGAGCAAGTCCCGGTTTACAAAGGCATCAAACTAAAGTGTTTGACAAACTTCTCCAACTATGAAGGAGTCCTTTTACAATAAGGATTGGGTTCAAATATGAACTCCTTCGTCTAAGCTATAAGTATATTCGGTTGAGCTTAGGGTTAGAGGGATAGGGAATGAGAATGTAGCTTCTAGATCGACGAGCAGTGAGATAAGCTTTAGGTTCGTGTATCGTCGATTTGGATACTAGAGGCTCTTCTAACGGTTTAGCTTGGTTCCCTATGAGTGAGAAGGTAGTCTTTCGCGGAGATAGATCTTCAAGTTCTTGCGGAAGACTTAGGGTTTTTACGGTTCTAGCTCGTTTTAATGCTTGTGTATGTTTTCGTCGTTTAAGCTTATGCACTTCTCTCTTCTTGAAATGTCCCTCTATTTATAGAGCGAGAGATTGGAAAAGATCCGTTGGAGACGATCTTCTTCTTTTCTCTCTCTTTTGGTAGCAAACGGCTCTTTTGAAGTAGGTAACGAGTGTGCTTTCCCACCTTTTTAGGTAAAGGGTTTTGCCGGCTTTAGCGGGTGAGAAGACACGTGTGTTCTTGTCATTCGTCGAGGCGGATAGAGTGGTTGAGACGGCCCAGACTTCAAAGGCAAGCGAAGGCGACTTCTCTCTTCCTCATGTATGATAATGCGATTGTTTTTCAAAAGTATCGACGGTTCGGAAGGCGTCACCGATCTTTGAGTCCGATCCCGTATTCGGTAGGTAGATAGGCGAGTAAAGTCTGCGAAGATCGGCTACGAGTTCGGTGGCTGCTCTGCTGAGTCCGTTTCTGCGACTCTTTCGGTATCTTGCTCGGTGAGTTCGGTTCTGCGATTCTTTCGATATCTTGCTCTGGCTTGAGTCCGGTATCATTTGAGTCTTCTACTCCCGGTGTTAAGGCGGATAATCTGCGGCGCCTTGATCGGAGCGAGTGTCTGCGAGTGCGAAACCTCGGAGACAAAAATAACGATTACAATGGAATGGTTCACCAATCGAGATAGGGTTTTGGGATCTTCAAATCTTCTCAATATTCGAGCACTAGGGGTTTGGCGAGCATGGTTCGAGTATAGAAGATAGAATCATTTCCCACCAAGTAAGACTATCTTGAGGATAGAATCAACACCCGACAATTTCCTCCTATTTGATGATGCCAAAACATATCATTTATGCTAACACTAAACTAACGAAAGCGAGGCTCCTTACAATATTACGGGTAGGATCGGCGGAGTTGTTCCGGCGGTTCTAGATTGCGAGAAAACGGGGCAAAACACAATTTCCCCGTTACATAGAAACTAGAATAGCGAGAATCTAACAAAGTAATAAGCGACAAGAAAGTAAATAGAGTGAGTGTGTGAGTCGGTCATCACTTTAGTGATTACGAGTGTTAAAGCATAATACAAACACGGTGAATAGACAACAAGTGGTTGTCGAGCCGAAATCAGTTTGTATATATGAGTTATTCGGATCGGTACAATTACAAATCTTGCTAAGCTAGGAAGATCGAGAACTAAGCCTAGGAGCCCTTAAAGCGCTTGATCCTGTCCATGAATCCTTGAGATTGCGTCTCGGCGGTGGCACTCCATACATCCGGTATGTGTTCTTCCTCGACTTCAAGTATGCGACAAAGTCTGCTGGCTCATCTTCGTCCAGTTCTCTCTTTGATGCGGCATACTTCACTTCGGCTTCTATTACCCCAAAGTGGATTGAGTCATCATTTCTTCTAGGTGGAGGTATGATTACGGGCTCAGGAACAACGACTTCTATACCTTCGAGATACGACTTTATGCAAGTATATGTATAGATCGGGGTTCACTTATCATCATCCGTTACGTGTAGGCATCGGCCTTAGTCATGTTGGGTCGGAGAACCTCCCGGAAATAATTGCGCTTGATGAACTCTATCTTTGTCGATTCCCATCTACGAGTAAATTGAGCGGGTATCCAATTGTCACGTCTTTGGCCATACGTGCGATTTCGGATCGGTGGCTTCCCGAACCCTACGTATCGATAAGGAATATCAACTTTTGAAGGTACTCTCGGCTGGCCTCTTCCTCGGTTCTTTTTCTCGGTGCTTCAAGGTGCGCCTCCTAGATTCTATCTCGGGGCGGCTGAACTTGTCTAGCCTCTTCGCCTCGTATAGGTATTTGTTCATTTGGTCGAATATGACCTCAATTTCATCATCTTGGGCTTGGTGGCTTTCGAGGAATTTGTCTTCGGATTCGGCGGCGGGGTACTTGAATTTTCTTTTGGCGTACCACAGCTTCTCGGTGCTTTCTTTGCTTTTGCTCCTTCTCCTTCTCCCTATCTTCTTCATCCTCGATAATCAGTTTCCTTGGAGGTATCCTAGCGGGCTTTCTTCCTCCTCGATTGGAGATTTTGTCTTTCCTTTGGCAGACTTAGACTTTGGTTTTATTAGCGGCTTACGTTTCGGCAATCTCCCTTGCCCGACTTCTCATCGGTTGCAATTTGAGCCTCCTCCTCGGTGAAATGTATCTCTTCGTTTTCTTGGCTGGAGGGGTTGGGAGAATCAGCACTTTCTTGCCTTTTCCCCCGAACGGGTGGAGGGAGAGGAGCATCTTCCTCTTCGACTCTTCCTGCTCGGCATACTACTGCAACCTCCTTGATAAAATCCGTCGGAGTGCGGGTTGCATGGGTAGTGCGGGTTCTTGAGCCACTTGGGCCGGTCTCGGGTGTGCTCGCAGCCAAGACACCACGGGCCTTACCCTGCATGCGAGTGCGAGTGCGAGTCACCGCTTATCTCGGTCACGGACTTGGTCTTTTTCTCGGATCTCGGTGAAGGCTGTCCCCTTAAGTAATTTGGCGTAGTTTTGGTAGGGGTCGGCTTCTCGGTACTCTTCTCTTTTCCTTAGTACTCTTCTCTTTTCCTTCCCCCTTTTTGGCATCGGCAATTACGGCCGGGGTAGGGACGAGTACCTTCTTGTCTAGGCGTGTGTAGACGGCGGACGGTTCGTCCGGTCTATCATGGATCTTTGTCGGTGCCAAGTGCGGCTCATTCCTCTCATTAGTCGGTTCCTCAGTATTGCTTATGGGAGAGGTCATTTGCTACCTTGAGTCCAGTCGGCTTCTCGAAATCTTATCCTCCATGACCGGTTGAATGTTGTCAAGTCGGATCTACGTGGCACAGGCTTGTTCGGTGAAGGACTCGGTATGAGTGGATATTGAAACACGGAATGCTTCGAGAAGTTTGGCTTGTCCTTCTGAATGATTACGAGCTGATCATCAAGCGCCTGTCGCTTGGCAAAGCTTCGAATACAATTTCGGGAGACAACGGGGGCGGGCGATTTAGATGCGTGTTTTCCCCTGTAGCTCGTTGGTTGTGGCTAGCGCGATGCTGTTTCCACACTTTGTGGACGGCCTTCGCAAGAGCTCGATTCTGGATTCCCTAAGCGGTGAGAGCTTTTGCTACGGATCGAGATCTCTTGGAAGTTGGGGGTTGGGCGCCGCTCGTAAGTCGACTCCGGCAAGAGGCGGCGGGCTGCGAGGACGAAGCACCGGCCGTGGACTTCGCGAGTCCGAGGATACGGAGTGGAGGTTGAGCTTGTTCGGTAGCATGTGTATCCTTGTCACGGGGATTTTCCTCATCGAGGCTTTCCGGGGCTGAATCGCTTAGGTGGATCTTGACCATCGTTGTGCGATCCCGTCGAGGGTGATGAGCCGGTAGCTAGTTGCACTGTCATGTATCATTGCCGGCATAGCGGCCCTCGGGTTCTCCATGGTGCTGAGGTCGGCGGGCTCGGAGTAGCCTATTTGCTCCCTCGACTTCAATTCTTCTTCATGAAGGCTGGCGGGGAGTAGTGGAGTACTAGACGTTGTAGTTGGGGCCACTCCTGAAAATCGCGGCAACGTGTGGAGCCTTGCTAATTTTGCAATGAGCAACGGATCGAGTAGTCGGCAAGCTCACGGAATGCGTTGAAGAATCTCTCGGGATGCTTCTGGATATGATCGCTGAAGCTTCCATCCCAGTTGTCTCTTCTTCGGATGTTGTCTCGGACTCCGAGTCCATGGGAGACGTGCGAGTCTCGGCGGAGGAGGCACGTTGTTGAGTGGTGGAGCGAGAGGGGGCTGTCAAGACGATGAATCTCCTCGCTATGTGCTTGGTAGCATCCCCTTGTTCCACTTCTATGGGTTCCTCGGTGGAGACGGCCTTCTCCGGCGATTGAGTCTTCTCGAGATGATTCGACTCGTCATCGGCCGGCGAGGTGAATAGGTTCTTGAGTAGCACGGCGGAGGAACTTCGGGGAGAAACCTCGGGTTCGGTAGAGCACGTCCGGAATGACTTTCCTCGGTTTCTTAGCTGGTGCCTTTGGAGTTTTTTTTTGGAGGTGTTCTCTTCTTCGAGGGTGTAACTGCTTGAGGCTTAGTCTGGCGAGTTACGGTGAGGACTGACCCGTCTGGCGAAGAAGCGGCGGTCTTGTTGTGGAATCGACCTTCTTCACATTAAAATATTCCTTGTCACTTTGTAGGTGATTGGTTCGAATCCGCGAGACATCCTCTATCATTATGGATAGCTTGATCCATAAAGAAGCTTGCCCTTTGCACTCGGTGTGCAGAGGCCTTGTCGAATTTTGCCGCTGAGCCATGAATTCACGGATAAAGAACTCCGTCCAATTAATCCGGGCTCTATCATATATGGCCATCATGAGGCTGGATCTTGAGCCTCGATACTTGATCGAATGAGCACGCTTGGGTGGTCGTAGGCTGCGTCACAATATAAGCCGAAGCTGCATGCGAGGCGGCATGTTGTTTTTAGGAAAAGCGGCTACGAAGGTCGTGGGCTTTCCACGAGAATATTGTCAAATAGTCATCTAAAAGATCATCCTTGTACCCCACGATGCGGCTCCTTCGGAAGGCGGATCAAAACTTCTCTTTAGTGCCTCCTTGAGTGATATTTGCTTGAGAATCGGAAAAGCATCCTTGATCTCATGAACGGCAAATCTTAGATTATGTCCCCACCTGCGAGTCGAGAATTAAGATAAACTTCGGCCACTTTGCCTCGGGAGGGAAGTATGTCGGCTTCCTTGAAAGAAAACTTTCAAGCCACGACTCTCCGAGAGCGAGAAGATCTCATCCATATAATCGAGATCACGGGCGTTGAACTCCATGGTTGGCTCGAACCAAACACGATCCTTGTCGAGGATTTCTTGCATGTTAGCGGGTGCGGGACACCGAATTATTTTTACTTGCCATTGTACTGTTACACTAGCATTTATCGAGTATCGATTTAAATAAAAGCAGTTTGTATAGCGATTACGAAAAAGAAGATTAATTCGTGTAGCGGTTGTAATAAGCATACCGAAAGAGAGATTAGAAAGGATATGCGAGAGGGGATTGCAAGGAATGATCTCAGAATTTTCGGATGCAGAGGATTTTAAGTGCGGTAATGGCGGTTTCTAAAGATATGATCGAAAATATATATAATGATCACATATGCCGCCTAAGTTAAAGCCAGTTGTAAATATGCCTAAGTAGTAACTATGAGATGACATGCATTAAATGCGTGCAGAGTTCAGCAAACTTGTGTATGGAATGTCGTGCATTAAATATAGGCCGTTAATAATAAATGACAAACTTAAGATATTTAATAGCATGCTGAATCTTCATCATAAATGCATTACTGTTTTATTCGTTACTGCGAGTAGAGATACGCAAACTGTCGGTGAACATAGTAGTCGGTGATACCTCTTGTAGATGGTTTTACTGTCTCTACGTCTTGAATTTACTCGGTATTGAGAGTGATCATTCCCCCTTCTTGAATGATCCTTTCTTTGGAACCTTCTTGCGGCCCGGGGTCGGTAGGGTCAGCAGACCTAGCTCTGCTTGAAAGTTCTTTGAATGCGGATTCGGCTAGAGGTTTGGTCGAGAATATCGGCCCTTTGTTTGTCGGTATGGATCTTTTCCATTACGATATCCTTCTTTCGACATGGTCGCGAATGAAGTGATGCCTAATGTCCACGTGCTTGCATCTCGTGTGTAGTACGGGGTTACGAGTGATTACAATAGCGATGCCCGTCGCGAGAATATCGGCACTTCATTACGGAATGACGTCATAGTCTCTTAGGCTGCTTTGTCTCGACGCAAAGGATTTGGGCGCAACAACTTCAGGCGGCCATGTATTCGGCTTCGGTAGTTGACGTGGCTACTAAGTCTTGCTTCTTTGAAAACCATGAGATCGGCTTACTTGCTGGAACCGACAAGTTCATGAAGTTGATTTTCGGTCGATTCTACATCTGCATAGTCGGCATCGAGTAACCGGTTAGTTCAATATTATCATCAGTTGGATACCATAAACCCGTGTCGGGTGTGCCTACGAGGTAGCGGAGAATCTTCTTTGCTTTGAGTCCATGTGGCTCGCTTAGGATTCGCTGAAATCGGCCCGAACACCTACACCATAAGTTATGTCGGGACGAGTAGGTGTCGAGATATAATAAGGAACCAATTATGTGCACGAAATTCGGTTTGGTCTCTCGATACTCCCTCTTTATCAAGATCGATTTTCATATTCGTGTTCATCGGGATCTTGATAGGTTTGCCGAATGTACAACCGAATCTTTTGATGAGGTCTCGAGTGTATTTGCCTTGGTTAATGAACGTTCCCTTTTCAGATTGTTTGACTTGAAAGTCGAGGAAATAGTTCATTTCACCCATCATTGATATCTCGAACTTGTCCTTCATCATTTTCTCAAATTGCTGACACATGACGACGTTCTTTGATCCGAAGATAATGTCGTCTACATAGATCTACACGAGTAATAAGTCGTCTTCCAGTCGAATCTTTGAACGGCGTGCGATCTCTGTGCCTTTACGAAAACCTTTACGAAGAAGAAACTACGACGGGTATCGTACCAAGCCACGGGTGCTTGTTTTAACCCGTATAGAGCCTTTACGAGTGCGCAAACTGATGTCCCTGCTTGAAAGCCGGGCGGTTGTTCTACATAGACTTCTTCTTCAGTACGCCGTTCAGGAACGCAGACTTCACATCCATTTGATAGACTCTGAATCTTTGATGTGTTGCGTAGGCTAGGAATTAGTCGATTGCCTCCAATCTTGCAAGCTGGAGCGAATGTCTCATCGAAATCTATTCCCTCGGCTTAGCGGTAGCCTTTAGCCACGAGCACTTGCTTTGTTCCTTACTATGGCGTTTTTTTCATCTCGCTTGTTCTTGAAGACCCGTTTTGTTCCAATGATGTGTTGATGCGGGTCCGTTAACAAGCTCCCAAACTTCATTTCTCGTGGAGCGATTCGGCTCCTCTGCATAGCTATGATCCGATCGGCATCTTTAAGTACATCCCCCAATCGTCGTGGCTCTTCGGTAGACAAGAAGCGAGGAATATAATGCACTTTCTCCTTGACGGAATCTGGATCTTGTCTTGACTTTTCTTTGAAGGATCTCCAATGATTAGATCGGGAGTGTGAGCATCTAGCCACGATCTACGATGTTTCGACTCTTCATACGAAATTTGATCAACACGAGATAGTAGGTGAGTTAGGAATTTCGGTCGTACTATTATGAGATTGAAGCAGTTCGGTAATGAGAGTGTGATCTGCGAGTTTCCGGGTTCGGGGGCATTCGGCTCGGGAACATTAATAGATGTTCCCCACGAGTTGTTACTCTCGGTAGTGGTCTCGGTTACCTCTAAGGTTTCCTCATCGACTGAGTTACACGGGATTGACTACGTTCGGGAGAGTCAATCCGTTCGGCTACTTGCTCTGCTTGGTTGAGATTCGATAGACTTGTCTTCGGGTTTCTTCGTCGAATCATCATCCCAACATAGTTGGATCTTTTCGGGTTTGTCTTTTAAGCTTAGATCCTGTAGGCGCTTGCGATGTCCTCGAGATTTAGAGTTAGAGTTATTGCTCCTGTCTTGGTAGCAAACTCATTAAAAACAACATGAGGGCTTTCCTCCACGCAAAGAGTCCGATAGTTGAATACTCACGAAAGCTTTCTTGACCCGAGAGTATCCTAAGAAAACTCCACGATCCGAATTGCTATCAAAAGTCTTCGGTGATCTTTCCCATTATTGTGGATAAAGCATGAACAACCAAAGATATGGAAATAAGATAAAGAAGGCTTCCTGCAGTTCCATAGTTCATATGGTGTTCTCTTATCTTTGCTTTGTCGGTAGAGATCGGTTACGAGTATAACATGCGGTGTCGGTTGCTTACGCCCGAGAATTTGGTTGGGAGTCCCGAGTCTGCGAATAGAGTTCTTCTTTGCTTCTTTGAGTGTGCGATTCTTTCGTTCGGCAACCCCGTTACTGGCGAGGGGGTGCGCGCATCGAGATGTCTCATGCTCAATTCCTTACGTTTTTGCGAGAACTCCTCTACCATGGAATTAAGGAACTCGGTTCCTGCGTCGGAGCAATTTTGATTATCTTGGTGTTCTTCTCGACACGAGCTTTTTCGAAGCGTTGGTAACTCTGTTTGACGTCGAGACTTGTTGGCAATGAATATGACCCGTGTGTAGCGCGAGTAGTCATCGATGACCACTAAAGCATATTTCTTGCCTACGATCGTCCTTTGGAGAGGCCCTGGACCGAACAAATCCGTATGTAGCAACGCGAAGGATTCCATCGGTGGAAGGAGATGGAACAGGTGGATTTTGATTCCTTGTTTGCTTTCCCTTCGGACATGCTTCACCTTCGAGTATCTTTGTTGAATACTTCATTCGGCGAGTCCTCTTGCTAGAGTGTTCCTTGCTAGTTTGTTGAGCGTTTTGAAGTTGAGGTGGCTGAGTCTCCTATGCAAAGCCGTCTGTACGGTTGTCGTTCTTCGCCAACGGACAAGCTTCGAGGTTCTGGCGAGTTCCGGTCGGCTACATATATATTCTTTTTACGCGAACACGATAACCTTTGTTTTCCCTGTGGATTTATCAATGACATCACGAAACCGGTGTCAAAAATCACTCTATTCGAGTTATCACGAGAATTGACTAACGGGGAGAAGATTATCTTTGAAGTCCTTCAACATATGATACTCAGGAAGGCGTGGCGGTTCAATCTTTGAGTGCTCCATATCCTCTTGTATAGCCTTTTACATTGTCTCCAAACTCAGTGCGGGTCCTTCTTGACTATATAATTCTTGGTAGGTTCCTTTGGTAAGTCGTATGTCTTGAGCATAAAGCGTCCACATACCGAGGATCTTTGTGCACACTGCAAAACATAATTATATTCGGGTACCCTTTATTTTGTTTTTGGGTCCTTAGATGTTAGTTTTAGTAACCCAAATCGTCCTAACAACCCTGGTGGTTTCGGAGACGGTTTCTTTCCACTTGAGTCGACATACTTGACCCTTTGGGTGGTCAAAGGCCGGCTTCTTAGGGCATGCGGGGTTCGGGAGTCGGATTTTCTTAGTTGGTGGACTGCGACCTTTGCCTTTTGTGCGTTTTTCTTCTTTTTCGACTCTTGGAACCTCTTCGACTATAGGATCATAGTAATATGACCCGTATTGAGCTGGATGTGTCAGCGAGGTGGTCCATCCCGGTCGGCCCACTTAACTATGCTAGTTCCCCCTTGGGCCGGGCCGGGGTGTCTTGTTGCGATCTTACGGGTCGAATGCGTGCGTAGGATGAGGTGCTTTCATCTTTTGTTTGTTCTTTCTTTGAGGGGTTGAGAATATTTGCATTGATTGTTTCTCTTCAAACAAACCTATCAGTTAGACGCACTTACGAGTGTACGGGGGCGAGATGAGGAAGCTTCCTGGTTGAAACCAAGTCCTTCCTTACGGTGCTTGGGCTTGTTGCTTGCAAGCATAGCCTCCGGCTTCTTTTCGGCACCCATGTAATGCTCGGTCATCGAGGCTCTTCCGGACATCATCACTCTTTTTCGGTATGTCGTGCTTGGTGCAGAAGTCCGGCGGTTCTTGCTTGATGAGACTCGGTTCGGTATCTTTACGAGTCAAGTCATTGGTCAAAAGCGAAATTCGATCTTCTTGATGCTTGAGACTTGGCCATCGGAGAGTTCATCTCCTCCCACGAGTCTCAACACAAGTCCTTCGGCTTCGGTAGCGGCCGACTCTCCGAGAAAGTCTCCGATTTTCCACTTTCGGGGTATCCGATTCTGAAGAGTCTTCTTGCGAGCTGAGACTCATTTGAATTTGTTCATCTAATAATTCTTCATAGGCGGTCGTGATGTCCAAATTCTCATCGCACTTTGAAGCGATGTCGTGTGTGCATTGTGAAGAGGAATTAAGTGGTTCATGAGAGTTTACCTCATCCTCTTCTCCTGCCATTAGGCACTTTTCGGTTGTTTCTTGACTTCATGCTCTAAGGCCATGAAAGGCTGCTTCATCGTCGAGATGAGTCCATGAAGGAGTCGACTTCTTTTCGAGTCGTCGAGATCTCGCTCTGCAATATAGGATTGTCTCTTACGGGCGAATTTCTCTCTCCTTGCCTTACGTCTTTGCGCGTTCGGCACTGCGAGCTCGG
Organism: Lavandula angustifolia; assembly: GCA_028984105.1. Lineage (NCBI taxonomy): Eukaryota > Viridiplantae > Streptophyta > Magnoliopsida > Lamiales > Lamiaceae > Lavandula > Lavandula angustifolia. The sequence continues at coordinate 12,335,827 of CM054818.1, read as the reverse complement.
GGACAATCATATTGATAGTCTCCGGCTTTTTGCGGTTGTAGCAAGTGATGACTCTTTCTTCTTTGGTTTTACTATCCTTTGATGGTCTTTGAGTCATCCTTCTTTACGGATTCGGAAGATTGTGAGTCGGGAGTGCGTTTTGGAGTATAATTGACTTACATTTTGTGTCTCGGTATGCTTTAGTCGGTTTTTACGCGCCTCTCCTTCTCCTTCGATACTTCACGGCGAGCAACGCGTGCCACGAGCGAGACTTCCTTCTTGTAGATCATTGGGTGAAGGTTCGGTCTTACTCGTTGTCTTGCTTGTCATTTGGAGATCTTTGTCTTGGCCGATACTTTGAAGGCGTGGTCAATTTTATTGTCGGCTTCAACTCTTTGCTTTCGTTGAGGTGCGTCGAACTCAAACTCTTACTTTGAAGTTACGAAAAGATATGGTCGGGAGAGACAACATCTAAATCGAGAATGTCGCAATAAGGTGGCAAAAGGTGTCCGGTGTCTATCCGGCGGTGCCCTCGGTATCTTGAGATTCATTTCTCGGTTCTTTGAATGTCTTTCCCGGCCCGTTGATGGAATTCATCAGATTCGTAAATCGGCGTTCGAGATCTTCTATTTTGTCACCGGGCATGAGAGACAGACTTTCCGGCTTTTGGAGTTCCGGCGCCGGTTTGTTAGCTTTTATTTTTTTGAGTTCCACGACTCGGTAGCGCTAGAGCGTCCCGAGTTCCTTTGCCGTTTTGCATTCACGAACCACGCCGAAGATAAGAATCACTAAGAGTGGTCGGTATGACATTTACGGCGACTCGGTCTAAGTTGTGAAGCATCTTCTCTTCGGGAGTGAAGAGACTTACGTCTTTAGGGATCTTCTTCCCGGCCACCATTCCTCCTCCTTCGGTGGGGCCGAGTCGCGACACTTATCGATCATGGGAACAATAGGTCCATCTTCAAGCACTTCGGTCATACTATCATGGAGGGATGTCGGATGTGCTTCCATTCGACTCGCCCGTACTCCATAATTCTCTACCGAGAACATGAGTACCATTCTTATCCACGACATATCGGCCCATATAAAAATAATGATATGAATGTAGAGTGATATGTAGTGAAAGCGATTTTCGGGATCCGTTCAAGTAGACCGGTTTCAAGATAACAAGAGTCTTAAAGAACTCCCGCTCGATACTAATTGTTGGTCCCGAGTGTACGGTCGGGTGTAGAGGGGGGGGTGAATACACGAATCCGATTTTCTCAACTTCGAACACGAACAGTCCTATTCGGGGAAAGTGTACATGCTTGAAATAATTCGGCGAGACCAAATAGGCTGTTACAGATCGTGTGTGGCAAAGAGTCGACTCTCTGCGAGATGCGCTGGGCGACTAAGTCGGAATTCGGTATCAAACGGGTAGAGTTCGGCGGTGCGGAAAAGTGTAGGCCCTAATCGGTTGAGTGGAAAACCGTTTTATGCAAGTCTCGGTTCAAGCAAGTAGACAGTTCGGTATCTTTGAGACGGTTGTATGATTTTAAAGAGGATTTTACGTATGAACGGTAAAATTAATGCAACGAATCGAGAAAGCAATAACGAGACACTGAGATTTTTAAAGTGGTTCGGATATCAATCGATCCTACGTCCCTTTGTCCCGAAAGTTTGGGAGGCTATTTATTATCTTGAGTTAGTCTCGGTCGGCTTGTGCACGGGACAAAGGCGTGGCTTGGGGATTATGCTTGAGCAAGTCCCGGTTTACAAAGGCATCAAACTAAAGTGTTTGACAAACTTCTCCAACTATGAAGGAGTCCTTTTACAATAAGGATTGGGTTCAAATATGAACTCCTTCGTCTAAGCTATAAGTATATTCGGTTGAGCTTAGGGTTAGAGGGATAGGGAATGAGAATGTAGCTTCTAGATTGACGAGCAGTGAGATAAGCTTTAGGTTCGTGTATCGTCGATTTGGATACTAGAGGCTCTTCTAACGGTTTAGCTTGGTTCCCTATGGTGAGAAGGTAGTCTTTCGCCGGAGATAGATCTTCAAGTTCTTGCGGAAGACTTAGGGTTTTACGGTTCTAGCTCGTTTTAATGCTTGTGTATGTTTTCGTCGTTTAAGCTTATGCACTTCTCTCTTCTTGAAATGTCCCTCTATTTATAGAGCGAGAGTGGAAAAGATGCGTTGGAGACGATCTTCTTCTTTCTCTCTCTTTTGGTAGCAAACGGCTCTTTTGAAGTAGGTAACGGGTGTGCTTTCCCACCTTTTTAAGTAAAGGGTTGGTTGCGGCTTTAGCGGTGAGAAGACACGTGTGTTCTTGTCATTCGTCGGCGCGGATAGAGTGGTTGAGACGGCACTGAACTTCAAAGGCAGGCGAAGGCGACTTCTCTCTTCCTCGTGTATGACAATGCGATTGTTTTTCAAAAGTATCGGCAGTTCGGAAGGCGTCTACCGATCTTTGAGTCGATCCCGTATTCGGTAGGTAGATAGGCGAGTAAAGTCTGCGAAGATCGGCTACGAGTTCGAGTGAGCTTGCTCTGTTGAGTCGGTTCTGCCGACCTCGGTATCTTGCTCGGTGAGTTCGGTTCTGCGATTCTTTCGATATCTTTGCTCTGCTGAGTCCAGTATCACTGAGTCTTCTACTTCTGGTGTTAAGGCAGATAATCTACTAAGCGCCTTGATCAGAGCAGAGTGTCTACTGAGTCTGAAACCTCAGAGACAAAAATAACGATTACAATGGAATGGTTCACCAATCAGATAGGGTTTTGGGATCTTCAAATCTTCTCAATATTCAGAGCACTAGGCTGCTGAGCATGGTTCAGTATAGAAGATAGAATCATTTCCCACCAAGTAAGACTATGCTGAGGATAGAATCATCACCCAACACTTAAGTCGATTTGAAGTTGCTCGTAATTGCTCGTGTGTTGTTGATTCTCTAGGTGAGCTTCGATTTGAAATGTTCCCTCTATTTATAGAGAAGAGACATGGAAAGATCCGTTGGAGACGATGATCCATGTGTCTCTCTCTTTTGGGTAGCTAACGGCTCTTTCAAAGAAATTTGGTAGAGTCTTTTCCCTCCATTTCTGGAAATGTGTTGACTTGCAACTTTAATCAGAAAGTAGATAGCTGGCTGCTCGTCATTGGTCGAGGCTGAAGAAAGTAGGTGAGACAAACAGACTTCAAGGCAAATCGGAAGCTGACTTCTTTGTACCTTGTATGACTCTACTGATTTGACTTATAGGATTACTGTCAGTGAACTGTTTGGCCGTTGCTGAGTCTGATCTATATTCAGTAGCATACTCCTGTTTGGGTCGGCTCTGCGAAGATCAACTACGAGTTCAGCGGCTTGCTCTGCGAGTCCGGTTCCAGCGACTCCTTTCGGTATCTTTGCTCTCTTTGAGTCCAGCACTACTGAGTCTTCTCTTCATGGTGCGAGGTGGTAGTCTGCGAAGAGTCGGCGAGATAGAGCGGCGCTGAACCATGCGAAGGAATGTCTACTGAGTCTGAAACTCTTAGAGACAAAGACAAAATAGTTACAACTAAAAGGTTCACCAATCAAAGTAGGGTTTTGGGATCATTCAAATCTACTAGCACTAAGCTACTGAATCATCTCCCAAGAATTTTTCCCTATTTGAGGATGCCAAAACCTAACAATACAAACTATCAAAAATAGACTCCTTACAAATATTACAAGTAGAATCAGTGGAGTTGTTCATCAAGTTCTAAACTACTGAGGGAATACAGGAGAGAAATATCAGAACCTATACAGAAATCTAACAACAATTTCCCCCTGAACATCCTTATACAATAAATTTCCCCCATGCTTCTAACACAGACAGATCTATCAGCTAACTAAAAAATAAACAGACACAGATATCAACAGTAAGTGTGTGAATCAGTAATCACTTAGGTGATTTTGAGTGTTAAGCTTAAATAAACAAGGCCATGAAGACAATAAGGTATTGTCGGGCCGAACAACAAAGATGTTTTATAGATAAGAGAATTCAGTACATTACATCGCTTGCCATTCTAGGAAATAAGAACAAGATACAAAGAAGCTATCTATCTATCTCCTGAACTGCTGGATCCGTGTTGTGAAATCTCTGGACTTCTCCTCTGGCAGCGGCAATCCATACATCAGGAAGGTGTCTTTCCCGAGCTTCTGTATCTTCAACATATCAGCAGGGTCAGATTCATCAAGATCTAAGGCTTTGATAGCACTGCTGACTTCTCCTTCTATGGCTCCAATATGCAATGATCCATCAAGCTTCTATGGAGGAGGCAGAGGTCTAGGAACTGGGACTCGAACATCTACTTTTTCAGCTAAGGCTTTCTGGACTCTGGCATAAATTTCAGGGTCGCTCACCAGAAGCAATTCAGCAAAGGCAGTTATCTTGTTCATGTCAGGCCAGTACTTCCAGACGAAGTACCTCTTAATGAATTCTGCTTTGAGAGTTTCCCATCTTTGAGTCCGCTCCCATGGCATCCATGTGTCAATCCTTGGCCATCTGTGAATTCTCACATCAGTGAGCTTCTTGCCTCGTCTGTACCTCTAAGGAATTTCAGCTTGCTTGTTAGGTACTCTCTCCCGAGCCTCTTTCTCTGTCCTCAGTCTCAAGGCTTCTAACTCAGCGAGCCTGAGCCTCTCTCTGGCTTCACTAATTTGCCTTGCTTCAGCAGTTCTGTCTAGCGCCCTCTCCATCGTATCCCACATCTCTTTCATCTCCAATTCTTGTTCCTTATAGGGGACATAGGAGGGAATGTGTTGTTCTTCTTCGACTCGGCGGTGATTGAGATTTAGACTTGGTTTCACCTGGCTGGCGGTCTCTCTTTATTCTTTGTTGTTATGCTTCCTTTTCTTTGTCGGCATCATCGCCGATTCTGAGTTTTCTAGGGGGAGGTCTAGATCCAATCTTCTTTCCCCCTAAGACCTTGGTCTTACCCTTTGAAGGAGCTTTCTTAGGTTTGTTAGCAGCTTCTGCTTCAGCGATCTCCCGGGCAAGCTTTTTATCGGCCTCAATCTGAGCCTGCTCCTCAGGGTTGATATAGCGTTTGGCTCCTTTCTTTGGTGGGGTTGGTAGTTTCAGCAATTTCTTCCCTTTACCCGCCATCGGAGGAAGCAGAGGAGTCTCCTCCTCGTCTGAATCCTCCTCAATGAAATCAGCAACCTCCTGAATATGTTTAATGGGAGTTTGGGTTGCTGAGTCCTTTGGTCCTGAGCCGCTTGGGCCGGTCTCAGCAGGCTCTACATCACCCGCTGCTGAGACACCCTGGGCCTGACCTGTGCCTTGGGAGTCAGTAGAGCTTATTGACGTCCACTTGCTCCTCGTGCTGACCTTGTTCCCCTTGGAGTCCTCAGTGTCCTTTCCCCCTTTTTAGCATCATCAATAGAGCCAGTGGTAGGGACCTGAACTTTCTTATTCAGACAGTCATATGCAGTGGCCAGCTGATCCAAGGCTGTCTGCATTTTCTCAAGGCGTAGGTGGAGGTGGTTCCTCTCTGTGATGAGATCATCACTGTACTTCTTATGCGAGGAATCCACCAGGGTCTGAATGTCCTGCAACTTGGCATCCATCTTTTCTTCGAGAGTCTTATGAATGGATTGGAGTCTGAGCTCTGAAGCTTGACTCAATGAAGAAATCGATTCAGTATGTGCTAAGTGAGCTGCCTTAAAATCTTCCAATAGTTTCTTCTGGGCAGCTTCCAGCGATGCTTGTTGCTTTTCGAACTCTGCTCTCTAAGTAGATAGCAATCCGGATCTTCTCGCCCAAATCCGGAGGCCCACCAATCACGCGGTGCCATGCGTGCATTGGTGGGTCATATTACAATTTAAAAAAAATTTGAGTTATTAAAAGGTGGCCCACCAATGCACGCGTGGCGCCGCGTGATTGGTGGGCCACCAAGTGGTCCACCGGATTTGGGCCAGATGATCTTTTGGCAGTGGATAGGGCATCTGTGAGAATAGTTGAGAAGTCAGGAGCTGCTGAGTTTGGAATGGAGGTTCTAAGCTCCTTCATATCCTCACTCTGAGCTAGAGTAGACTGTTTCCACGTCTTATGGACAACCTTGGCCAGAAGTCTATTCTGAGCTCCCTGACTTTTTATGGCCTTGGCTACAGTCTTGGACCGTCGGCTCTTCGGGCTGGGCGCTACCTCGAAGCGGACCCGGCAACGGCATGCGAGTGCGACACGAGAGGTACCGGCTACCGACTTTCTTGGAGGGAGGATCTTGAGTGGAACTTCGGCGGTTGAGGGTTGGGCACCCTCCTCCCGGTTGAGTTCCCTCAGCGAGCTTCTTAGGGCCTGTATCACTAGGCGGGTCCTGATCATCAGGATCAGACCCATCAGAAGGCACGACTGCTGTAGAAGGGACACGATCATTCAGCTTGGCCAGCATTGCCGCCCTTAAATCCTCTATTGAGCTGATGTCCGCAGGCTCAGAATAGCCTATCTTCTCGCGGATTATCAACTCCTCCTCATATAACTGTTCGCAGGTATGGTGTTGGATCAGCTTGTTAAGAGCAAACCATTCCTGGAACCTGATCAGCATGTGAAGCCTGGCCTGTCTTGCGAGAGGAACCAAGTCAGAGTGACTTGATATCTCTGGTATGGCCTTTGAGACTTCTCGGGGAGGCTGCAGTGCGAAGAGTTGCGGCCTCTATCCCGATGGTCTCGGCTTCGAAGGCGTCTCCGAGTCTTCCACCTCGGTTGGAGACATCTCTTTCTCGGCGAAGGGACGTTGCGAGGGGGTGGAACATCTAGTGGGTTCGAGTAATAGGAGTAGTCGGCTCAGCATCGGACCCCTATTCCACTGTCTCTTCCCTTTCAGCGGATACTGACTTCTCTGCTGAGACAGTCTTCTCAAAAGAGTCTGCTTCATCGTGCAGTCTGAAGGGAGGGACAATCACTGCCTTAGAAACTGTCTTATGCTTCTTCGACGGAGGCTTCTGAGCAGCTTTGGGTGGCGACCTCTTCTTGGTCGGAGTGGCCTTCTTTCCTTTCTTGGGCTCAGCAGGCCCTGCCCCAATCTGCTGTAGGGTTGCTGCCTTGCTGTGAAACCTAACCTTCTTAGGATTAAAATACCCCTTGTCAGCATAAGCGATGTGATCAGCACCGCAGAAGTCCTCGATCATAACTGTCAGCTTCATCCCGTAGAGAAGCTTCCCCTTGACAGTTAGGCTGTTCGTCACCTTATCAAACTTGGCAGCCTGAGTCATGAATTCTTTCAAGAAGAATTCCGTCCAATTGACTTGAGCTCTGTCGTAGATTGCCATCATCATCTGGAGCTTTGGTCTGGACACTTGGTCAAAAGAGCCCACCTGGCTAGTCAGAATTTGAGTGACTATATAGGCTAGTGCTCTGTACTTCGGCAGCATGGAGTCCTATGGGAATGCGGCTCTGAACGACGTTGGCTTGCCTCAGAAAATCTCCAAATACTCATCGAGCATTTCATCCTTATATCCAGTAACACTGATGCCCGAACTAGGCAGCTGAAAGCTCCTCTGAAGAGCTTGTCTGATAGACATCTGCTTGATTTCTGAGTCAGCACGGGTGGGGTCTGTGACGTGGTGGATGATGAACCACCCCACAATGTCTTCGTCTACTGAATCGGAGTTTAAGTAGAGCTCCGAAACTTATCACGGGAGGAAGAAGGTTGGCTTCCTCGACAAGAAACCTTCAAGGCCTGACGCCCTCAGCGCCTCAAATATCTCTGCCATGAACTCAAGTTCGCATGAGTCGAACTCCATGATTGGCTCGCACCAAACACGGTCTTTCTCCAAGATTTCTACGATGTTGGTCGGGATAGCAACAACAACGTTCTTAGAAGCCATGACTATGATTTGCAAATCGAGATATCAGTATCGAAAAAGTATTACAAATAAACATGGGATACTGAATATGCATATAATTTTACCGTAATAATTTCTGAGAAGTTCTGAAAGCAGTATGCGAATGATAGACTTGATTCTCAGAAAATTCTAGGGTTTTAAGTTGCAGAGCGAAAATGGCGGTTTTTCAGGCTTTGAAAGTAATATATATGACCAAGAAGATGAACAGTTTTATATCAACGGTTCAATTTAAATCTGCTTTATGAGATGGACGACCAGGATTCAATGCTATAAAATAGGTAATGATCAAACTAGCCGCCTAAGTCAATTTATAGTTGTAAATAGCCAAAGAAGTAACTTGATAAGACAAGCATTTAATGCGCGGCAGAGTTCATCATACTTAGCATAGAATGTCGTGTATTAAATGGAAATCGTTATATTAAATGACATTCTCTTAAGGCATTGAATACGATGCTAAATCTGAATCATTAATGCTTAAATATGATATTGGCTACTGAGTAGAGATACGCAAACCTGTCAGCTAAACATCGTAGTCAGCTGATACCTCGTGTAGATGGTTGTTGAATCTCCATGTACTGAATGAGTCCGATGCGAGAGTGAACATTCCCCACTGGCTTGAATGCTCCTCTCCCTGAATCCACTTCCGACCGGAGTCGGTAGGGTCCGATAGACCTAGCTTTGCGAAAGTTCTCACGAATTTGGCTTCGGCTAGAGGCTTGGTCGGGAATATCGGCCCTTTGATGGTCGGTATGGATCTTTTCCATCCGATATCCTTCTTTTCGACATGATCACGAATGAAGTGGTATCGATGTCCACGTGCTTGCATCTAGTATGAAGTACAAGATTCGAGTGATTGCAATTGCCTTGGAGCGTCGCGAGAAGATCGACACTTCATTACGAATGACGTCATAGTCACGTAGCTGCTATCTCAGCCAAAGGATTTGGGCGCAGCAACTTCCGACAGCCATGTATTCAGCTTCAGTAGTTGACGTCGCTACTGAATGATGTTTCTTTGAAAACCATGAGATTAGTTTGCTGCCAAGGCCGACAAGTTCCTGAAGTTGATTTTCGGTCAATCCTACATCCTACATAGTCAGCATCAGAATAACCAGTTAGTTCAATATTATCATCTGCTGGATACCACAAACCCATGTCAGGTGTGCCTCTGAGATAGCATAGAATCTTCTTTCCTGAGTCCATATAGCTCTGCTTAGGATTCGCCTGAAATCGAGTGCAGACACCTACAACATAAGTTATGTCAGGTCGAGTAGCAGTTAGATATAATAATGAACCAATAATAGCGCGAAATTTAGTATGGTCCATTGATCAAGATCGATTTTCATATTCGTGTTCATCGGAATCTTGATTGGTTTGCCGGATGTGCAACTGAATTTCTTGATGAGGTCTCGAGTATATTTGCCTTGATTGATGAATGTTCTCTTCTCTGATTGTTTGACTTGAAATCCGAGGAAATAATTTATCTCTCCTATCATTGCCATCTCGAACTTATCCTTCATCATTTTCTCGAACTGCTGACACATGATGATATTCTTTGAACCGAATATAATGTCATCTACGTAGATCTGCACAAGTAAAATATCATCGTCCAGTCGAATGCTGAATAATGTGCGGTCTACTGTGCCCTTCTGAAAACCTTTCTGAAGAAGAAACTCGACGGGGAGTATCGTACCAAGCCCTAGGTGCTTGTTTTAACCCGTACAGAGCTTTCCAGAGTCTATAAACTTGGTGTCCCTGTTGAAAGCCGGGAGACTGTTCTACATAGACTTCTTCTTTCAGCACGTTGTTCAGGAATGCAAACTTCGCATCCATTTGATAAACTCTGATGCGTTGATGTGTTGCGTAGACTAGGAATAGTATGATTACCTCCAATCTTGCAACTGGAGTGAAAGTTTCGTCGAAATTTATCCCTTCGGCTTGACAGTTGCCTTTTGGCACGAGTCTCGCTTTGTTCCTTACTATGATGTTGTTTTCAACTCGCTTGTTCTTGAAGACCCCTTTAGTTCCGATCACATGTTGATGTCAGGGTCTATCCACAAGCTCTCATACTTCGTTTCTCGCGAACTGATTCAGCTCCTCCTGCATGGCGATGATCCAATCAGCATCCTTAAATGCGTCCTCAACTGACTGAGGTTCTTCAGTAGACAAGAAGCAGGAATATAGTGCGCTTTCTCCATGACAGAATCTGGATCTTGTCTTAACACTGGCTGAAGGATCTCCAATAATTAAATCAAAAGTGTGAGCGTCCAGCTACGATCGACGATGTTTTAACTCTTCATCTGAAATTTGTTCAACACAGATAGTAGGTGAGTTAGGCATTTCAGTTGTACTATTATGAGATTGAAGCAATTCAGTTATTAGAGTTGGGTCTACTGAGTCACAAGGTTCAGGGGCATTCAGCTCAGGAACTTCAGTTGTTCCCCTTGAATTATTATCCTCAGTAGAGGTCTCAGTTACCACTCGGGTTTCTTCATCGACCTGAGTTACCTGGGATTGACTCTGTTCAGTAGAGTCAATCTGTTCAGCTACGTCTGTTGGTGGCTTAGATTCAGTAGTCTTATCTTCAATTTCCTCTTCTGAATCATCATCCCAACACAGCTGGATCTTCTCAACATTATCTTTTAAGTTCAGATCATGTAGCTGCTTACTGATGTTCTCAGATTCTGATTTTAAGTTTCTAATCCTGTCTTCAGTAGCAAACTCATTAAAAACAACATAAGGGCTTTCCTTCACACAAAGGGTCCGATAGTTAAAAACTCTGAAGGCTTTGCTGACCCGGGAGTATCCTAGGAAAACTCCCTGGTCTGACTTGCTATCAAAAGTCTTTAACTGATCCTTTCCATTATTGTGGATAAAGCACGAACACCCAAAATATGGAAATAAGATAAGAAAGGCTTCCTGCCGTTCCATAATTCATATGGTGTCTTCTGATGCTGCTTTGTCAGTAGAGATATGTTCTGAGTGTAACATGCAGTGTTAGTTGCTTCTGCCCAGAATTTAGATGGGAGTCATGAGTCTGCGAGCAGGGTTCTTGCTGCTTCTTTGAGTGTTCTGTTCTTCCTCTCAGCAATCCCACTTTGTTGAGGCGTGTGTGCGGTAGATGTCTCATGCTCTATGCCTTCAGCTTTGCAGAACTCTTTGGTAACTCAGTCTTGAAATCAGATTTGTTGGCTATGAAGATGATCCACGTATATCTTGAATAATCGTCATCAGTGGAAGGTGACGGGACTGGCGGATTGTTTATCTTTGTCTGCTTTCCCTTCATGCATGCTTCACAATTTATGTCTCTACTGAATACTTCGTTGGGCAGTCCTCTAACTTTTGAGTCCCTTGCTAGCTTGTTCCTTGCCTTGAAATTCAGGTGACTGAGCCTTTTATGCCACAACCATCATGTCTTATCACTTGACTTCGTATGGGCAAGCAAGAATGCTTCAGGTTCGGCGGTGTTCCAGTTTGCAACGTAGATATTCTTCTTTTGCGAACCTGATAATACTGTTTTCCCTGTAGATTTATTAAGAACATCACATAAACCAGCGTCAAAGGTAACTCTGTCAAGGTTATCACAAAATTGACTAGCAGAAAGGAGATTATGTTGAAGTCCTTCAACATATGTTACTCTTGGAATTGAAGCAGTCCCAATGTTCAGCGTTTCATATCCCCTTATGTAGCCTTTTGAGTTGTCACCGAACTCCATTCTAGGACCTTCTTCTTGTATATAGTTGGTGAGTAGGCTCTTCTGATAAGTCATATGTCTCGAGCAGTCGTTGTCCACGATCCAAGGGTCCTTATGCACCTGCAAAACAGAAACAATTTTAGGTACCCTTTGGTTTAAGTTGGGTCCTTAAGCGTTAGTCGGTAGTTTCGCGACCCAAATATGTCTGGCAACCTTGGGGGTCTCTGACTCTTTCTTCTTCTGAACCTTCTTGTCAGTGCTTTTCTCCGCTGAACATGGAGGTACTGACTTCTTGGCATTTTTAGGTTCAGGAGCTTTCTTCTTCTGATATTTCATGCTCCTTCTGACCCTGGGCTTATAGTAGTAAGAACCATATTATGTCGGATGTTCGTACACTGGTTCACCGTACTGCTCTGCCCATCTGACCTTTTTGGTTCCCCCTGAGTTGGATCTGGGTGTCTTGGGGCTTGAACCATGGGTCAATTTCTTGTTGCTTGGCTGAGGTGCAATAATTTTACATTTTATTTTTCGCTGAGGGATGACGGGTTCGGCAGTTTGAACTTTCCCTCGACAAACCGATCGGCCCGACTTTTTTTTAGCCTTTTGAGGTAGAGGTTGAAGCTTCATGTGTGTAGCCTAGTCCTTCCTTAACAGAAACTGGCCTCTGTGCTCTAAGCATACTCTTCAACTTCTCGTTGGCACCTAGGTACTGCTCTGTCATCAGTCCTCGCTATACTTCATCACTCTTCCTAAGGGACTCATAATTTCTTTCAACTTCTGCGAGTTTCAGACTGAGCCTAGCCATCTCAGTATCTTTCTCGGAATTGTCCTTAGTCAAGATTAATATCTGAGTTTCTTGGTGTTGAGACTTAGTCATGAGAGATTTAATCTCTTTCTTTTGTCTCACAACAAGACTCTCTGAATCAGTAAAGACCTGACAATCAGAAGAAAGTCTCTCGATTTTCGGCTTTTACCTGTTCCAACTCCTGAACTGTTCTACTGAACTCCCTGCTCAACTGAATTTGCTCCTCTAGCAAATCTTTATAAGCTTGAATCACGTCTAGAGGTTCACCTGCAGCTGAGCAAGTGTCGTGTGTGTTTTGTGAAGAGGAGGTTATATTCAGTTTAGAGTTTACCTCATCCTCTTCTCCAGCCATTAGGCAATGTTCAGTTGATGTATCAGGACTTGATTCCCCGACTTCAACAGCTACAAATGCAACTTCATCTTCAGAAGAGTACATGAATGTATCTTCCTCTATTGAGTCGTCAGATAGCTCTTCGGCAATATAGGCCTGCCTCTTCCGGGAAAATTTATCTCTTCTGGCCTGCCATTCAGCTTGTTGGGCAGCTGAGAGCTCCGGACAACCGTACTGATAGTGTCCGTCTTTCTTACAATTGTAACATACAGATACTCTGCCGCCTTTTTTCAGATGTGCCATTGGATGGACTGGCAGCAGTCTCCGTGTTCCTGCATTCAGGAGAAGGTTTAGATTCTTCCCTTTTATGATTATCTTTCTTACCTGAGGGAGAATCTTTGTGGTATTTCTTCAGCTTTCTGACTCTTTCCTTCTCCCTTAGATATTTTAGAGCCAGAAGTGCATGTCGTTCAGCAAGAGGAGTCTCAGTGGATTTTGCTACTGATGTTGCAACCGACTTGCTTGCTGAACCGGGGCTAGCTTTAGAGGTGCTGACTGTTGCTTTTAAAAAGCATGGTCCATTTGGTGTGTCAGCTGGAGTGCTATTGTACTGTTAGGGTAGACTATGCTCGAACTCCTTCGTCTTTAGTTCTGAAAATATAACATCAGGAGTTAAAGCATTATGATCAGAGCAACGTAAATAAGTAGCAAAAGGAAGCCACTTTAATCGAGGCAGCGCTCTCAAGACCTTGGTGTTCATCTCTTTGTTGGTGAACGTTCTCCCCAGCCTATTGATCACATTGATCTGGTTTGTGAATCTGACGCTAAGCTCGTCAATGGATTCATTGGGCTCCATTTGCAAATGTTTCAGACTTTTGAAGCTCTAGCTCGAGCTTGTTTTCTTTGATCTGTGGGGTTCCTTGGCTCAGTATAGCCAGGGCGTCCAAAAGTTCTTTTGCCGTCTTACAGTCTTTCACTCTCCCGAGATGAGAATTACTGAGCATTGTCAGGATTGCAATCCGCGCTACTCGGTCAAGATTATGCAGATTCTTCTCTTCCGACGTGAAGGCATCTTTATCTTTGGGAACCTTCGCCGTAGTTTGTGCTCCTACACCTCCCACAACAGCAAATTCTACATTGTCGATCATGGGAATGATTGGTCCTGTCTCGAGAACATCAGTCATGCTGTCATGCAGCGATGTAAGGTGCACCTCCATTCTCATGCGCCATACCGTATAATTCTCAACAGAGAACATAGGTATCATCCGAATACCTGACATATCAGACATTATAGACAAATAGTATAAGGATGAATGAAGAGATGCTTGTGCAATGAAAACATTTTTCTGGATCTGTTCGAGTAGACCAATAGGTTTTCAAAAACGATGATCAAAAGAACACCGTTCTGATACCAATTGTTGGTCCGGAGACGAGTATCAAGTATAGAGGGAGGGGATGAATACACCTGATTGCAAGTTTTTCCTCAAATGCGAACGTCAGCTAAATACTGAGTTTTGCTACTGAACGGGTTCAGTGCCATATAAGCCTTCTGATCGCGGGGCAGAGTGATTCAGTAGCTGAGTTCTGACTACTGATTGAAGTAAATATTGAGAAGTTTAGCCACAGAATATTATGCGGATAAGTGTGGGGCCCAGTTTAACTTCGTCTCTTTGAAAACATTTTATGCAAACCAAAACAGTTTTGGTTGGTGCACTTTTCAAGTCGTTTTTATTGAAAGTATGATTTTGTAAACAGTTTGAGCACAATACAATAAAACAGTAGACAACACAAGCAATTTTTAACGTGGTTCGGATATGCAAGATCCTACATCCACGGTCCTACTGAACAGTAGGTCTTGTTGATTTATCTGAGCAAGCCTCAGCAAGGTATCTGTGCACTGGACAAAACTTTCTAAGTTATAATCCTTAACAACTTTACAAATTCGGACCGGAGTTTGAAAGATGGTATCCAACAATGAATGAGTTCTTACAGTAAGAACAATTCACTAAAAAAGAACCCATTCGAAGGTTCTAAGCTTAAGATATTACAATGAATACATAGATAGAGAAGGGGAACTAGAGTTCTCTAGAGAGAAGAACTAAACAAAGATAATCTTCAAATAGCAAGTTCTTCGTTGTGTATGGCTTTGAGTTCACAAAGATTTTTCGCTTGAAAGCTTATGTTCCCTTGATGTCCCTTGCGTTTGCTTGGATACTCTTCTCTATTTATAGTTGTGACCCAGACATAGATCCGTTGGAGAGAACGATGCCACGTGTCACAAAACTCCAAGGAAAACGACCATATATTTTCGAAATGTTGTAGCAGAGTGGTTGACGTTCTGTACATGAGAGCAACTTTTGTGTCAGAGCATGTAAGCTTTGCTTGCTTCTCATTGGTAGAGGTATGCGGCAGTAGATGAGACTTGTCAGACATCAGTCTTCTACCTGAGTTGACTCTCTGAACCTCGTATATTGAATGTTCTCTGCTGACATTCGACTGATAAAGGTCAGGCAGTCGATTTTCCTTGTACGGTCTGCAACTGAGTCGCAGCCTATCAGTAGATCTAAGCTTATCATACTGAGTCTTCTTTCTGAGTCGGCTGAAGAGGATCTTCTACTGAATGTTGTCAGCTTCTGGCTCTAAGACAATCAACTGAGCTCTTCATTCAATCAGTAGATCAATGATCGTACTGAGTCTTCTTCCAAAGTCTGCTGAAGAGAAAATTCAGCTGAGTGTTTTCGACTCTCGACTCACGAAGACTATTGAGCTCTACTGAACCTATGACTTGGGATTCTGGAACTTTAAAATAAATCTATGAAAATCAAGACAAGTCTAGCCTATTACATCATAACGGTTCGACACACACAGGGGTCAGGACGTGGTTTTGGGATCTTCAATTCTAAATATCAATACAGTTTAGTATCCCTACAATTTCCCGCATAAACATATATTACAAAAGCGTCCATACAGTTCACATACATTCCTGACTCATATCCCTACACATCTACTGAGTCAAGTTCTATGTACCCTCTAACAATGGTCTACTAGACCACTAACTCATATCCCTACACGGCTTTGTAACTTTCATAAAAACAATGGTTTTCAACAAAACGGTTGTCCCGTGTGAATTTATGAAGTCTATAAATAGACACTCAAACAGTTGCATGGTTTCCACATAATCGGAAATTGTTCGGATTGATGTTTTCTTAATATTTTTACAACACGGCAAAATGCTATGCTGGAATTACGGCGAGCATTAAAGAGCAAGCATAATTCTTTTATTCCAAGCTAAAACGTATTATTAGTCATGTATTTTACCTTTACGTGTGTATTTACTATTTACGGCATGTCTTTTTAGTTCTTGATTTTTAGTTGTGGAGAGCGACGTAAGTTGTAACACCAAATCTGTATTTATTATGATTTCTTATTTGTTATGTAAGAGAGAAAATTTCCCCTGCCGATCCAATTTTTTATGTTACCTAGTAATTTATTTGAATATTTATTACGGATACTGACTAAATTATAAGTAGTGGAGCGAATGGATTGCCATCACCACCATTTTCTTTCATTATTTTCGTCGCCACAATAATTGAACCCAACTCTTTTGTGTTGAGTAAATTTTACTCTAATCATTTTTTAATTTTGACTCCAACACTGATTATGAACTTGTCTGTTTATGTTTTAATCCAAATTATGTGATAAATTGAAAACAATCATACACAAATATAAATAAGTGAATTATGGTTGAACCGTGTTTGGACCTAATCTACTCTTGCTGTCTCATAATCAAATTTATTGGTTTTCTATTTTTCTTTTGGATTTCAATTTCTTATGATTTGGTTTAGTTTTACAATTATTAATTACTGTTACCATATCAAAATATAATTTATAATCATTTCATTTACTTTTTAGTTTAAATTAATAATTGAATTTCAAACTCAGTTCTTTCTTAATAGACATTGGATAACTGGTTATATATTTATATAGTTATATTATAATTAATACTTATTTTTATAATAAATTTGGGAATGGTAATGTTATTAAGGAAATGATAACACGTGTCTCATTTAATTCCAAATTACTTAAAAAATACATTCTCTAAAATTAACGAATCTATATTAAGATATATTTTTATTAAATAAATATACATATTACTATTATATAGTTATATTGATAAAAACAAATTGACCATCGAAAAATTAGATAGATGATTTGTTAGAAAATCTGCATTTAAATGCAGTATAGAGGAGTTTCTCAATTCAGATTTTCGGTGAATGAGAAATAGCTTCTCGAAATTTGATGCGCAAAGTGGTAATAAAATGAAGTGGAGATGGTCCGTGGGTCTATCGATTTGGCTTGCTTGGTGGGCTTGAGGCTAAATTTGATACTTTGTTTTTTAGCCCAAGTGTTCACAATTTATTTGTGGCAATGATTAAACAATTTGAATTTTGATTCAAATCTTGAATCAATTTGTAACTTTCCACTCACTCTTGAAACGGCCAACTTTATGGCCACCTCTCGTAACCGTTGTTTGTGTGATGATGGTGGTCATCATGAGCATTGATTCCCACATGTGGAGAAAGCCTATAAATAGGTCCTTAGTTGTTACATATCATCACACTCAAGCATATCATTTCATTCTCATATTAGCTTTAAGTTCATCTATCTCTAGTCCTCGTCATTCGTCCTAGTTCGTCGGAGCTTATTGTATTGCGGTGCTGCCTATAACAAGACGAAAATCGTTTCATCTTTGAGGAGACCATGCCTAAACCAAGAGCACTATTGGGACGTTTGTCTCTTGCGGATAGAGAGCTTTTCTCGACTCGGTTTTGCATTTGGTTATATTTTGGTTTATTGTTCAAGTTGTAATTTCAATTTTCATTTCACGTGTTTTTGTGTTCGACAAATTACGTATATTTATAACATGATTCGCTCCTACGAACTTTAATAGAACATTGAATCCGAATTGAGAAAAAACTAACGATTAACACTTTGATTATCGGGTGCACGGGGACACAAAAAAAAAAGTGCATGTGATCGATGAGAAATTCCACAAACGTGCACACTTTTTGTCACTTTAACTGTTAAGATCGATGCACTCTATCTAGTCTATTTTTAATATTCTCGTGGGGGCGTTCCCAAATTCTATGCACTGCACCTCTTAATATATAAGTTTAGGGTTTTCTTTATGATTTATACTTCATTTAGAAATAAATGTCTTTTTATTTTTATATGCAATCAGGTCTTGTAATGCTAATTATAATAATGTAGTAGTAGTATTTATATATATGTATTATTATAAAAATATATATTGAGATAAAACTGCAAGTGTTATTGAGTGATAGATTGAGTTTAGTATTATGTTTATTAAACTCAAGCTCCATTTATTTAATTTGTGAACCTCTCGAAATGAGTTCGAACGAGCCCTTCATAAACCCCAAACTTATAATTTCTAATAAAAAATAACAACTTAGATGACTCGTAATTAGAAGGCATATTAGCGCAGATCTAAGGTAAAAACTTCCCTTTTTATATGGTAAAATAAAATCAATGATTAAGTTAGTTAAGTTTGCTAAATATATAATAACTTGGAGATGCATTTTCCTACCAATGCCAGATGGATTCTTCTTGCTATAAACCCCCTACCAGATTAAAATCTGATACCACCAATGTCTTTAGATTGAGTTTATTATATATGATTAATCTAGTTATACACGAATTCAAAATTTAAAATTAGTACAGATGAATCTTTAATGTTAGAGATCAAATCTGCAATTTTGAGGGAGAATACTGACTATTTTAAAAAAAAAGATTATTTGGATTAACCTTAGATCCACTCGCAAAACTTTTGAGATGGTTTGAAGTCTATTACGCACGAACAAAATTTATCTAGTGCACATTACGGGATTCACTTGGTCGTATAATAATAAAAAGAAGATGCGATGTTTAAATCACAGCAAATATTGCTGTTGCAGTGGGTCAGGAATAACCCTACCCGGTTCCAACAACACGCCACCCACACACTCCTGAGTATATATGAAGCCACGCTGTCACTCTCCTCATCAACATATTACAGACATGACCAAGAGGATCAACAGTTTGCTCCGAAAATGCAAGACGCTGTCGCGGCAACTCAGCCGGAGCTCCTCTTACAGCAGCCTCAGATCCAAATCCGCCAGAGAAGCCGATTATTACCAGCAACTGTCGGGTCCAGGTCTCCAGGAGAGCGAGGAGACCATCTTTGTCGGCAACTCGAGGCGGCGCTACGTCATCAGCTCCAAGCACTTGAACCATCCTCTGCTGAGCGCGCTCATACAGAAATCCAAGAGGGATGCGGGTTCGGATCCGGATCCTGATCCAGCCGTAGTGAAATGTGAGGTGGTGCTCTTTGATCACCTCTTGTGGATGCTTGAAAATGCTGATCCCAACAACCTCACTTCGGAGCTGGCGGAACTCTATGTTTATTGACAGATTTTGAATGATAATTGTTTCTGTTTCTCTATCAAGATATGGAGAAACAGTTGCATCTTAATACATACATCCATATATCTATATGTTTTCGTGGCAGTTCCTAATTAATCTTATGAATCTGCATTTTAATTTTTTTGACTGTATCTTGAAATGTTGAGAGGATATCAGTTGCATTGTGTGAAGTTTGATCCCAAGATTTTTTTTTTCTTCTAATTGTTTCTTAGATTCCTGTTTTTGTATTTTGATTGGTTTTCTGACAAAAACCTGTACATGAACGAACAATGATTGTGTAGTATTTGGTTACACGAGAAAGATTTAATGTAAAATTGAAAATTGTTACCACAAAAACTTAATTAATTTCAATAATTTTGAGTCTTGAATATATGTACTAGCATTAAATTATTTGTTTACATTTTGTAAAGGGAAGTCTTTTTTAGTTTAATAGGATAGATGTATTGTATAAGTTTTTAGGTAGTGTTTGAAATTGTTTTTATAATCAGTTTTTAGTTGTTTATGTTTAAGGTTGATTGAAGTTATTTTTAAGCTAAAGTTGTTAGTTTTTGCAAATATTAGAAAAAAAAACTTGATTTTAGAAAAAACAGTATTTCAAACACTCTCATAAGCTGACTTTTTAGTTTTTTTTTTTGGCTTCTACTTTTAAAAAGCACTCAATGACCAACTTATGGCTTCTACCTTTTCTTAAAAGCTCCAAAAAAGCAAAAGCTTACATTCTTATCATTAAAAAAAATATTTTTTGGTGAAAAAGTCTAGAAGCAATTTATTTAAATTGTTCCAAGCACTACCTTAGCCACCCATATTAAAAACTAAGTTTTCTAACAAATATACATACATTCCTACTTGGTTTTGTTTTGTGAGACCCGAAACTTTAACTTTTTGCATAAAAAATCTAAATTAAATTAATTCCGGGTCCCTACACCCACCAACTCTTTGCAGAAGAGTAATTCGATTAGGCGACTTTTATAGTCGTTTGCGATTTTTTAATTCAATTTTGCTTAGCCGATTCTGCTACTCAATTTTGCTAGTTTAACTTGTTGGTCCAGAGACGAGCCTTTAGGTGTGGGGGGGGAAATACACTGAATGCGATTTCAACTCAAACGAGAAAGTCAATGCTGCGAGTATTGCTACTGAACTAGTCAGTTGGCCAAGCAAGCTTTCTAGATCGCGTGGGCAGAGTATCTGTCTACTGAGTCTTGTCTACTGACTTATGTCACTGAACAAGGTTTAGTATAAGATATGGTGTGCGGAAGTGTAGGCCCAAAATATGTTCGTCTCAGTTTGAAAATACGTTTTATGCTGAGTGATTTAAAGTCAGTTTTATGCAGTATGAACAGTTAATCAATGCAACAGTAAATCAACACAAACAGTTTTTAAAGTGGTTCGGATACGCTGGATCCTACATCCACTATCCTGAACAAAGCAGGAGTTCTTGATTGCTTATACTGAGCAAGTTCAGTCGATCTGTGCACTGGACAAATATTCTAGTTATAGACTTAGTGACTTTACAAGGTTCAAACACAAGGTTTGATATTCTCCAACTATGAAGGAGTTCTTACAATAAGAACAGTTCGGCAAGCTAAACTCCTTTGAGTTTTTCTAAGCTTATGATATTACAATTAGTTCGCTTAGAATAGAGAAGAGGAACTAATGAAACTCTAGAGTGAAGAACTAAGATCCCTCTGTATGTAAGTTCTTCGTTGGGTTCGACTTTGAGTTCGCTAGAGCGTTTGTTCGCTTGAATGCTTTGGTTCCCTCATTGATAATCTTCTCTGCATGAAGACTCTTCTCTATTTATAGTCTCGACTCATGAATAGATCCGTTGGAGGGAGTCTAGACACGTGTCGAAAACGACAAGAAAAACGTTCATTTTCAATTTGAATGTTACTGTAGAGATTCCCTCTTTTTCAGTCTAGAAAGCAGCTTTATGACAGAGCAGGTACAGTGTTGGCGGCTTCTCATTGGTCGAGGTTACTGAGTAGGTGAGGTTTGTTCAAATTCCAAGAGCATCTTTGAGTTGACTTCCTCGGATTCCTCAAACTTTTCTTGAATTATCCTCTTCCGATATTCATCTCGAGATGTTCGGTGCGTGACTCGAATTTCTTTGCGGATTCGAGTGGGTTATAACATTCCCAACCGAGTTTCTTGATGCTTGAGTTCTCCTGGTTGAACGACAAATATTTTCTTGAATCATATCGCCTCGAACTCTAGCTAGCCTCTTGAATTCCTAACATCTTGAACTCAACTAAGCTATTACATTATATAAGGCTCATCATTCGGCTAGGGTTTTGTGATATTCAAATCTTATCATCTTGAATTTCATCCCAACGAGAATTTGCTTAGTCAATTTTGCTATTAACGATTTCCTATTATAAAAGTCGCAACCAATATATGAGATGGAGTTTCTACTCTTAATAATAACCTAATAATTGACATCATTGATTTATGGTTCATTCTGTAAATCACCACTAATACTAATTCATGACCCAAAACTTTTTCTTAATTATTTTATATAACTAGAAAGTATATATAAATTCAACGGGTGCTACATTAGCTTCAACATGACACCAACCACTTCATACATGATTACTCTAATCTTATTTACATCTAATTAACTCACTTGTTGTTAAGTTGGTCGAGTGCCAATTTTAGTCCCTTAATAGTTCGATTTTAATCCGTTTTACAAAATCGAATAAAATTGTCCAATTTTAGTCCTTGAAGGTGTGTACACGCGCTGGAAATAAGAAAAACAAAATACTTTGAAATTTTGGGGAAAGAAAATCAATTTAGTCTGAACATTCACAATTTGCTCTTCCTTTTTATCTCACAACACTCATGATTTGTTCTTCTTTTGCCTCACAGCACAAATGCTTTCACTTTCTGTTTCTCACACATGATTATTAGAATTAAACAAGCACATCTTCGACTCTTTAAATCAAAACATAAACTACCAAATAAATCCTATGTAAGTAGATTTTGAGCAATCTAGGATTTTCAACGACCTTCAGCAACACAAGAATTGTGACGTTTAGGGACGTTCTGAATTTTGAGAGAGCAAGAATTTTATGAAAGAATAGATGGCAAATTTTGAATGAGCAAGAGTTTTCAGCTTCATTTGGGATTTGAAGAATTGAGCCTCAATTTTTAATAGATTTAGAGCGATTTTTGGGACTTTGGATAAAATGGGATTCATATGTTTTAGGATTTGAGCAAAATGAAGGTTTCAAATTTTTACTTCAGCAAAATGTCGCACGTGTAAACAAATTTCAAAATTAAATTAATTACTATTTAAATTTTAAAAAAAATTGTACAAGCACGTGTTGACACCTCCCCGCTCAAAACGGATCAAAACTTTGTTTCATTTTTCAAAACGGACAAAAATCGAACTTTTTTACTCAACTCGACATTGATCAACATAACGGACTAAAAAAGGAACAACGACGAACACCAAGTTCCTGGCGAATTTCCGAATCAAGAGAACTATTTACTCAACAAGTACCTGGCGAATTTCCGAATCAATTATTAAAAAAAAAAAAGGACTGATACGAAGGTATAGAGGAAGCCCAATAAGTGAACTAAGTGAAGGCCTATAGGAAATTGATCGTGCCCAGGCCCAGCACTCTTCCAGAATTTCATCCATTCATTTTCAATTTCAACTCCGAAGTTAGGTTAGGGTTTATCGAAGGACTTGATTCTCGCTGCTCCGATGGCGAAACCCGCCCGCGGCCGCCCGGCGTCGAGGTCGGGATCAGATTCTCGCTCTTCCTCCCGTTCCCGTTCAGTCTCTCGATCCCGTTCACGTTCCCGTTCATCGGGTTCAGGCTCTCGCTCCAGCTCGAGGTCGCGATCACGCTCTCGCTCTAGATCCTTCTCCTCGTCTTCTTCTCATTCTCGTAGCGGCAGCTCCCGGAGCCCTAGACCTGCGCCTCGACGAAGAAGGTGAATTGTTCTCCGCGTCAACTTCATTCTGTTTGTTTATCTTTTTACACACTATGAACGTTCTTTGTCAGGTGAGATTTCGCAAAGATTTGCGGGATTTTTTTTTCTTCCATAATTTCGTGCATGTATGCAGTTTCTAGATTCTTCTAAGCTTACATGAATGGGAGTTGATTTAGATTCTATAGTAAAACCTATTCGTTATGTTCTTTTCAAGGGCGAAGCATTTGTATGCTTCATCAAGAAACCATTTCTCATATTCTTTTCAAGGGCGATTATATTTGGCTGGCAATGCTCAAATTAGAAGCATAGAACGTGCTCAATCCTTAATTTTCTTGAAATACTTGTAGTACTCTTAGAAACTTCTCTTAGTGCCTTAATGAATTGTAACGCACAACGGTGATGAGACGTCTCTATAGCTCTCTTCAGCTTGGTATCTGGTTGATCGTTTTGTTATCGGTGCCATTGCGATTTTTTTTTTCTTCTATTGAGCTTCATGCTATTCGGCAGTTATGCGTAATGTTTTTTGTAATTGGCTTCATAACATATTGGTGCTATTCTTGTGTTTTTTATTGAGCTGCATCCGATAATTCTGTCTTTCTTCCTATCTTTGTATTGCAAAGTCCTGCTGAAGGAGTTAAGCAAGGTCGCTCGCCTCCACCACAAACTAAGAAAGCTTCCCCACCTCCAAGGTGAGAAAAATTACTCATTAATTTATTTTTTTTGCCCATGTCATTTCTAGATGAGGTGGTTTTGTAGGCGCTGTTTCCACTTTTATTGTTTTCTGAATTAATGTTATTATTATATGGGAATTATAAATCCGATCATAAAATTACCCTGCCTCGTTTATGACCAGATTATGACTTATTAGATATTCTATGGGATTGATGTGCCATTTTTTTCCTGCCAGTCTCACGGCAACATTTTAGATAATAGAGATTCAAAATGTCTCTGATTGGCTTTATCAAATTCTTATAGCTTTAATTTAGAGCTTTGATTCTACAACAGTATAACTATTTACATTTGGCAGCATCCTTTGCTGGTCTACTTTTCAATTTTGGTTCTGTTGCCTTTTATTTACATTCTTTGAGTATATGCTTTTTTTACTTGGTATCTCAAGATTAAGCGTAGTGCTTTTTCTAAACTTATACATGATCTGTGTCTCCAGGAAAGCTTCGCCTATTCCTGAATCTCTTGTGCTGCATGTGGACCAGCTAAGTAGGAATGTAAACGAAAACCACTTGAAAGAAATATTTGGTATATTTACATTACTGTTGATGCATTTAATCTTCTGTTATGTTTTAGTTTGCGATAAACAAATAAGCTGACTGATCAATCAGTTAAATTTATGTTGAAAATCTCCAGTAATTTACCTGTCCTGTTCTTAAGTCTGGGTTTTGTCCCTTTTAGGTAACTTTGGTGAAGTGGTGAATGTACGGCTTGCAATGGACCATGCTGTAAGTTTTATGCCGCCATTTATTTGTATTGATTCCAGACCAGATACACATGCTTAATTTTTTATTTTCCATCTATTTATAGGTAAACCTTCCCAAAGGATTTGCATATGTTGAGTTCAAGAATAGGGCAGAGGCTGAAAAGGCCCAGTTACATATGGATGGTGTATGATTCTCTTAGTTTTCCTAATTCAGAGATTGTTCTGTTTCATTTATCTTCCAATCCAATCTGTATCTGTCTGTACTTGCAGGCTCAAATTGATGGTAAAGTTGTTTGGGCCAAGTTTACATTACCTGAGAGGAAGAAGGTTGCTTGTCCTCCCAAAGTTGTTGCTACCACATCGAGGAGAGATGCCCCAAAAGCTGAGGACGTTGCTGTTGATGGTGATAAAGATGGAGGAAAACGTCCAAGGGACAGTAAGAACTCATTCTGAAAGTGCTCTGATTTTTTTATATAGTTTTTTGCACATAGTTGTTTAAGCAAAGATGCAAAATCTTCATGATATGATCAGTTTCTCCTCGGCGAAAACAACTCTCTCCAATCAGAAGGAGATCGCCTGTACCACGTAGAGGATCTCCCAAACGAGAGCAAGATTCTCCACCCCCACCTCGTCGTAGAGCTGATTCTCCTTACCGACGAGGTGACTCCCCGCCTCCGCGAAGAAGGCCTCTATCCCCTATCAGAGGCCGTTCACCTTCCTCTCCTCCAAGACGCTACCGGACACCACCGAGGTTTTTAATCTTTTCTTCCAAAACTCATGTCTCTTCTTTTTCATTCGGTGTGGCAATGGTAGTGTAGGTGTTACAGGGGCAGCTCCTGATATGACTTTCTCGTTCCTGCAGGTTATCCCCAAGAAGGATACGTGGTAGTCCTGTTCGCCGACGATCTCCTCCTCCACCAAGGCGACGGTATGCTAAATGAATATTAACTGCTTTGCAATGTTCTAACCATAATTTCTTACTAACTTGTTTTCCCTTTCTTGTATGCTAACTCTTAATATTATGGATTGTATGCTTCAGTTCTCCAAGACGTCTTGAAGTCCACCGAGAAGGTCTCCTGTTGGTCGCAGACGCAGTCGCTCTCCATTCAGAAGGCCAGCTCGTTCACCATCACTATCACCCTCTCCTAGAAGGTGTATATTTCATTAGTTTTGGTTAATGACTGATTTATTTCCATGGTTGTCTCATCATTTACATTATTTCTCCTCTTGGTGATTGTTTGCTGTCCATCGTTGGCAAGATTCTCAGAGAACAGTGAGAAGTTCTATGAAAATTTCATTGCTATTATCTCATAAACATAATAAATCAGTACTTCACCATTCTGGTGGTTTTCTTATTTTTGTTTGATGTTTTATCCGTCTCACTGTGATGTTTCCTCTGGTCATGTATGCAGAGGTCGGGGACTGCCTGCCAGACGTGGTAGAGCATCATCTTATTCTTCATCACCTAGTCCGCGCAGGGTCTGTATCTCTCGATATTCAGTATAGTGACCAGTAATTCTTTTTATATTTGCACAGCTAATGCGTCTATATCTTGTGAATATGTTGCAGGCTCCACGTAGGGTATCACGGAGCCGTAGTCCTCGAAGGTAATTTATTCAATGCTTTAGTTTTTGTATTGATTTTAATGAACTGTCAAAATATACTTGTCAAGATTCATACTTGCTATCTTGTAGTGGATCTTGTTTTGATATAATGATTATATTGGCGCAGGCCGATGAGAGGGAGGAGCTCCAGCAGTACTAGCAGTTCCCCCCCTCGTAAGCCTTAAGTCTTGATACAGGTTTAGACTTGGGCAGTTCTCTAGTTGAAGAAGAGGATTAAGCTTTGGCTATGTTAAACTAGTTATTGTTGCTCTGTATTGAAAATACTGTGACTAAACTCATACTCTTAGTTTGGTGTAAGAAAGATCTGGTCCTTTCTGTAGTTTGGTTCAACTTGTTGGTTATGGTGCACAACCATTTCCTATGCAGAATTGCGTCTAAAATCTGTGTTCGATTGTTTGTACTTGAAAGCTTCATCTTGATGAATGAGATTGGATTGTTTTCTTAATGTTTTCATGTTTAGCAGACAATATATACATCAGTTGCATTTTCTAGTAGACCAGACAAAAACTTTTATCTACGAAAATGATTTAAATAGAGAGAAGGAACGGTTACTAGCTGTGAAGAACAATGACTGCGTGGATACATACATCTTGTTTACTCAATCTCAATAAGTTACAACAACCTTGAACAACTTGCATCTCTAACTGCGAAATGGTGGTGGTTGGTCCTCAAAAAGGTAACTCGATGGGTGTTGCATTCGCATAGAACTCTTCCAAGTTGTAATAATCCCTTTGCGGAGGAAGAAAAATATGTACAACTACATCACCTGACATAACAATATGTTGTAACCCATCATACGCTTAATAAAGTTCGACTTTTTACTATGGGGTTGAGTTTAATTTGTTTAATCTAAGAGACTAAGACATATCAGCACAACAATTTATTTTCGTTCAACATAGTAATCCAAACAAACTAACCCAAGTCCAACAAAGTCCACGACTTGGGTTTCAAATCCCCTGTTGCGGTTCTTCCATATTTTGTTTCAGCTAAATCTCTTATTCTTGACCTAGAATCAAACAAAAAATCATTCTTTTCATATAAACGAATTGAATTGTCAGCTGTAAGAAGGATTAGATAATTTCCTTACCCAATAGCATCGACCTGAGGCCGAGAAAATGCCGTGGCAATGATAAAAAACCGAGTCCAGTAGACAAGAGGTTTCACAAAAAGAAGCTTAATATCAGCTGCTTTCACATCACTAGCAACCTTAGCCAGTGCAACAGCAACTACATCAACCACCATAATTGTCAGTTAATTTCTTACTTCTAGCTTGAGACAAGAACCACATCGTAAATCTACACTTTAACTGGAATAAAGATCGTTGAGAAAGAACTGCAATTCATGCATGTGGAAAATAACTGAAAAACCTAAAAAGGGATGCCATGAAACTTTCTGATTTTCTCAAAAATTATAAAAATAAATACCATGTGGTGAGAAAATGGAACTCCTATCCTATCCCTTGTGCATTCATGTTTGTATGTGTTAACCAATATACACACATAAAAATAGGACATATAATTAAGGGAACTTACAAGACAAGCTTTCAGCATCATCATCAACCTCTGCTATAGAAGCAGTTTTGTCATTTCTTGAGAAGACCAGCTGCCCGTACTTGTTGAATAAGTCGTCGAACATATCATCAGTATCTTCACTCACATTCTGTAGGGAAACCAGTATGCAACTTCAACAAAATGATCAGAGTGCATACCAACATTCAACAACTTCAGGTTACATCATAACTTGAAAAAGGAATCTACATAGTATTATATATTGGCACTTACAAGCAATCCAAATCCAAGTTCAAAATCAATAATTTTCGGCTAATCGACATACTTTCAAAGAATAAGCAAAGCCAATTCAGCCTACAAAGACATAAAATCAAATCAAATGAGCGCAGAAAATATTACAGAGCCGACTGCAAACGGTGGTAGCAAAGACTTCTGAGCGCCAGGAATTTGTAAATATGGGAAACCGTTGTCGTTAGATAAAGAAAGATTTCTGTGTGGTCGGAAAAGCTCGCATTTTCGCCGAAACTGGCCGCCGGGAATCGAGGATTTGGTGCAAGAGGGAAGAATAAGATGGTGAAAATGGTGGGAGCAGATAATCATTTCGACAAAATTAAAATATTAATTGTCTTAACTGCGGCGTCGTAGGGAGTTACCAAAATTTGAGATAAATGGAGTTGGAGGAAAGATTTTTTATTCCAGATTGTTGAGCTGCGGAGAGATAGAATTGCGTAAAAGAAAGGAAATCTGATCCGATAATTTGAAGAAGTTGGATTTTCGAACCCACACGTTATCGGATCGGGCTTGCTTGGAAATCACCCACTTGTTAAGGCCCATTTGGAAAACCCTAGGCCTTTTTCCCCAAATCCAATACATAACGAAAATGAAATCAAAACCCTAATTGACGCCTACTTACACCTCCACCCACAGCCCAGACAGAGACTCCAGACGAAAATGGTGAAGTTCCTGAAGCCAAACAAGGCGGTGGTCCTCCTCCAGGGGCGGTTCGCTGGACACAAGGCGACCATCGTGAAGAACTACGACGACGGGACCCGCGACCGTCCCTACGGCCACTGCCTCGTGGCCGGCGTGGCCAAGTACCCGAGCAAGGTGATCCGCAAGGATTCCGCGAAGAAGCAGGCGAAGAAGTCGCGCGTGAAGGCATTCGTGAAGCTGGTGAATTACAATCACATCATGCCGACCCGGTACACGCTGGACGTGGAT
This sequence comes from Lavandula angustifolia, assembly GCA_028984105.1. NCBI lineage: Eukaryota > Viridiplantae > Streptophyta > Magnoliopsida > Lamiales > Lamiaceae > Lavandula > Lavandula angustifolia. Next base: position 12,306,969 of record CM054818.1, on the reverse strand, counting down.
CTGAAGGACATCGTATCCGTGGACGCGCTGGTCTCGCGTGACAAGAAGGTGACCGCCTGCAAGGAGATCAAGGCTAGGCTTGAGGAGAGGTTCAAGACCGGCAAGAACCGCTGGTTTTTCTCCAAGCTCAGGTTTTGAGTGGAGGAGTATTTGGTTTGTTTCCTTTTTTTACTGTTTCTATGTAGTTTTTGTTTATGCGACTCAATTTCCGATTTAAACTTTTGTTCTTTTCACATTATTGTTTTTGGTGGGCATGATAATTTATTTATACTAAATTTTGTTGGATTTGATTGATAGTATATGTTGTGCATGAGGAAGGACTACAATTCCTCAATCAAATTTTGTTTCCAACTGTCTGTGCCATAGAGTTATTGCAGCCGAATGACCCATAAAGTATAGTTAGTTTTATAAATCCCTTAAAAGGAAATTTTGTTATTTGTATCTTGACTTTTTATCATGTGCAACATATACAGTAAAATAGGATACTCCCTCATCCCATTTCAAGTGTCTCATTGTTCGGATGTTAATCAAAGTTCAATTATTTCTCTCTACTTGATCAAATACTACACTTTACCAAGTTTGGTAATTTTTTAAGGGCATTTACTTGTGTTTTTGATCCCATAAGTTTAAAAAATGTGTTAGTGGTCCCGTATCTTCTAGTTGACTTCTTCATTTTTGGTCTTGTATTTTTCATGTTCTTGCATTTTCGGTCCCGTAACTTTTAACGTGGTATTTTTAGTTTTATATCTTTTATTTACTTGCGATTTTCGTCAAGTATTTTTTAATACTTTTTTTTTTCCATAACTTATTTATATCTACTATTTTAGTCTTGTAAAACTTTAAAAAAATCTTAAATCATTATATAATCAATGTTTGTAATATCAATCTTTTAAGCTTCTCTTTATACGGTTGTTCACAGTTCCGTCAAACCGGCTTAACCGATCTTTAAAATTTGGTTTGCTTTTAAGTTTGTTATGAAGTTCGATTTTAATTCAATTAAGTGCTATTCAATTTCAACCTAATCAAAAACCGATTAAAATTCTGAAATCTGAAAAATGAGAAGCAAGGAAAATAAATCAAATTGATATTAAAATCGAAAATAAAAATTCGTTAAGAACCACCGCGTCGTCTGCTACTGCCCCAATATCATTCTCAAATTTTCAATATGTCAAGAAGAAATGGAAACGTAAAAACAATGGATCAAACAACAAAAATATTTTGTTTAATTTTAATTTAATTATTAAAATATTTAAAAATAAAATTGATTAATTACGGAATATAAATTAGAAATTAATGAAAATTATGGGACCAAGATAATCGCAATAAAAGTTACGAGATTCAAAAACACAAAGTTACAAGTTATAGGATCAAATATTGTAAGTAAATAAAAGATACGGGACCAAAAATACAAGTGAATGAAAGATACAAGACCAAAAACGTAGCGTTAAAAGTTATGAAACCAAATCGCAAGTAATTAAATGGAAGATATGGGACCAAAAATGCCGCATTAAAAGTTACGGGACCAAAAGTGCAAGTAAATGGAAGATACGGGACTAAAAACGTCAAGTAAAAAGTTGCGGGACTAAAAACGCAAGTAAATAAAAAATATGGGACCCAAAATGCCGCGTTTAAATTACGGGATCAAAAGCGCGAGTAAATTTCTAAATAAAAGATATATGACCAAAAACGCTATTTTCCTTTTTTTAAACAAAGTAAAATATTACTAAGATATATTCAGTTTGATAAAATGCTTTTGAAATCGGAGAAGGAAATTCACCAAAATATTGGATGTTTTGGTTACCGGATGGTTCGACATTTCATCTGCGAAGGCCTTCCATATCAACAGAATGTAAATGCACAGTACATTTAATATTAGAACGAACAATTCATTTAACAAAATATTAATCCAGCATATATATTGTTGCAACACTTTTGACAAGGTTGTAACTAGGTAGAAGGAGCAAAAATCAAAACACTTTAAATCAAATGTCATAGCTCCAAAAGATTTATCCATCTCCACTAGAAATGCTATTGTCCAATTTCTTCTTCAAAATCTCGTCAAAGACAAACCTGAAAGGAGTAAAACAACAAAGGTAACTCTCAAATTCAAGTGCAGTAACTGAACAGTTAGTCGTTTTTGGACAGAAGCTAAAAAATAAAAAGAAGAAAAATAATTTATTCATCTTGTTTCAGCAAGGCCAAAGACAACAAGGGTTAAAAAAGTTACTCTAGATCTGAACTTAATTCAGAGCCTAGATCTAAATAGAAGGGGGACACTAAGAAAGCTAGCTTTCGAAATTAAATACAGCAAAAGCACAATATGGCGATGGGTGAATCAAGGTTTGATCAGAGCTCACATGAGTGTTATCAAACCAGACCTAACAGCCCCTAGCAAACTTCTCAGATTGAGGTTTTCCCTAGAGCAACTAGAGTCCAATCGCATTATTAACAAGATGAAGTTCAAGACTATGCAGAACACTGTTGGGTGATGATTCTGTTCTCAGCATAGTCTCACTTAGTGGGAAATGATTCTATCTTCTATACTGAACCATGCTCAGCAGCCTAGTGCTCTGATTGTTGAGAAGATTTGAAGATCCCAAAACCCTATCTGATTGGTGAACCATTCCGTTGTAATCGTTATTTGTCTCTGAGGTTTCAGACTCAGTAGACACTCTGCTCTGATCAAGGCGTTCAGTAGATTATCTGCCTTAACACCAGAAGTAGAAGACTCAGTGATCTTGGACTCGGCGAGAGCAAAGATATCGAAAGAGTCGGTGGAGCTGGACTCGGCGGCAGAGCGGTTCATCGAACTCGGAGCCGATCTTCGATAGACTTTCCCCGGCTATCTACCTACCGAATACGGGATCGGACTCAAGATCGGCAGACGATCGAAGCTGTCAAATACTTTTGAAAGACAATCGGCATTGTCATATACGAGGAAGAGAGAAGTCGACTTCACTTTGCCTTGAAATCTGTCTTGTCTCAACCACTCTATCCACCTCGACGAATGACAAGAACACACGTGTCTTCTCACCGCTAAAGGCGCATCAACCCTTTACCTAAAAAGGTGGGAAAGTACACTGTTACCTACTTCAAAAGAGCCGTTTGCTACCAAAAGAGAGAGAAAGAAGAAGATCGTCTCCAACGGATCTCTCCCAATCTCTTCTCTTTAAATAGAGGGATCATTCAAGAATTGAAGCTCACCGAAATCATAAGAACAAGCGCGAACTCGAAAAAACCTCTCAAGAACACACAGAGCATTAAAACGAGCCTAACCAAAAAGCCTAAGTCTTCCGCAAGAATCTAAAGATCTATCTCCGGCGAAAGACTACCTTTTAGCTCTTAAGGGAACCAAGCTGAACCGATAACCAAGCATCTAGTATCCAAGCGACGTGACACGAACTTATAACTACACTCAGCTGTTCGTCGCTCTAGAAGCTACACTTTCGTTCCCTATCCCTCTAACCCTAAGCTCAACCGAAACCATATATAGCTTAGACGAAGGAGTTCATATTTGAACCCAATCCTTATTGTAAAAGGACTCCTTCACTGTTGGAGAAGTTTGTCAAACAATTTAGTTTGATACATTTGTAAACTGGGACTTGCTCAGTATAATCCCCAAGCCACAGCTTTGTCCTGTGCACAAGCTGACTGAGACTAACTCAGTATAATAAATAGCCTCATGAACTTTTGGGACAGTGGACGTAGGATCGATTGATATCCGAACAACTTTAAAACTCTCTGTGTCGTTTACTTACGTTCTCTTACTGTTGCATTGATTTTACTATTCATACTGAAAATCTTCTTAAAATCATTCAACCTGTCTCAAAGATACCTTGAACTGACCACTTACTGAACTGAGACTTGCATAAAACGTTTTTTTCATTCAACTGATTAGGGCCTACACATTTCCGCACACTGAATTTCTACTGTTGACACTGAATTCTGACTTAGTCAGTTAGCGAGATCTCGGTAGAGTCGGACTTTTAGCCTAACACGATTCGAAAGCGGTTATTTGGTCTGCTTGAATTATTTCATGACGACATTATCCCGAATAGGACTGTTCGTGTTCAAAGTTGAGAAAATTGGATTCGGGTGTATTCACCCCCCCTCTACACCCGAACTCACTCTCGGGACCAACAATTGGTATCGAAGCGGGAGTTCTTTAAGACTCTTGTTATCTTGAAACCGGTCTACTTGAACGGATCCGGAGAAAACGTTTCTTCACCGCATATCACTCTACATTCGTATCATTATTTTTATATGGGCGATATGTCGGGTATAAGAATGGTACCCATGTTCTCGGTAGAGAATTATGGAGTATGGCGAGTCGAGAATGGAAGCACATCGACATCCCTCCATGATAGTATGATGAAGTGCTTGAAGATGGACCTATTGTTCCCATGATCGATAGTGTCGTGACTCGGGCCCCAGTGAAGGAGGAGGAATGGTGACTCGGGAAGAAGATCCCTAAAGACGAAGTCTCTTCACTCCCGAAGAGAAGAAGCTTCACAACTTAGGCCGAAGTCGCCGAAATGCCATACCGACCACTCTTAGTGATTCTTATCTTGGCGGGGTTCGGGAATGCAAAACGGCAAAGGAACTGCGGGACGCTCTAGAGCTACCGAGTCGTGGAACTCGGAAGATAAAAGCTAACAAGCCGGCGCCGGAACTCCAAAAGCTGGAAAGTTTGTCTCTCATGCCGGTGACAAAATAGAAGATCCGAACGTCGATTTACGAATCGATGAATTCCATCAATGGGCTGGGAAAGACATTCAAAGAACCGAGAAATGAATCTCAAGATATCCGAGGGCACCGCTCGGACGGACATTGGACACCTTTTGCCACTTTATTGCGACATTCGATTTAGATGTTGTCTCTCCCGACCATATCTTTTTCGGAACTTCGCGAGAAGAGTTTGAGTTCGACGGACTTCAACGAAAGCAAAGAGCTGAAGCTGATAATAAAATTGACCATGCCTTCAAAGCATCAGTCAGCGCAGCATCTCCAGCGACGAGCAAGACAACGAGTAAGACTGAACCTTCACTCAATGATCTACAAGAAGGAAGTCTCGCTCAGAAGTACGCGTTGCTCGCTGTGAAGTATCAGAAGGAGAAGGAGAGGCGCAGAAAACTGACTAAAGCATACCGAGACACAAAAGGTAAGTCAGATTATACACCAAAACACACTCCTAACTCACAATCTTCTGAATGCAGAAAGAAGGATGACTCAGCACCATCAAATGATAGTGAAAGCAAAGAAGAAAGAGTCATCACTTGCTACAACTGCAAAAAGCCAGGACACTATCAATATGATTGTCCTGAGCTCAGTAGTGCTGAACGCGCAACACGTAAGGTAAGGAGAGAGAAATTCGCCCAGAAAAGACAATCCTACATAGCCGGCAAAATCTCAGACAACTTAGAAGAAGTCGACTCCTTTATGGACTCATCTGATGATGAAGCAGCTTTCATGGCCTTAGAGCTTGAAGCTGAAGAAACAACTGAAAAGTGCCTAATGGCAGGAGAAGAGGATGAGGTAAACTCTCATGAACCACTTAATTCCTCTTCACACCGCACACACGACCATTTGTTTCGATTGCGGATGATGGGAATTTGGACATCACGACCGCCTATGAAGAATTATTAGATGAACAAATTCAAATGAGTCTGCAGCTCAGTAAGACTCTTCAGGAGTTGGATACCTTGAAAGTGGAGAATCAGAGACTTTCTCAGGAGAGTCAGGTTGCTACTGAAGCCGAAGGACTTGTGTTGAGACTCAGGGAGGAGATAAACTCTCTGATGGCCAAGTCTCAGCATCAAGAAGCTCGGATTTCAGTTCTGACCAATGACTTGACTCAGAAAGATACTAAACTGAGTCTACTGAAGCAAGAACTATCAGGACTTCAGACCAAACATGATACACTGAAGAAAAGTGATGATGTTTGGAAAAGCCTGATGACTGAGCGTTACATGGGCGCTGAAAAGAAGGCTGGAGGCCATGCTAGCAAGCAACAAGCCCAAGCACCTGTAAGGAAGGACTTGGCTTCAACCGGGAAGCTTCCTCATCTGCCCCCGTACACTCAGAAGTGCGTCTAACTGATAGGTTTGTTCGAGGAGAAACAATCAATGCAAATTTTCTGGACCCCTCAGCAAAGAACAAACAAAAGATGAAAGAACCTCATCCTACGCATCAATATTCTGACCAGAAGATCAGTACTCAAACACCCCAGTTCAGTCAAGGGGAACTAGCAAAGTTAAGTGGGCTGATCAGTATGGACCACCTCAGTTGACACATCCAGCTCAGTATGGGTCATATTACTATGATCCTATAGTCAGAAGAGGCTCCAAGAGTCAGAAAAAGAAGAAAAACGCACAAAAGGCAAAGGTCAGCAGTCCACCAACTCAGAAGATCCGGACTCTTGAACCTGAACAGCCTAAGAAGTCAGCTCTGACCAGTCCAGTGGTCAAGTATATTGACTCAAGTGGAAAGAAACTGTCTGAAACCACCAGGGTTGTTAGACAGATTTGGGTTACTAAAACTAACATCTAAGGACCCAAAATCAAAAATAAAGGGTACCTGAATATAATTCTGTTTTGTAGGTGCGTAAAGACCCATGGTATGTGGACAGCGGATGCTCAAGACACATGACATACCAAAGGAGTCTACTGAAGAATTATATCTCTGAAGAAGGACCCAGAATCGAGTTTGGAGACAATGCCAAAGGCTATACTAGAGGATATGGAACACTCAGCATTGGGACTGCTAAAGTTCCAAGAGTATCATATGTTGAAGGACTTCAGAGATAATCTTCTCTCTGTTAGTCAATTTTGTGATAACTCGAATAGAGTGATATTTGACGCTGGTTTCTGTGATGTTATTGATAAATCCACAGGGAAAACAGTGTTATCAGGTTCGCGCAGAAAGAATATATATGTGGCTGACTGGAACTCAGCTGAACCTGAAGCTTGCTTATTGGCGAAAAATGACAACCGGACGGGGTGGCTATGGCATAGAAGACTCAGCCATCTCAACTTTAAGACGCTCAACAAGCTAGCAAGAAACACTCTAGCAAGGGGACTGCCGAAAGAAGTATTCAGCAGAGACACTCAGTGTGAAGCATCTCTGAAGGGAAAGCAAACAAAGAAACAAAATCCACCCGTTCAATCTCCTTCCACTGATGGAATCCTTCAGCTGCTACATATGGATTTATTCGGTCCAGTCTCCCCAGTGACGATCAGAGGCAAGAAATATGCTTTAGTGGTCATAGATGACTACTCACGCTACACATGGGTCATATTCATTGGCAACAAGTCTGACGTCAAAACAGAGTTACCAACGCTTCTGAAAAGGCTCAGTGTTGAGAAGAACACCGAAATTAGAAAAATACGTTCAGACAGAGGAACTGAGTTCCTTAATTCCATGGTAGAGGAGTTCTGCAAAGCAGAAGGAATAGAGCATGAGACATCGGCTGCCCGCACACCTCAAAGCAAAATGGAGTTGCTAAACGAAAGAACAGGGACTCTCAAAGAAGCGCCTAGAACTCTACTCGCAGATTCAGGACTCCCAACCAAATTCTGGGCAGAAGCTACCAACACTGCATGTTACACTCAGAATCAATCTCTACTGACAAAGCAGCATAAGAGGACACCATATGAACTATGGAACTGCAGGAAGCCTTCTTTATCTTATTTCCATATCTTTGGTTGTTCATACTTTATCCACAATAATGGGAAAGATCAGCTGAAGACTTTTGATAGCAAGTCAGATCAGGGAGTTTTCTTAGGATACTCTCGGGTCAGCAAAGCTTTCAGAGTATTCAACTATCGGACTCTTTGCATGGAGGAAAGCCCTCATGTTGTTTTTAATGAGTTTGCTACTGAAGACAGGAGCAATAACTCTAACTCTGAATCTGAGGACATCAGTAAGCAGCTACAGGATCTAAGCTTAAAAGACAAACCTGAAAAGATCCAGCTATGTTGGGATGATGATTCAGACGAAGAAACTGAAGACAAGTCTACTGAATCTCAACCAGCGGAGCAAGTAGCTGAGCAGATTGATTCTCCCGAACAAAATCAATCCCAGGTAACTCAGGTTGATGAAGAAACCCAAGAGGTAACTGAGACCACTACTGAGACTAACAACTCAGGGGGAACATCTAGTAATGTTCCTGAGCTGAATGCCCCCGAACCTCGGTGACTCGGTAGATCACACTCTTATTCTTGAAATTCTTCAATCTCAGAATAGTACAACTGAAATGCCTAACTCACCTACTATCCGTGTTGATCAAATTTCAGATGAAGAGCTAAAACATCGTAGAACATGGCTAGATGCTCACTCTGCTGATCTAATCATTGGAGATCCTTCAGCACATGTCAAGACAAGATCCAGATTTTGTCAAGGAGAAAGCGCATTATACTCCTGCTTCTTGTCCACTGAAGAGCCTCAGACGATTGAGGATGCACTGAAAGATGCTAACTGGATCATAGCCATGCAGGAGGAGCTAAATCAGTTCAAACGAAACGATGTTTGGGAACTTGTTGATAGACCCCTGCATCAACGTGCAATTGGAACAAAATGGGTCTTTAAGAACAAGCGAGATGAAAACAACGTTGTAGTAAGGAACAAAGCAAGACTCGTGGCTAAAGGCTACTGTCAAGCTGAGGGAATAGATTTCGACGAAACTTTCGCTCCAGTTGCAAGATTGGAGGCAATCAGACTATTCCTAGCCTACGCAACACATCAAAAATTCAAAGTATATCAAATGGATGTGAAGTCTGCGTTCCTGAACGGCGTACTAAAAGAAGAAGTCTATGTGGAACAACCGCCCGGCTTTCAGCAGGGACATCAAGTTTATAGACTCAAGAAGGCTCTGTATGGGTTAAAACAAGCACCCAGGGCTTGGTATGATACCCTATCTGAGTTCCTTCTTCAGAAAGGTTTTCAGAAAGGCACAGTAGATTGCACTCTATTCAGCATTCGACTGGAAGAAGACCTATTACTGGTGCAAATCTACATGGATGACATCATCTTTGGTTCAAAGAATATCATTATGTGCCAGCAATTTGAAAAGATGATGAAGGATAAGTTCGAGATGTCAATGATGGGAGAAATGAACTACTTCCTTGGTTTTCAAGTCAAGCAATCTGAAAAGGGGATGTTCATTAATCAAGGTAAATACACTCGAGACCTCATCAAAAGATTCGGTTGCACATCCGGTAAACCTATCAAGATCCCGATGAACACTAATATGAAGATTGATCTTGATAAAGAGGGAGTATCAGTAGACCAAACTAAATATCGTGCTGCAATTGGTTCGTTATTATACTTAACAGCAACACGTCCTGACATGACTTATGATGTAGGTGTCCGTGCTCGATTTCAGGCGAATCCGAAGTAGAGTCATATGGACTCAGCAAAGAAGATTCTCCGCTATCTCAGAGGAACACCTGACATGGGTTTATGGTATCCAGCTGATGATAATATTGAACTAACTGGTTACTCTGATGCTGACTATGCAGGATGTAGAATCGACCGAAAATCAACTTCGGGGAACATGTCGGTTCCTTGGCGCAAGCCGATCTCATGGTTTTCAAAGAAACAGCACTCAATAGCTACATCAACTACTGAAGCTGAATACATGGCTGCCGGAAGTTGCTGCGCCCAAATCCTTTGGCTGAGACAGCAGCTACGAGACTATGACGTCACTCAAAATGAAGTGCCAATCTTCTGCGACAGTACCAGTGCCATTGCAATTACTCAGAACCATGTACTTTACACAAGATGCAAGCACGTGGACATCAGACATCACTTCATTCGTGACCATGTTGAAAAGAAGGATATCAGAATGGAGAAAATCCATACTGACAAACAAAGGGCTGATATACTGACCAAGCCTCTAGCTGAATCCAGATTCAGAGAACTTTCGGTAGAGCTAGGTCTGTTGGATCCCTACCGACCCCGGTCGGTAAGAAGGTTCCAGGAGAGGATCATTCAAGAAGGGGAATGATCACTCTCTATACCGAGTAAATTCATGACGTAGAGACGAGAAAACCATCTACACGAGGTATCGGTGACTACTATGTTCGGTGACGGGTTTGCGTATCTCTACTCAGTAGTAACGAATAAAACAGTAATGCATTTATGATGAAGATTCAGCATGCTATTAAATATCCTAAGTTTGTCATTTATTATTAACGGCCTATATTTATTGCACGACATTCCATACATAAGTTTGCTGAACTCTGCACGCATTAAATGCTTGTCTTTTCACAGTTACTACTTAGGCATATTGACAACTGACTTTGACTTAGGCGGCATATGTGATCATTACTTAATATATATCTTTTAATCTTGACCGTCCATCTCATAAAGAAAGTTTAAACTCAGCCTTAGATCAGAAACTGTTCATCTTCACGATAGACTTATATTCCATCGTATCTTTAGAAACCGCCATTACCGCACTTAAAATCCTCTGCATCCGAAAATTCTGAGATCATTTCTTGCAATCCCCTCTTGCATTTCCTTTCAGAATCTCAATCTCTCTTTCGGTACAATGGCAAGTAAAAATGTTTCGGTGTCTACTCCAGTTAACATGCAAGAAATCCTGGACAAGGACCGTGTTTGGTTCGAGCCAACCATGGAGTTCGACGCCTGTGATCTCGATTATATGGACGAGATCTTCTCAGCTCTTAGAGAGTCAGGGCTTGAAAGTTTTCTTTCAAGGAAGCCGACATACTTCCTCCCGAGGTAGGTGGCCGAAGTTTATCTTAACTCTGACTCAGTAGGTGGGGACATAATCGAAAGATTCGCCATTCACAAGATCAAGGATACTTCTCCGATACTGAAGCAAATATCAATCAAGGAGGCGCTAAAGAGAAGTTTTGATCTGCCTTCTGAAGGAGCCAGTACTGTGGGGTACAATGATGATCTTGTAGATGACTACGTGACAATATTATGTGGAAAGCCCACGACCTTCAGAGCTGCTTTTCCTAAAAACAACATGCTGCCTCGAGCGAGCTTTGGCTTATATTGTGACGCAGCCTAACGACCCGGCCAAGCGTGCTCATTCGATCAAGTATCGAGGCTCAAGATCCAGCTCATGATGGCCATATATGATAAAGCTCGAGATCAATTGGACGGAGTTCTTTATCCGTGAATTCATGGCTCGAGGCGGCCAAATTCGACAAGGCCTCTTACACGCCGAGTGTAAAGGGCAAGCTTCTTTATGGTCCGAAGCATCCCATAATGATAGAGGATGTCTGCGGATCCGAACCAATAACCTACAATGACAAGGAGTATTTTAATGTGAAGAAGGTCGGATTCCACAACAAGGCTGCTGCTCTTCGGCAGATCGGGTCGAGTCCCTCACCGTAACTCAACGAGACTAAGCCTCGGCGAGGCTACACACCTCGAAGAAGAGAACACCTCCAAGCCAAAAACTCCAAAGGCACCAGCTAAGAAACCGAGGAAAGCCATTCCGGACGTGCCCTCCCGAACCCGAGGTCTCTCCCGAAGTTCCTGCTTGCTCGAGCTACTCGGCCAACCTATTCGGCCTCGGCGGCCGATAGACGAGTCAAAATCATCGAGAAGACTCAATCGGTGGAGAAGGCCGTCTCCACCGAGGAACCCGTAGAAGTGGAACAAGGGGATGCTACGAAGCACATAGCGAAGAGATTCGGCGTCTTGACGCGCCCCCTCTCGGTTCCACCACTCGGCCAGTGTGCCTCCTGCTGAGACCCAAACGTCTCCCATAGACTTGGAGTCTGAGACAGCATCTGAAGAAGTGACAATTGGGATGGAAGCTTTAGTGATCGTATCCAGAGCATCCCGAGAGATTCTTCAACAGATTCCGGAGCTTGCCGACTACTACGATTTGTTGCTCATTGCAAAATCAGCAAGGCTCCACATGTTGCTGCGATTTCAGGAGTGGCCCCATCTACAACGTCTAGTACTCCACTAAGGAAAAGAGAAGAGTACTGAGAAGCCGACCCCTACCAAAACTGCTGCCAAATTACTTAAGGGGACAGCTTCACTGAGATCGAGAAAAAGACCAAGTCCGTGGCCGAGATAAGCGGGACTCATACTCGGACTCGAGCAGAGGGTAAGGCCCGGGGTGTCTTGGGCTGCGAGCACGGCTAAGATCGGCCCAAGTGGCTCGGGAACCCGGAGCTACTCATGCAACCCGGACTCGCCGATATTATCAAGGAGGTTGCGAGTATCTTTGGCGAGCAGAAGAGTCGGAAGAGGAAGAGGCTCCTCTCCCTCCACCTGTTCGGGGAAAAAGGCAAGAAAGTGCCGACTCTCCCGACCCCCTCCAGCTAAGAAAATGAAGAGATACATTTCAGCCGAGGAGGAGGCTCAAATTGCGGTGATGAGAAGCCGGCAAGGGAGATTGCTGAAACAGAAGCTGCTAATAAACCAAAGTCTAAGCTCGTCAAAGGAAAGACAAAATCTCCAACTCGAGGAGGAAGAAAGCCTGCTAGGATACCTCCCAGGAAACTGATTATCGAGGATGAAGAAGATAGGGAGAAAGAGAAGGAGCAAAAGCAGCAAAGCTGAGAAGCAGGGTACGTCAAAAGAAAAATCAAGTACCCCGCTGAATCTGAAGACATTCCTCAGAAAGCCACTGAAGCCCAAGATGATGAGATTGAGGCCATATTCGACCAAATGAACAGATACTTATACAGAGGCAAAGAGGCTAGACAAGTTCAGGCTGTCAGAGACAGAATCTAGGAGGCAGACCTTGAAGCACTGAGGAAAAGGACTGAGGAAGAGGCCAGGCTGAGAGTACCTTCAAAAGCTGATATTCCTTATCGATACAGAAGGTTCAGGAAGCCAGCTGATCTGAAATCGCACAAATGGCCAAAGACAGACAATTGGATACCTGCTCAATTTACTCAGAGATGGGAATCTTCAAAGATAGAGTTCATCAAGCGCAATTATTTCTGGAGGTTCTGGCCCAACATAACTAAGACTGATGCCTACACAGAATGGATGATGATAATTGAACCTGATCTATACATATACTTGCATAAAGCCGTATCTGAAGGTATAGAAGTCAGTGTTCCGGAGCCCAGAATCATACCTCCACCTAGAAGAAATGATGACTCAATCCACTTTGGGTTAATAGAAGCTGAAGTGAAGTATGGGTTAATAGAAGCTGAAGTGAAGTATGCTGCATCAAAAAGAGAACTGGACGAAGATGAGCCAGCAGACTTTCTTGAATACATGAAGCCGAGGAAGAACACATACCGGATGTATGGAGTGCCACCGCCGAGACGCAATCTCAAGGATTCATGGACGGGATCAAGTCGTTTAAGGGCTCCTAGGCTTAGTTCACGTTCTTCCTAGCTTAGCAAGATTTGTAATTATCTTGGGATGAATCACTCATATATACAAATCGATTTTGGCTCGACAACCACTTGTTGTCTATCCGGCCGTGTTTGTATTATGCTTTAACACTCGAATCACCGAAGTGATTACCGACTCACACACTCACTACTATTTACTTTCTTGTCGGTTTATTACTTTGTTAGATTCTGCTAGTCTAGTTTCTATGTAATGGGGGAAATCGTGTTTTGCCTGTTTTCTCGATAGTCTAGAACCGTTGGAACAACTCCACCGATCCTACCGTAATATTGTAAGGGGCTCTATTTCTGTTTGTTTAGTGTTAACATAGATGATAGGTTTTGGCATCATCAAATAGGGGAAATTGTTGGGTGATGATTCTGTCCTCATCATAGTCTCACTTAGTGGGAAATGATTCTATCTTCTATACTGAACCATGCTCAGCAGCCTAGTGCTCTGATTGTTGAGAAGATTTGAAGATCCCAAAACCCTATCGATTGGTGAACCATTCCGTTGTAATCGTTATTTGTCTACGAGGTTTCGGACTCGGTAGACACTCTGCTCCCGATCAAGGCGCTCGGTAGATTATATGCCTTAACACCGGAAGTAGAAGACTCGGTGATCTTGGACTCGGCGGGAGCGATATCGAAAGAGTCAGTGGAACTGGACTCAGCAGGAGCAGTTCACTGAACTCAGAGCTGATCTTCAGTAGACTTTCCCCAGCTATCTACCTACCGAATATGGGATCAGACTTAGCATCGGCAGACAGTCAGAACTGTCAAATACTTTTGAAAGACAATCAGCATTGTCATATACGAGGAAGAGAGAAGTCAGCTTCAGTTTGCCTTGAAGTCTGTGCTGTCTCAACCACTCTATCCACCTCGACGAATGACAAGACCACACGTGTCTTCTCACCTGCTAAAGCTGCAGTCAACCCTTTACCTAAAAAGGTGGGAAAGTACATTGTTACCTACTTCAAAAGAGCCGTTTGCTACCAAAAGAGAGAGAAAGAAGAAGATCGTCTCCAACGGATCTCTCCCAATCTCTGCTCTATAAATAGAGGGATCATTCAAGAATTGAAGCTCACCGAAATCATAAGAACAAGCGCGAACTCGAAAAAACCTCTCAAGAACACACAGAGCATTAAAACGAGCCTAACCAAAAAGCCTAAGTCTTCCGCAAGAATCTAAAGATCTATCTCCGGCGAAAGACTACCTTTTAGCTCTTAAGGGAACCAAGCTGAACCGACCACCAAGCATCTAGTATCCAAGCGACGTGACACGAACTTATAACTACACTCAGCTGTTCATCGCTCTAGAAGCTACACTCTCGTTCCCTATCCCTCTAACCCTAAGCTCAACCAAAACCATATATAACACGAATTTAGTTTGATACATTTGTAAACTGGGACTTGCTCAGTATAATCCCCAAGCCACAGCTTTGTCCTGTGCACAAGCTGACTGAGACTAACTCAGTATAATAAATAGCCTCCTGAACTTTCGGGACAGTGGACGTAGGATCGATTGATATCCGAACCACTTTAAAACTCTCTGTGTCGTTTACTTACGTTCTCTTACTGTTGCATTGATTTTACTATTCATACTGAAAATCTTCTTAAAATCATTCAACTGTCTCAGCATACTGAACTGACCACTTGCTGAACTGAGACTTGCATAAAACATTTTTTTCATTCAACTGATTAGGGCCTACACATTTCCGCACACTGAATTTCTACTGTTGACACTGAATTTTGACTTAGTCAGTTAGCAGATCTCAGTAGAGTCAGACTTTTAGCCTAACACGATTCAGAACAGTTATTTGGTCTGCTGAATTATTTCAGTACGGCATTATCCTGAATAGGATTGTTCGTGTTTAAAGTTGAGAAGATTGGATTCAGGTGTATTCACCCCCCCCTCTACACCTGAACTCACTCTCGGGACCAACAAACACAATACATATTACTCCCTCCGTCCCGTTATTTGTAGCTCAATTGGTTTCGGCACGAGAATTAAGAGAGTAGATGATAAAGTATGAGAGAGAGAGTAAATGATAAAGTATGAGAGAGAAGATGAATAAGATAATGAGAGAGTATGAGAGAAATGATGATAAAGTATGAGAGAGAATGTAATAAAGTAGGAGAGAGAAGATGATAGAGTAGAAGATATGATATTTTTTTACCAAATTAGGAAAGTGGCCACAAATAATGGGACACCCCTTTCGGGAAAGTGAGCCACAAATAGCGGGACGGAGGGAGTAATAACTAATGGTTCTACATCACAAAGAGTACACACAAATTCTACTTAACCCTTGGAGAGGCAAAGGTCATGTTTATGTGTGCAGCGTGCAGGTAGGGATGACAATTTTGCGAGTCGAGGCTAGGTCATAGGATTCAGACCCACCTCGCGACTTAAAAAAAGGACCTGGACCCACCCCCGAACCCGCGCTAGGCAGGTAGACCCATCCCGGACACGCACCTCTTCAAAGTATTACTAAATTTTAAAATTATGTTTGCACAAGGATTCAAATTCAGGTCATCCAAAAATTAACTATTACCCTTGACCACTAAACCAACAAATCATTTGTAAAATTTAGATAAATATAAGAGATATATAATTTTAAAGTCTTATTTTGTACCAATATTTTAACTTAAAATATAAATAAATAATATAAACAATAATAATAAACAAGACAAGCACTCTAGTTTCGCCTCTTTTTCTCTTTTCTAATTCTTTAACTACTTTTAAATTATTAAATATAATATTTTTGGATTATTTATTATTTAATAAATTTTATAAACCATGCTTGAGATAAAAATGTGTGTAAATTGTATATTTCATTTTTGAATGTTTATTTGGTAATTGAATGGAAAATTCTGATTTGTATTATTTGAATAGGAGGAAAAATTACTTTTGCATATGTTATGAATTTATGAATTAACTTAGTATGTTTTTCGAAAAACAAATGACTTTTTTGAAGAGGTAAATACTAACACTAGTATGTTAAAGACAATGAACCAACTCAAAATTATTGAATGCTTAACTGAACAAAAAAGTTAAGAGATTAATAGGAGTGGGGTTTTCACCTTTTATAAAAAGTTTTCAATGATAATTGTTCATTAGTCATAAATGTATTCATACATATAATTCATTTCAAGTAGAGAATAAAAAAAAATATATTTTAAATTTATATTTTTGAAATACTTTTTTATAATATAGAAAATTTTAATTTCATTTTCCAAATACACACTCGTGATTAAAATTTTGAATATAATATATTGAAATTTAAAAAGTTAAGATTCATATTTTATAAGCTAATTTTTTTAGATGTATTAAATATTTTTTATTTTAGTGAGTCATATTCATATATATTACTTCCTCCGTCCCATTATTTGTGGCCACATTCCTTTCGGCACGGGAATTAAGAAGTGAGAGAAAAAAATAAATGATAAAGTATGAGAGGGAAGATGAGTGAGATAATGAGAAAGTAGGAGAGAGAAGATGATAAAGTAGAAGAGATGATGAATATTATTAGCAAAATTTGGAAAGTGGCAACTTTTAGTGGGACATCATAATCGGGAAAGGTGACCACTTATAACGGGCCGGAGCGAGAACTATACTAGATATGTAAAATAATCACAAATGTGAACATTGGCTCAAGTGGCATAAGTGTCTGCAAAAAAATTATTAATGCGTGTTCGAATCTCGCAGATAATATTTTTTACACTTAAATTCTAGTTTATGCTGGAGAGGGTCCTACGGGTCCGAGTCAGGGCAGGGCAGATCAGATGCAGGAACCAGACCCATCCCAGACCTGGTGCGGGTCGGGTCCGGAACTACCCCGCGCTTGTGCGGGTAAGGTAATACCTGTCTCATCGCCTGCGGGGCCGAAGCGGGTCCAATAGGTTCGGGCCCAATTGCCATCCCTATGTGCAGGTTGAACTTTGGAGACAAAAGCCATACAAAGTATAACCAAAGAAGTGATAAAAGAACGCCTTATCAATAATGACTACTGTTGTTGTAGTTTTACGAAAAACATGATACTCATCTCCGGACCAAAACTCTCTTTTTCAGATTTCAGAGGTTGATTGCAGCTTTATGTCAGGACAAGTGCAGTATTGTCAGCTCCTCATTAGTCGAGGTTAGTTGGTAGGTGAGGCTCGTTTAAACTCCAAGACTGATATTGTACCTCAGACAGTTTGCTGAAAAATTCTCTACCGACTTTCTCTAATATCTTCAATACATTGACAGTTGCTTTCTTCTGACTTCGCACCAATCGTTCAGTAGATTTGTCCTAAATCGTACTGGTCTTCAGACAGCTGAACTTCCAGAGATTGTTAACTTAGAATTTTCTACTGAATTCGTAACAGCTACTAAAGAAAAAAACTATCTAGTCTACTAAGCTCCTAACATGCTGAGCTCGTTTAAGCTATAAATTTGTTACAATATATAGGTTCATCATTCAGCTAGGGGTTTTGAGATGTTAAAATCTTATATTATAAATTATCACCAACATCCTCTTATCTTGGTGGTTGAATCTATCTATTTCTGATAAAACTACAATATTCTTGAACCTTAAAAACCATTTGTCCTTCTTCTTATGTTTATATGGATAATTCGAGCTATTTCACCTTACTTCTCCTCATTGGCGGCACTAGAGGGGGGTCGGGAGGGTCGACCGACCCTCCGGCCGACGGAACTTTGACTAAATAGGGTATATGATTCGTATTGCAGTTGGTTACATGTTACTTGTTTGTAGTGCAGTTGGTTATGACTTTATCTTTTTTAAGAGAGGTCTTTTTTAAGAGAGGTCTCATGTTATAACGCCCCAATTTTCAAAACTTAACTACGGACGCTACTTCATACTTAACATGCATATTTTAATTCTTTCAAAATATTTTCATGGAAAAGAATCATTGAAAAATTCAATTTATTTTCATACTCAGCGGAAGTCTTAAAAAAAATAACTATGGTTACTAGTTCTCGAAAATAAAATGCACCGAGTTTAATGCAATAATGACTTTCATAAATCTTTCCTCGTGTGACCATCACCACCAACACCTCTACGCATCGGCCGAGCCATTTGCTGAAAAATGTTAAAATAGTGGGTTGAGTACGACTACTCAGTGGGAGATGTACATATTTATCAAAATTATAAATCACACCGATAAGACATGGAAAATTAGATCATACAAAGAGATACTTGGCCACACAGACCACATGAACTTTTCAAACAGTCTGATTTCGACTGACGACCGGATTTTGACCGATTTTTCATAGAGGATCCGAATTCGAACCTATGGCCCGATTTCGACCCTTGCCTTTCTTTTCAGGATCCGATTTTGATCCTAGGGCCCGATTTTGACCCTTTCTTTCATGCCTGTCATAATCACATGAAATATCGAGCACAATGTATAATAAAGATAAACGGTAACATTCCCCACCTTAATCTTGACTTGATGAAAAATCATAGATATCAGATGTTTAAGTCATGCGCGCCGATCCTATACATCGAAATTTATCTTAATGACTCTACATGGAATGTCATGCATGCATCAATAATTCAAATACTTTAACACATAGATCAAAATAAACAAACAAATGTATACTATACATACTTACTTATTAACATGCAACTGTTGGGTAATGATTCTATCCTCAGCAATGTTGGAAAATAGTGGGAAATGACTCAGTCTTCTGTGTTGATATTTACTCAATAGCCCTGTGCTCTGAATGCGTCTATGAAGATTTGAAGATCCTAAAACCCTATATTGATTGATGAACCATTACGTTGTAATCTGTTTTTGTCTCTGAGGTTTAAGACTCAGCAGACACTCTGCTCTGGCTCAGGCACTCAGTGGATTATCTGCCTCAGCACCAGAATTAGAAGACTCAGTTATACTGGACTCAGAAGGAGCAGTATACTGAAAGGAGTCAGTGGAACTGAACTCAACATGAGTAGTTCACTGAACTCAGAGCTGATCTTCAGTAGAGCCGACTCAGCAGGCGCATGCCACTGAATCAGAGATCAGACTCAGCAACGGCCAGACAGTCTTTTGACTGTCAGGATCTTTAAAAATCAAGTCAGTAGAGTCAATACGAGGAAGAGAGAAGTCAGCTTCAGATCTCCTTGAAGTACGTTGCTCGTCTCAACCACTTTACGAACCTCGGCCAATGACAAGCAGCCACGTACCCTATATCTACTAAAGCTGCAAGTCAACAACTTTCCAGAAATGGAGAGAAATGACACTGCCACCATACTTCAAAAGAGCCGTTAGCTACCCAAAAGAGAGAGATAAAGGATCGTCATCTCCAACGGATCTATCCTAATCTCTTCTCTATAAATAGAGGGATAAATCAAATTTGAAGCTCACGATAGACGAACCTCACCGAGAACTCACGAACACACGAGAGAACACACAGAGCATTCAAACGAGCAAACTCGAAAAAGCCTAAGTCTTCCGCAAGAAGTTCGAAGAATCTATCTCCGGTGAAAGACTACATTTCTGCTCTTAGGGAACCAAGCTGAACTGCATAATACAGCCTCTAGTATCCAAACGACGATACACGAACCCAAAGCTTACACTCAGTTGTTCGTCATTCTAGAAGCCACATCCTTGTTCCCTATCCCTCTAACCTAAGCTCAATAGAATATATCCATAGCTTAGACGAAGGAGTTCACTTCTGAACTGATCCTTATTGTAAAGGACTCCTTCACTGTTGGAGAGTTTTTCAAACACTTAGTTTGATAACCGTTTAAACTGAGACTTGCTCAGTATAAATATCAAGACCAGTGTTTGTCCTGCGTACAAACCGACTGAGACTATCTCAGTATAATAAATAGCTTCCTGATCTTTCGGGACAGTGGACGTGGGATTTTGGTGTCCGAACCACTTTAAAAATCTCTGTGTCTTGTGTTCTGTTTTTCACTGTGTATTGATTTACTGTTCATACTAAAAACCTTCTTTAAATCCTTCAACTGAGTTTCAGCAAACTTAACAGACTGCACTAATCAACTGAAACGGTTTCGATAAAAAAGTTTTTCTAAATCAACTGAATTTGGGCCTACACTATTCTGCACTACTGAACTCTTTCTGGAAGATACTGAATTCTGACTCTAAGTCAGCTAGCAAATCTCAGTAGAGTCAGTCATTGTGCCACACGATTCAGAACAACTTGTCTGTTCTGCTAAACTTGTCTGTTCGTGTTTAAGTTGAGAAATCGGTTTTCAGGTGTATTCACCCCCCCCCCCCTCTACACCTGAACGTAATCTCGGGACCAACAACAACTTTAACGGTTTCACATAATAATAAACTTAAGTATATTAAATATAATCTTACTTCTATTGACAATTCATTCATGCATTGAGTAATTCAGTATTCATGAAATAAATTAATAAAATCATAAAAGTATTGTCCTAATTATAGATCTCTAACATTAAGAACATAATACATATTTCATCACAATGAAACTTATCATAATCAAGAATTCATTTAATAGTAATATGAGAACTTTTTTTTTAATCTACATGCATGTTGACAAAAGAATCTTGCACATCAAGAAACAAATTAACAAATAAATAGTACATGTATCCTAAAAATTCTATTTTTTAACATGAATGACCTAACATATAGTATATCCTATTAATATTCAGCATGGTTGAAAACAACTCAAAGAGCATATTAAAAATAATTTTCCTCTCAAGTTTTCTATACATAATCTTATACACAATTTTCTATAAATCATTCGCTTAGTTACATATTTTCCTATCAACCTTCTTTAAATCATTCGCTTAGTTACATATTTTCTATACATAATCTTATACTGACAGGTTATTCTGATGCTGATTATGCAGGATGCAGGATAGATCGAAAGTCAACTTCTGGAACGTGTCAGTTCATAGGCAGCAAGCTGATATCTTGGTTTTCAAAGAAACAGCACTTAGTAGCAACGTCCACTACTGAAGCTGAGTACATGGCTGCTGGAAGTTGCTGTGCCCAGATCCTTTGGCTTCGATAACAACTGAGAGACTATGGTATAACTCAGAATGAAGTGCCCATCTACTGTGACTCCACAAGTGCTATTACAATAACTCAGAATCCAGTTCTCCATACGAGATGCAAGCACGTGGATATTCGACACTACTTCATCAGAGACCATGTCGAGAAGAAGGATATCAGAATGGAGAAAATCCATACTGACAAGCAAAGGGCAGACATACTGACCAAACCACTAGCTGAGAATAGATTCAGAGAATTATCAGTTGAGCTAGGTCTACTGGATCCTACTGAATCGTATCAGTAGAAGACAATCAATTGGTATCAGTAGAATCCAACTACTGATAACAACAATTGGTATCAAGTATAAGGAACCAGTATGACAGGTCAGAAAACTCAGTACAGTGATTCAGTCGGGAGAATCAAACTATACACAGTAAGGGGGAACGTGGTCATCAGCACGTCAACCATCCTCCTTAGTCTTAACGGTAACCAGCTGATCGTAAAAGTTCAGCTGAAGAGGTTTGCGTAGTATTACATACTTAAACTTTTTCAGAAGCATGCTCGCATTTATTATATTATATCAGTCGCTTGCACTCAGTAGTTAATGAACATTTATTTTCCGCCATTAATTTTTTAAGGATAGGTCAGTAGGAAACCGTTCTTATTTAAAATGACCTAGTCTTTAATGATGCCTGCAGCGCATTTAATGCATGTCTTTTCACTTACTTTAACTGCGCATTATCATACGTGGTTCTAGATTATAGGCGGCTTAGGTAATCATTCTTTTCATATCATTAAATCTCAGCCGTCTATTAGATTGAAAGATTAAACCCTAGCCATTCGATCTAAACGATTTATTTTGCATCATCTTATAAAATCTTTCATCTTCCTTCTTCGTCTCACTTTCTCGCCATTTCCGATCTTAGAGCTCACTCATCTGCAAATTTTTTTTTCGAAAATCTAACTACTTGCATTTGATATCCCTCAAGCTCTAAATATTTCGGTAATATCTTTATCTCTGTTTTAAGCTTATACTGACTTACTCTATTTTCAAGTGCTAACGAGTTTTGATGCAGATACTAATGGCGACAGTACAGACACCCACCAATATCGATGAAAATCATCATCTCTCGCATCCAGTTTAAGCCGACCATGGCGCTTCGCTAAGTTGTTCTTCCTTATCTGGCGCCCGTATTCACTGCTATTGAGAGTTATGGAGTAGAACTGCTCGTCTCCAAGCAACCCCGAGCGTTTTTACCCAGACAAGTGGCGGAAGTCTACTACAACAGGAGAACCCTAGATTCAGGGGTTGAGGAATCTTCATTTGCCTTCATGAAGGAAGTAGTACCCAACTCGTGGGATGCTAGTGAGCACGCCATCAACATCAGGGATGCTCTGGAACTAGCATTCGATCTTCCTGCCGAAGGAATCTCTCCTATAGGCTATAAGGAGAAGGAGATGAACTCATATGTTCAGAAGTTCTGTGGAAGGAAGGATATCACCTTCAAGATAGCGCTGTCGAAGAACCTTCTGCTACCACAATACAGAGGACTCGCATATATCGTATCTCATATCCTCACGAGTTCTACTGGTTTATACGATCAGCTGTCCAAGCCGCGCATCCAGCTGATGATGGCCATTGATGATGGAGTCCAAGTTAATTGGACGGACTATTATGTAGCCGAGCTAAAGGCTCAGGCTCAGAAGTTCACAGCCTCGCCCACTGGACAGAGCTAATCAGTGTGGGGAAGCTGCTGTATGGGACGAAGATGTCCATACTTATCGAGCAATCAGTCTCGAGGAGTTCAGCTTTTACTGACTCCAGATACTTTGACAGCAAGCTTATTAAATTCAAGACGAAAGTCGCTGCTGAGAAGTCTATCGGGCGAGGGCCGCCTGAACCGAAGAGAGTAGCCTCTGATTTTCCCCTCGCGCCGACCCATCCAAGAGGAAGAGGCTTACTAAGACTGGACCGTCTGAGGTCCCAGCAGTACAAGCTCAACAAGCCTCTCTTCCACCCATTCAAGAAGAACAGCTCCTAGATTCTGACACCGGCATTGAGGGTGCCATGATAAAGGACAAAGTTCAGTGTATTAGTTCTGAGGAGACTCAGTCGGACGTCAGGGTACCGACTGAGGAGACTTCCTCTGAGTGGACAGCCTTACACTCCACTCGTCTTCGAGCTACAGGAGAAGTACATGCTCAGATCCCTGAGATCTCTGAGCATCCTGACTTAGTGGAGATAGCCATAAGGGTTAGGACATAAATGCTGCTGAGGTTCCTCAACTGATTCTCGAGGATATTATCAGGACCCAGTCAGCTTTGTCCTTGCTTACCGAGGAGCAGGAATTGCAGTCAGCCATTGGGTTCGGGGAACCGGCTGACCTTGCTTCCTTTGAAGACTTAAGGGCAGCGATGCTTTATCTACTGAACATGCGCTCCTCAGTTCCCGGTAACAGCCCTTCGCCTCCATCTCATCATGGCGATGATAAAGATGACAAGGATGATGAAGAGATGGAACAGGCACCACCCAAGGATGCGAGACTGGGAGGTTCTCACGAGGGTTCCACTCCCCGGGAAAAGGGCCAATCACCACCTCTTTCCAAATCAGGTGAAGCCCCTGTTGCCTCGAAGCCGAGTCGAGCGCAACAACTCGCGATGTCTGAGCAGAGGCTCGGAACCAGCTCATACCAGATAAAACTAATAGGTTCCGTGACCTCCAAGTCGATCAATAAAGCTATCAGGCGCCAAGGAGACAAGAATCGTCTCCTCGCTAAAGACGTGCATCTCAAATGGGCTCAATACACTAAGGCCCAGACTGAGAGCGTCGACCGATTGACCGAAGGGGTTAAGAAGGCCTCAGAAACTCCTACTCCTCAACTTAACATTCAGGAGATCGTTGAGGCAGCCCTTTCAGCTCAGAAGGCGGACTTAGCCGCTCAGAGTCAGCAGCTCTTATTAGCTCAGCATAAATCTTTCTCTGAGCAGTTGACTCAAACTTTCGCGACAGTCCAGGCCACCATGGACGAGAGAAACAAATTGGCCACCTCTAGCCTTCAATCAGCCATTACGCAACAGGCTGAGGCACTGAAAGCCATTCAAAAAGAAATGACAGAGTCTCACGATCAGTCTCTGCTGAAACTCCGTCAGGAGTCAGCTGCTCAACTGAAGACATTCAGAGCTGATCAGGAGAAAAACTGGGAGCAGTATCGCGGCCTGGTCAAGGATTTTGAGGCAACTGCTACCCAAATCTAAGATTTTGTATATAACTTGGAAAAAGATGTGAAAGCCATCCGCACTCACCTCTCCCAGGCTGATGATGCCAAAAAGGGGGAAGGAGATGTAAAAGAAGAAACTGAGGCGGAACCGGCTGTAGTAGAGACTATTGAGGGAGATAATAAGGGGGAAGGAACTAGCTCTTCACCTCAAGGAGAAGGTTCAGCCGCTCAGGCTGAAACCAGTTCAGCTGTACTCCTCCTGGAGTATACCCCTCTCCGACCGACTGTGACTGAGGCAGTTCCTATCTCATCTGCTCAGCACATCGAGGACATAGCTCGTTTCCTCGATCAGGAGGATGAAGAAGAGCCTCAGCAACTGCCACCGCAAAGGCCGGGGAAGGAGACTACAACTGATATCACTCCTCCATCTTCCCCGACGCCCAAATTTAAAACTAAAGCGGAGCAGGAAGCTTATGATGCCAGAATTGCTCAACAGCTGCAAGACCAGCTGGATCAGGAGCATCAATTAGAAGAAGCTAAGAAAGCTAAAGAGCCTAAGAAAGTAACTGCCAAATCTGCAGAAGGCAAGGCTAAGAAAATTTTGGACGAACAGAAGAAGCTAGCTATTGTAGTCCAGTCTTCGGCTCATAGTGCTTATTTTCCCACTCTTACTCCTGAGCAAGAGGCTGAAGACAGAGCTACCTGGGAGGCAACGCTGAAAGGACTTAGTCTCTGGAGTGGAGATACTAGATCAGCGGCCCTCAGAGAGAAGAAAAGGTTAGCTGACTTGGCTAAAATGATTAGCTTATCCGAGAAACCAGCAGCTGACTTGAGAAAGCAAGTACCCAGAGCTTCAAAGTACTACAGGAGAGCGCCCAGAGCACCTCATGTCAAGAAAGCGCCTACTCCTCACACAAATAAATGGGTACCAGCCGAGCTAAACGAGCTATGGGAGGAACTAAAAGAATCTTTTATCAAGGGATACTACGTATGGGGCTTCTATCCGTCGGGGATACCTGCTGATCAACTCTTTGAAGAATCTCTTCATCATAACTTTCCCCAGCTGGCGGATCAGCTTGTGCCAATTATGGAGAGAGAAGATTCCCATCCGAGCTCCAACATTCAGAAGAATCCCTCCACCCATGACAGCTCGCGGCGTGCTTTGTACTATAGAGATAGAAGATGAGATCGAGGTTGCTGCTTATCATCATAATCTCAGTTCTGATCAACCTGATGATCTCGAGGAAATGCAGACTCTGCGGAAGAGAATATACAAGTTTTATGGTCTGGATCCTCCAGCTGATATGTCTGCGGACTTCAAGAAGCGGACGCAGAGATTCAAACGTCAGCAATGATCTTCTTATCTTTTGTAATAGTAATAGAAACCTTGTAATTCTCTGATCATATATATCAGTTTCTATTGCTTGCCAGACAATTACTCATTGTCTTATGGCTTTTGATTGTGTTTTTACGACTGATCACTGAAGTGATCTGACACACACTCACACATAACCGTTTCTCGGATTTTGCCTACCTCTCTACTGAACTTATTGAAGTCAACTAATCACTTCATCTTGACTGAATCCTCAGATCAATTAGGGGGAAATTACAGTCAGTAGTCTAGTATTCCTGGTTCTTATTTTATAGGGGTTTTGACATCATCAATTAGGGGGAAATTGTTGGGTTATGAGTCAGTAGATGGTATTCAGCTGATTAGTGGTTAAAATAATATTGGGGGAAATCATAGTAGTACTATGGAATTGAAGATCCCAAAACCCAGCTGATATCAGTAGTATAGTGTCGATAGGATTAGCTGATGTATAGGCTAGACTTTTTGTAGTTGTTTATCTTTTGTCTAAGTCCTGTACGGGGTAAACTGTTGGACTGATCTTCTGACGAAGTTACTTTCCAGAACCCCACGTCATCAGTGTAATCGCTTGCATTCTTCTGACTTCAGCTGTATCTGACGTCAGTAGGAGATACCCCATCAGCTGATAGTTATCAGCAGAAGAACATAATGCAAAGCTCAGTACCTTCGCAGTCATCAGCTGACCCACCAAAGCCCTATCAACTCGTCGACCGACTCGGTACAAGAATACAGAGATCGTCTTGAGTCTACTATATCCGACAGAAAATGACCCAGTCGTATAAGTCTTTTCGAAGTTTAGCAGAAGATCATACGAGGATGTGGACTAGTCAACTCTAATATCTGACACATTCTCACCTACCACAAACCTCGACTAATGAGAAGCAGACAATGCTTTACCTGCTCTGACCAACTAAAGCTGCTCTCATGTACAGTGTCAACTGCCCTGCTGCAACAATTCGAAATTATAACCGTTTTCTTTTGAAGCTTGTGACACGTGGCATCGTCTTCTCCAATGGACATATGCCTGCTCACAACTATAAATAGAGAAGAAATCCGAGCTCCACGCACGGGATTCACAAGGGAAAATGCTCAAGCTCACAAACACTCTAGCAAATTAAAGATCATCCAGCGAAGAACTTGCCTTCATAGAAAATCATTAGTTCTTCTCTCTAGAGTTATCTTTAGATCCCTTTCTTCTCTAGCTAAGCTCATTGCCATATCTATAGCTTAGAAATTCGAAGGAGTTCACTTTTTGTGAATTGTTCTTATTGTAAGAACTCCTTCTAGTTGGAGATTATCCCCTCCCTTTCGAACTTAGGTTTGAATTGTAAAGTCGCTAAGGACTATAACTTAGAAGGGTCTGTCCAGTACACACATTCCTTGCTGAGACTTGCTCAGATTAATCAACAAGTTCTCTTGCCTTGTCAGGACCGTGGACGTAGGATCTTGCGTATCCGAACCACGTTAAATTGCTTGTGTTATTTACTGTTTTATTGCATTGCATACAAACTGGTTTAAAATCATATTTTTGCATAAAACGTATTTATAAAAGCGCACTAGCCAAAATACTTTAACTTGCGAAAACACGTTTTCAAACAGAGACGAATCTCCGGGCCCCACACACTTATCCGCACAAACGTCTCCGACTGAGTTTCAACAACTGACTTAAGTCAGTAGAAGAGCTCAGTAGCTGACACACTCTGACCCATGATCGAAGGTTAATATCTGGCACTGTTCATCAGTCGCAACCTACAGCTCAGCTGTCCTTCACGTTCTGAGAAAAAGAAACTGTGATCAGGTGTATTCACCCCCCCTCTACACCTGACTATCGTCTCCGGACCAACTGTACCTCACTGAGTTCTGCGGAAAGCCAACAATATTCAGAGCCGCCTTTCCAAAGAACTCAATGCTCCCTCAGTATAGAGCATTAGCGTACATATTGACTCAACTACTGACGAGTCAAGCAGGCTTATTTGACCAAGTGTCAAGGCCCAAGCTGCAACTGATGATGGCCATATATGATCGGGCCAAGATAAACTGGACTGAGTTTTTCCTTAGAGAGTTCATGATGCAATCAGCCAAATTTGACAAAACTTCCCAGAGGCTGAGTGTCAAAGGAAAGCTCCTATACGGACTGAAACTCTCAGTCATGATCGAGGACTTCTGCGCATCTGACAAAATCACCTTCGCCGACAAGCAATATTTCAACTTGAAGAAAGTCAGATTCCAGAACAGGGCAGTGGCCCTTCAGCAGATTGGCTCAGGGCCCGCTGCACCTAAGACCGGGACTCAGCAGACCTCAACGCCGAAGAAGAAGATGTCCCCTCCTAAAACAATGCCTAAGGCACCAACCAAAAGGCTGAAGAAGGTCAGTGAGGTTGTGCCTACTGAAACTGAGGCGGAACCAGAGGCCGTCATTGCTCAACACCCTCTATAGCTGAGAGACGAGCTAGAGTCTTCTGAGAAGACTCAATCAGTGGAGAAGGCCATCTCCACTGAGAAGGGTGAAACCGTGGACCAAGGGGTCCAAGCTGAAGATGTCCAAGCTGAAGAAGTTCAGATATTGGAGAGCCCCTTGGATGTCCCTCCACTCAGCACCATCTCGTCTGCTGAGAAACAGGCGTCTCCAATTGAGGTTGAGGACTCGGAGATAGCCTCAGAGTCAAGAATCTGTCGGGATGGAGGCCACGGCTCTAAAATCCGAGCCTCCCGAGAGATTGCTGAAGTGATTCCGGAGATCGCCAGCCACTCTGATCTTGTCCTACTTGCTAGGCAGGCGAGGCTCCACATGCTTATTAGGTTCCAGGAGTGGCACAACCTGAAGCGACTGATTATTCACCACTCCTGCGAGCAGCTTCATGAGGAAGAGCTGCTGATCAGAGGTAAGATTGGCTATTCTGAGCCATCTGACCTCGGCACGCTCGAGGATCTGAGGGCAGCTATGCTTGCCATGCTGAACGACAGACAGCCTGTCTCAGCACCAGGGCCCTCAGATGGGTCTGAGCCCGATGGTCAAGACCCACCCCGTGATTCAGGCCCTGAGAAGCCTGATGAGGGAACTCAACCGGACAAGGATGCCATTACATCTACTGCTGATCCTCCACTCAGCATCCTTGGTCCCGGGCAGACGGTGGCTGGTACTTCGAAGGCAGCTGATCCTTCTCAGCTCCTTCTCGAATCTGCTTTCGAAGTAGTGCCCAGCCCAAAGAGCCGTCGATCGAAATCAGTGGCCAAGGCGCTGAGGAACCAAGGCTCACAGAATCGCCTACTCGCCCGAACCGTCCACAAGACTTGGCGGCAAACCACTGAGGCTCAGACTGCAGAGTTGCAGGGACTCAGAACCTCTATCTCATCATCTCCAGTCCCTGACTTCTCCAGCATCCTGACGAATGCCTTAGCTGCGCAGAGAGCTGACTTCGAAGCTCAGCTCAAGACGATTCAGGAAGGCCAGGACAAATTGTTGAATGGTTATAAGGCCGCTTAAACTACTCACACTGAATCCATCAATGCCATCTCTCAAGCCAATGAACTCGGAATGGAGAATATTCAGAAGGCCCTTGAAGAGAAGGTAGAGAAGCAATTGAAAGAATTCAAGGTCGCTGGCGATCTCTCACACAAGAAATACGGCGATCAGCTGACAAATGAGAGAAACGAGCTGCATGAGGCACTGACGAAGCTACATAATAAGCTAGAAGATCTGTCAGACTCGTACAAAAGCCTGAATAGAAAGGTATCTGCTCCGCCCCCAACCCTACTTGTTGATGCCAAAAAGGGGGGAAGGTTTTAAAGAGAAAGCATCTAAGGAGCCTGATACGAAAGCAAGAAAGAAAGCAAGGACATGACAGGGGCATCTCAAACGTCATCATCGCCCCCACTCGACCTTCACAAACCGGGCGAGGCCCGGGGTGTCTCGATTTGCGGTGCAGCATCAACCGAGATCGGGCCCAAGTGGCTCGAGAGCCAAAGAAGTCACGGCTCGGGCAACTCAAACTCCTCTTGATATTATAAAAGAAGTTGTTGAGTATGCTGAAGAGGACTCAGAAGAGGAAGAAGCTCCTCTTCCGCCTCCAGTTGCCGGTAAAGGCAAGAAACTACTGAAGCTCCCAACCCCTCCCTCCAAGAAGAAAGGACCCAGGAGGTTCATAACCCCGGAGGAGGAGGCTCGAATAGCGAGCGAGATGAGAAGGCGGCTAGGGGAGATAGCCGAAGCTGAAGCCACCAATAAACCTAAGAAGAAGCCTGTCAAAGGCAAAACTAAGGCTCTAGCTGGTGGCAAGAAAACAGGTGCTAAGTTGCCTCCTAAAACGCTCAAACTTCGGCGACGAGCCGATAAAGAAAAAGAAAAGGAGCAGCGAAGAACAACAATCAATCAGCGGGCGCAGGGAACATCCAAAGAGAAATCATCAACGCCCGCCGACTCGGAAGAAGAGCTACCTCACGAGCCCCTCCTACACTGCCTCAAAGGCACGGGAACAAGAGATGGAAGAAATGCGGGCTCAGTTAGACAGATATCTATATAGAGGTGAAGAGGCCAGACAAATAGAAGCAGCTAGAGAGAGAATATGGATGGCTGATCTCGAAGCTCTCAGGCTGAGAACCGAAAAGGAAGCAAGTCTCGAGGATCCCCGCAAAGGCCGACATCCCATACAAATACGGGGAAGTTCGTAAAGCCTCCGATCCGAAGACTCACGGATGGCCTAGAGTGGATGAATGGATCCCGTGGGAAGTTACTCGGAGATGGGAGACACTAAAAGCGAGAATTTATCAAAAGGAACTACTTACGGAGATTTTGGTGCGAAAAACCTAAGACAGTGGCATATACCTGAATGGCTAATGAGAGCGAGATCCGGAAATGTATGCCAGACTCCAAAAAGCTGTTAAGGAAAATGTTGAAGTAAGAGTTCTTGATCCCAGAATCCTGCCACCCCCACAGAGGCTTGATGGATCCATCCATTACGGTGTCATAGAGAAAGAAGTGAAGGACGCTGCTGAAGCCAAATTTCTTGATGAAGAAGACCCAGCGGACTTTGCTGAGATACTGAAGCTGAGGAAGGTCACATATCGCATGTATGGAGTGCCTCTTCCTGAAACTCAATCTCAAGATTTCAAGAACAGGATCAAGCAATTCAAATGATTTCTTGCTTCTGTATTCTCCTTGTATCTTTCCTTCTCTTAGTCTAGCAGAGATGTAACTGTACTGAAATTCTCATATATATAATATCTCTATTTGGCTTTGACAATTCCTTATTGTCTGAATAGCCGTGTTTATTTATGCTTAACACTCAGAATCACTAAAGTGATTACTGACTCACACACTCAATGTTGTTATTTTCTGTCAGTTGTTGCTTAGCTAGATTCTGATAGACTTGTTAGTATTTGGGAAAATGTTGTTAAGATAGGGGGAAAATGTTGATTAAACTCTATATAGGTTCTGTCTTTCTGCCCTTATCCCCTCAGTAGTCTAAGACTTGAAGAACAACTCCACTGATCCTACTTGTAATATTTTGTAAGGAGCTCTGTTTTTTATAAGTCATAGTGTTAGGTTGATAGATTATTAGGTTGTGGCATCATCAAATAGGGGGAAAATGTTGGGTGATGATTCTATCCTCAGCAATGTTGGAAAATAGTGGGAAATGACTCAATCTTCTGTGTTGATATTTACTCAGTAGCCCTGTGCTCTGAATGCGTGTATGAAGATTTGAAGATCCCAAAACCCTATATTGATTGATGAACCATTACGTTGTAATCTGTTTTTGTCTCTGAGGTTTAAGACTCATCAGACACTCTGCTCTGGCTCAGGCACTCAGTGGATTATCTGCCTCAGCACCAGAATTAGAAGACTCAGTTATACTGGACTCAGCAGCAGCAGTATACTGAAAGGAGTCAGTGGAACTGAACTCAGCATGAGTAGTTCACTGAACTCAGAGCTGATCTTCAGTAGAGCCGACTCAGTAGGAGCATGCCACTGAATCAGAGATCAGACTCAGCAACGGCCAGACATTCTTCTGACTGTCAGGATCTTTAAAAGTCAAGTCAGCAGAGTCAATACGAGGAAAAGAGAAGTCAGCTTCAGATCTCCTTGACGTCTGTTCTGTCTCAACCACTTTCTGAACATCGGCCAATGACAAGCAGCCACGTGCCCTATATCTACTAAAGCTGCAAGTCAACAACTTTCCAGAAATGGAGGGAAAGGACACTGCCACCATACTTCAAAAGAGCCGTTAGCTACCCAAAAGAGAGAGACAAAGGATCGTCATCTCCAACCGATCTATTATAATCTCTTCTCTATAAATAGAGGGATAAATCAAATTTGAAGCTAACGATAGACGAACCTCACCAAGAACTCACGAACACACGAGAGAACACATAGAGCATTCAAACAAGCAAACTCGAAAAAGCCTAAGTCTTCCGCAAGAAGTTCGAAGAATCTATCTCCGGCGAAAGACTACATTTCTGCTCTTAGGGAACCAAGCTGAACTGCTTAATACATCCTCTAGTATCCAAACGACGATACACGAACCCAAAGCTTACACTCAGCTGTTCGTCGTTCTAGAAGCCACATCCTTGTTCCTTATCCCTCTAACCTAAGCTCAATAGAATATATCTATAGCTTAGACGAAGGAGTTCACTTCTGAACTGGTCATTATTGTAAAGGACTCCTTCACTGTTGGAGAGTTTTTCAAACACTTAGTTTGATAACCTTTTAAACTGAGACTTGCTCAGTATAAATCTCAAGACCAGTGTTTGTCCTGCGTACAAACCGACTGAGACTATCTCAGTATAATAAATAGCTTCCTGATCTTTCGGGACAGTGGACGTAGGATTTTTGTGTCCGAACCACTTTAAAAATCTCTGTGTCTTGTGTTCTGTTTTTCACTGTTGCATTGATTTACTGTTCATACTGAAAACCTTCTTTAAATCATTTAACTGAGTTTCAGCAAACTTAACAGACTGCACTAATCAACTGAAACGGTTTCGATAAAAACGTTTTTCTAAATCAACTGAATTTGGGCCTACACTATTCCGCACTACTAAACTCTATCTGGAAGATACTGAATTCTGACTCTAAGTCAGCTAGCAGATCTCAGTAGAGTCGGGCCACTCGCCACACGATTCGGTAACGGCTTGTGCGGTCTGGCCGAACTTGTTCGATGCGACACTATCCTGAAAAGGATTGTTCGTGTTTAAGTTGAGAAATCGGTTTTCAGGTGTATTCACACCCCCCCCCACCCTCTACACCTGAACGTAATCTCGGGACCAACAACAACTTTAACAGTTTCACATAATAATAAACTTAAGTATATTAAATATAATCTTACTTCTATTGACAATTCCTTCATGCATTGAGTAATTCAGTATTCATGAAATAAATTAATAAAATCATAAAAGTATTGTCCTAATTATAGATCTCTAACATTAAGAACATAATACATATTTCATCACAATGAAACTTATCATAATCAAGAATTCATTTAATAGTAATATGAGAACTTTTTTTTTTTAATCTACATGCATGTTGACAAGAGAATCGGGCATATCAAGAAACAAATTAACAAATAAATAGTACATGTATCCTAAAAATTCTATATTTTTAACATGAATGATCTAACATATAGTATATCCTATTAATATTCAGCATGGTTGAAAACAACTCAAAGAAAATATGAAAAATAATTTTCCTCTCAAGTTTATGGACATGCTGTCAAAAACTGGCAGGTTACGAATAAAAATTTTTAACAAATATTTATCATGCCTGGAAAATTATACAAAACTAATCACGTATACTAGACATACCGACGAACATAGTCCTAAATTTTCACGACGACATGACGACAGGAAGATGTGTAAATAATTCTTGAAATAGTTCGCAGATATGCTGACAGATTTTCAAAAATTTTATGGGATGCTATATTATGAGCGACTAAGGGGTATTTATAAGCCTAAAAATCATTATCCAAACATCCTAATCAAATAAGGTATCAAATATATTTTATCCATAATTATTTTCATCCATATATATTTTATATAGAATTAATTATATCACTTACCATATAAGAGATTCAATCTTAGATAAATTTGGATATGGATAACCACAACTAGATTTTATCCTAAAACATTTATATCACACATAAATTATCTATTTTAATCATAAAATATAATATAAGATTATCTCCTAATAACTTAATACCATAATAAATATTATATCCTTTTATGAATCCTAGTTGGTTTAGGAAATCCAAAATAAATAAATATTATTCTTGCCTAATAATTCTAACATGATTTCTAAATAATTAAATAAAAAATAATCATAATATGATATAAACAAACACATTCAAAATTAAAAATAAATTTACATAACAAAAATGATTTAACGAAAAATAACATAAATGCTTTAATTTTCATTTTAATTTCTAAGGCGCGACTTACAGAACTAAAACACTTGATAACATGCATGAATAGATATGCAATGCATTTTATATTGAAAATTTCGGGGCGTTACACATGTTCGAAACCCAATGCACTCATTTGATTTCTATTTTTAGACTTTTAAATTATTTCTTTTATAGTTTTCTTTAGTTTTATTACAAGTATAATTAATTCAGTATATATGCATAACTCTCTCACATGTTATAAATATTTCTCTCTCTCTTTTCTACTAGTTATATAAGTATCTTTCTCAGCGTAACAAATACAAGAAATAATATATACTATATCTTTCATATCGTGTTTGTGTTCGAACCATTTAAAACTATATTTAGCAACTTTCGATTTATTCTCTACTTTCGGCTTGTTCCTCTATTTTGACCCCAAACTTCATAGCTCTAGTTCCGTCACTGCTTCTCCTCTCTTGTTGATCACTTATTTAGTCTGTTTATGGTTGGATTTTGTACTCCTTCAAAATATAGTTTGAATAAAAATTGTAATGTGTTTGTGGTTTTGAAAAATTGTGGTTTTGACCATATCTTCTCAGAACTTAAAGCAGAGGAGTTCGAGTTCGTCTTACCTCAAAGGAGCAGCGAGATGAAGCTGACACTCTAATCGACCATGCCTTTAAAGCATCAGTCAGCACAGTAGCTCCAGCATCTAGCAAGGCTGAACCTTCACTCAGTAACATACAAGAAGGAAATCTAGCCAAGAAGTACGCACTGCTTGCCGTGAAGTACCAGAAGGAGAAGGAGAGGCGCAAAAAAGTGACTAAAGCCCTCAAAGAATCCAAGGGTAAGTCTGAATACACGCCTAAGCGCACTCCTGACTCGCATACTTCTGAATGCAGGAAACAAGATGACTTAGCTCAGTCGAAAGACAGCGAGAGCAAAGAAGAAAGACTCACAACCTGCTATAATTGCAAGAAGCCAGGACATTATCAGTATGACTGTCCTGAGCTCAGTACTGCTGAAAGAACAGCACGCAAAGCAAGAAGGGAGAAGTTCATCAAGAAGAGAAAAGCATACATTGCTGGTGAACTGTCAGACGACTCAGATGAAGTGGATTCCTTCATGGATTCATCTGACGATGAAGCAGCTTTCATGGCCATAGAGCTTGAAGCTGAAGAAGATGCTGAAAAGTGTCTCATGGCTGGAGAAGAGGATGAGGTAAACTCACACGAACCATTAATTCCTCTTCACACTGCACACACGACACTCTTTCAGGAGCAGATGAGAATCTGGACGTCGCGATCGCATACGAAGAACTACTCGACGAGCAGATTCAGATGAGTCTGCAGCTCAATAAGACTCTTCAGGAATTGGATACCCTGAAAGTGGAGAATCAGAGACTTTCTCAGGAGAGTCAGGTCGCTACTGAGTCAGAAGGACTTGTGTTGAGACTCAAGGAGGAGATAAACTCTCTGATGGCCAAGTCTCAGCATCAAGAAGATCAGATCTCAGCTTTGACCAAAAACTTGACTCAGAAAGATACTGAACTGAGTCTACTGAAGCAAGAGTTGTCAGGACTTCAGACCGAGCATGAAATGCTGAAGAAAAGTGATGTCTGGAGGAACCTAATGACAGAGTGTTACATGGGCGCTGAAAAGAAGCTAGTGGCTATGCTATCAAGCAACAAGCCCAAGAATTGCAAGGAGGGACTTGGATTCAGCCAGGGAGCCTCCTCTTCTGCCCCCGTACGCTCAGAAAACCGGCTTGCTGATAGGTTTGTTCAAGGGGAGACCATCAATGCAGACATACTGAACCCCCTAGACATGAACAAACAGAAGATGAAGGCACCTCATCCTAGTTATCAGCACTCTAACAAGAAGATCAGCACAAGATCGCCCCAGTTCAGTTAAAGGGGAACCAGCAAAACAAAATGGGCTGATCAGTATGAACCTCCACAGCTGACTCATCCAGCTCAGTATGGGTCATATTACTATGATCCTATAGTCAGGAGAGGATCCAAAAGTCAGAAAAAGAAGAAGAAATTCGTGCACAAGGCAAAGGTCAGCAGTCCACCCACTCAGAAAATCAGGACTCCTGAACCAGAAAAGCCTCAGAAGTCAGCAGCGACCAGTCCAGTGGTCAAATAAGTTGACAAAAGTGGAAAGAAACTGTCTGAGACCACCAGGGTCGTAAGACATATATGGGTTACCAAAACTAACATCTAAGGACCCAAAATCAAAAATAACGGGTACCTAAATATAATTCTGTTTTGCAGGTGCACAAGGACCCTTGGTATGTGGACAGCGGATGCTCAAGACATATGACATACCAAAAGGACTTGCTGAAAAATTATACTAATGAAGAAGGACCCCGAATCGAGTTTAGAGACAATGCAAAAGGCTACACCAGAGGCTATGGAACACTCAGCATTGGAACAACAACAGTTCCAAGAGTATCATATGTTGAAGGACTTCAGCATAACCTTCTCTCTGTTAGTCAATTTTGTGATAACTCGAATAGAGTGATTTTTGACGCTGGTTTCTTTGATGTTATTGATAAATCCACAGGGAAAACAGTGTTATCAGGTTCGCGCTAGAAGAATATCTATGTAGCTGACTGGAACTCAGCTGAACCTGAAGCTTGTTTGTTGGCGAAGAACGATAATAGAACGGGGTGGCTTTGGCACAGAAGACTCAGCCATCTCAACTTCAAAACGCTCAACAAATTGGCTAGAAACACTCTAACAAGAGGACTGTCGAATGAAGTATTCAGCAAAGACACTCAGTGTGAAGCATGCCTGAAGGGAAAGCAAACAAGGAATCAAAATCCACCTGTTCCATCTCCTTCCACTGATGGAATCCTTCAGCTGCTACATATGGATTTGTTCGGTCCAGTCTCTACAGTGACGATCAGAGGCAAGAAGTATGCATTAGTGGTCATTGATGACTACTCGCGCTACACATGGGTCATATTTATTGCCAACAAGTCTGACGTCAAAACAGAGTTACCAAGGCTTCTAAAAAGGCTCAGTGTCGAGAAGAACACCAAGATCGTCAAGATACGTTCAGACAGAGGAACTGAGTTCCTGAATTTCATGGTAGAGGAGTTCTGCAAAGTAGAAGGTATAGAGCATGAGACGTCTGCCGCGCACACGCCTCAACAAAATGGGGTTGCTGAAAGGAATAATCGAACACTCAAAGAAGCAGCAAGAACCCTGCTCGTAGACTCAGGACTCCTAACCAAATTCTGGGCAGAAGCTACTGACACTGCATGTTACACTCAGAACCGATCTCTACTGACAAAACAGCATAAGAAGATACCATATGAACTATGGAACGGCAGGAAGCCTTCTTTATCTTATTTCCATACTTTTGGGTGTTCGTGCTTTATTCAAAATAATGGGAAAGATCAGCTGAAGACTTTTGATAGCAAGTCAGATCAGGGAGTGTTCTTAGGATACTCCCGGGTCAGCAAAGCTTTCAGAGTCTTTAACTATCGAACCCTTTGCGTGGAGGAAAGCCCTTATGTTGTTTTTAAT
The DNA here is from genome assembly GCA_028984105.1 of Lavandula angustifolia. Classification (NCBI taxonomy): domain Eukaryota; kingdom Viridiplantae; phylum Streptophyta; class Magnoliopsida; order Lamiales; family Lamiaceae; genus Lavandula; species Lavandula angustifolia. The sequence continues at coordinate 12,269,126 of CM054818.1, read as the reverse complement.
GAGTTTGCTACTGAAGACAGGAGCAAAAACTCTAAACCTGAATCTGAGGACATCGAAGCGACTACGATGATTCGAGCTTAAAAGATAAAATTGAAAAGATCTAGCTATGTTGGGATGATGATTCGGACGAGAGAACCGAAGATAAATCTACCGAATCTCGGCCCGGCCAGAAGTAGCTAAACGAGTTGACTCTCCCGAACGAGTCAATCCCGTGTAACTCGAGTCCATGAAGAAACCCCAGTGGTAATTGAGACCTCTACTGAGAATAATATTTCAGGGGGAACTAATGATGTTCCTGAGCTAAATGCCCCTGAACCTGGTGACTCAGTAGATCACACTCTTGTAACTGAATTGCTTCAATATCAGAATAGTACAACTGAAATGCCTAACTCACCTACTATCTGTGTTGAACAAGTTTCAGATGAAGAGTTGAAACATCGTAGATCGTGGCTGGATGCTCACACTTCTGATTTAATTATTGGAGATCCCTCAGCAAGAGTAAAGACGAGATCCAGATTCTGTCAAGGAGAAAGCGCCATATATTCCTGCTTCTTGTCTACTGAAGAACCTCAGTCAGTTGAGGACGCACTGAAAGATGCTGACTGGATCATTGCCATGCAGGAGGAGCTGAATCAGTTCACGAGAAATGAAGTTTGGGAACTTGTTGACAGACCCCGGCATCAACATGTGATAGGAACAAAATGGGTCTTCAAGAACAAGCGAGATGAAAACAACGTCATAGTAAGGAATAAAACAAGACTCGTGGCAAAAGGCTACTGTCAAGCTGAAGGGATAGATTTTGATGAAACGTTCGCTCCAGTTGCAAGATTGGAGGCAATCAGACTATTCCTAGCCTACGCAACACATCAAAGATTCAGAGTATATCAAATGGATGTGAAGTCCGCTTTCCTGAACGGCGTACTGAAAGAAGAAGTCTATGTGGAACAGCCTCCCGGCTTTCAGCAGGGACATCAAGTTTATAGACTCCGAAAGGCTCCGTTTGGGGTTAAAACAAGCACCCAGGGCTTGGTACGATACCTGTCCGAGTTTCTTCTTCGTAAAGGTTTTCGAAGGGCACGATGAGGCGCACATTATTCAACATTCGACTGGAAGACGATTTATTACTTGTGCAGATCTACGTAGATGACATCATCTTCGGCTCGAAGAACATCATCATGTGTCAGCAGTTTGAGAAAATGATGAAGGATAAGTTCGAGATGTCCATGATGGGAGAGATGAACTATTTCCTCGGCTTTCAAGTCAAACAATCTGAGAAGGGAACGTTCATCTATCAAGGGAAATACACTCGAGACCTCATCAAGAGATTCGGTTGCACATCCGGCAAACCAATCAAGATCCCGATGAACACGAATATGAAAATTGATCTTGATAAGGAGGGAGTACCAGTAGACAAAACTGAATTTCGTGCTATAATTGGTTCTCTATTATATTTAACAGCTACTCGTCCTGACATAACTTATGCTGTAGGTGTCTTCGCTCGATTTCGGGGCGAATCCGAGCGCAGTCACATGGACTCAAGCAAAGAAGATTCTCCGCTATCTCGAGGAACACCTGACATGGGTTTTTGGTATCCAGCTGATGATAATATTGAACTAACTGGTTATTCTGATGCTGACTATGCAGTATGTAGAATTGACCGAAAGTCAACTTCTGGAACGTGTCAGTTCCTCGGCAGTAAGCTGATCTCAGGGTTCTCAAAGAAACAGCATTCAGTAGCAACGTCAACTACTGAAGCTGAATACATGGCTGCCGGAAGTTGCTGCGCCCAAATCCTTTGCTGAGACAGCAGCTACGCGACTATGGCGTCATTCAGAATGAAGTGCCGATCTTCTGCGACAGTACCATTGCAATTGCAATCACTCAGAATCTTGTACTTCATACGAGATGCAAGCACGTGGACATCAGACACCACTTCATTCGTGACCATGTCGAAAAGAAGGATATCAGGATGGAAAAGATCCATACTGACCATCAAAGGGTTGATATATTGACCAAGCCTCTAGCTGAAGCCAGATTCGGAGAACTTTCAGTAGAGCTAGGTCTGCTGGACCCTACTGACTCTAGTCAGTAAGAGGATTCAGGAGAGGAGCATTCAGTAAGGGGGAATGTTCACTCTCGATCGAGTAAAATCGATGCGTAGAGACTCAGCAACCATCTACACGAGGTATCAGCTGACTACGATGTTCAGCTGACAGGTTTGCGTATCTCTACTCAGTAGCCTATAGAACAATTCTGTGCATTTATGAATCAGATTCAGCATCGTATTCAATGCCTTAGAAAATGTCATTTAATTTTTAACGGACTACATTTAATACACGACATTCTATGTAAAAGCATGTTGAACTCTGCAACGCGTTTAATGCATGTCGTATCAAGTTACTACTTAGGCTATATACAACTGACTTTTGATTTAGGCGGCTAATATGATCATTACCTATTTTATAAAACTTAATCCTAGTCGTCCATCTCAAAAAACGCGTTCAAACTGAACCACTGATATTTAACTGTTTATCTTCTCTAAAATATATATAAGCGTTCAAATGTTTGAAACCGCCATTTCATCTCTGCAAATATCTTAAGTACCCTAGATTTTTCTGAGAATATCATTCGCTTAGTTACATATTTTCTATCCATTAAACCTCTCAGAAAATCTCTTGGTAATCTTTCAATGATCTTTTCAGTATCGCATGATCTTTCAATGATTTTTTTTCGGATACTGACCGATACTGTGTTTGCAGATTATTAAAATAACAGGAATACAAGTAGGTGCTCCGGCAGATATGCAAGAGATCCTTGAGAAGGATCGTGTCTGGTGCGAGCCAGTTATGGAGTTTGACGAGTGCGATCTAGATTTCATGGAGGAGATTTTCTACGCCCTCCGCGAGACCGGATTAGAAGGATTCTTGACGAGGAAGCCGACCTTCTTTCTCCCACGACAGGTGGCAGAAATCTATCTGCCCAATGAAGGACTCAGCACCGTCGCATACAAAGACGATCTGATGGATGAGTACCTGTTCGGTTATGAGTCAGTAGATGGTATTCAGCTGATTAGTGGTTAAAATAATATTGGGGGAAATCATAGTAGTACTATGGAATTGAAGATCCCAAAACCCAGCTGATATCAGTAGTAAAGTGTCGATAGGATTAGATGATGTATAGGCTAGACTTTTCATAGTTGTTTATCTTTTGTCTAAGTCCTATATGGGGTAAACTGTTGGACTGATCTTCTGACGAAGTTACTTTCCAGAACCCCACGTCATCAGTGTAATCGCTTGCATTCTTCTGACTTCAGCTGTATCTGACCTCAGTAGGAGATACCCCATCAGCTGATAGTTATCGCAGAAGAACATAATGCAAAGCTTCAGCACCTTCGCGATCATCGCTGACCCACCAAAGCCCTATCGGCTCGTCGACCGACTTCGACCGAAGAAGACAGAGACTCTTGAGTCTCGTATCCGACAGAAAATGACCCAGTCGTATAAGTCTTTTCGAAGTTCAGCAGAAGATCATACGAGGATGTGGACTAGTCAACTCTAATATCTGACACATTCTCACCTACCACAAACCTTGACCAATGAGAAGCAGACAACGCTTTACCTGCTCTGACCAACTAAAGCTGCTCTCATGTACACTGTCAACTGCCCTGCTGCAACAATTCGAAATTATAGCTGTTTTCTTTGGAAGCTTGTGACACGTGGCATAGTCTTCTCCAACGGACATATGCCTGCTCACAACTACAAATAGAGAAGAAATTCGAGCTCCACGCACAGGATTCACAAGGGAAAATGCTCAAGCTCAAGAACACTCTAGCAAACTTAAAGATCATCCAGCGAAGAACTTGCCTTCATAGAATATCATTAGTTCTTCTCTCTAGAGTTCTTTTGTTGGTCCGGAGACGATAGTCAGGTGTAGGGGGGGTGAATACACCTGATCACAGTTTCTTTTCTCGGAACGTGAAAGACAGCTGAGCTCTAAGTTGCGACTGATGAATAGTGCCAGATAATAACCTTCAATCATGGGTCAGAGTGTGTCAGCTACTGAGCTCTCCAACTGACTTAAGTCAGTAGAAGAGCTCAGTAGCTGACACACTATGACCCGTGATCGAAGGTTAATATCTGGTACTGTTCATCAGTCGCAACCTACAGCTCAGCTGTCCTTCACGTTCTAAGAAAAAGAAACTGTGATCAGGTGTATTCACCCCCCCTTTACACCTGACTATCGTCTCCGGACCAACAATTGGTATCAGAGCATACGGTGTTCTTCTGATCGCCGGTTCTGTACTACTGGTCTTCTCGAACAGATCCTAAAAATGTTTTCTCTGCACAAGCATCTCTTCATTCATCCTTATACTCGTTCACATAATGTCTGACATGTCAGGTCTTCGGATGGTACCGATGTTCTCAATAGAAAACTATACAGTACGGCGCGTGAGAATGGAGGCACACCTCACATCGCTGCACGACAGCATGACGGACGTCCTTGAGTCTGGACCCATCATTCCCATGATCGACAGCATAGAATTTGCCGCTGTGGGAGGTGTAGGAGCACAGACTGGTGCTAAGATCCCTAAAGAAAAATCAGCCTTCACGCCAGAAGAGAAAAAGCTGCACAACCTCGACCGAGTTGCGCGAAATGTAATACTGACAACGCTCAGTGACTCTCATCTCGGGAGGGTGCAAGACTGCAAGACGGCAAAAGAGCTTTGGGATGCCTTGGGCACATCGAGCCAAGGAACCCCGCAGATCAAAGAGAACAAGCTCGAGTTAGAGCTTCAGAAGTTCGATGCCTTTGCAATGGAGCCCAGTGAGACCATTGACGAGCTCAGCGTCAGATTTACAAATCAAGTCAATGTTATCAACGAGCTGGGGAGGTCGTTCACCAACAAAGAGATGAACTCCAAGATCTTGAGAGCGCTACCTCGATAGAAGTGGCTTCCTTTTGCTACTTATTTACGTCGCTCTGATCTTAATGCTCTAACTCCTGATGTTATATCTTCAGAACTGAAAACGGAGGAATTTGAGCATAGCCTACCCCAACGATGTTCCAGCGCTCCAGCTGACACTCAGATTGACCATGCCTTCAAAGCAACAGTCAGCAAAACTAGAGCCAAACCTGTTTCCTCAAGCAAGGCAGTGGCCACAATAGTAGCAAAGTCCTCTGAGACGTCAGGCCCTGATTAGCTAGCACTGATGGCTCTCAAATATCAGAGAGAAAAGGAGAGAGTCAGAAAGCTGAGGAAATACAACAGAGATTCTCCCTCAGGTAAGAAAGATTATCAGAAAAGGGAAGAATCTAAACCTTCTATTGAATGCAGGAACACAGAGCCTGCTGCTAGTCCATCCAAAGACTCAGCTGGAAAAAGCAGCAGAACATCTACGTGTTACAACTGCAAGAAGGAGGGACATTATCAGTACGACTGTCCCGAACTCTCAGCTACTCAACGAGCAGAACGGCAGGCCAGACGAGAGAAATTTGCCCGTAGAAGGCAGGCCTACATAGCCGGAGAGATATCCGACAACTCAATTGAGGAGGATACATTCATGTATTCTTCTGAGGACGAAGCTGCATTAATCGCAGTTGCGATCGGAGAGACGGTTCCTGAAGAATTGGCTGAATACTGTCTGATGGCCGGAGAAGAGGATGAGGTGCATAAGGACCCTTGGATAGTGGACAGCGGCTGCTCGAGACACATGACATACCAGAAAAGCCTGCTGACCAACAACGTACAAGAAGATGGTCCCAGAATTGAGTTTGGTGACAACTCAAAAGGCTACACAAGGGGATATAGAACGCTGAACATTGGGACTGCTTCAGTTCCAAGAGTAACATATGTTGAAGGACTTCAACATAATCTCCTTTCGTCGATCAATTTCGCGGAAAATCTTAACAGAGTTATCTTTGACGCTGGTTTCTGTGATATTGTTGATAAATCTACAAGGAAAACAGTGTTATCAGGTTCGCGGAAGAAGAATATATATGTTGCTAACTGGAAAACTGCAGAACCTGAGGCTTGCTTACTAGCACAGACGAAATCAAGAGACAAGTCAGGATGGCTATGGCACAAGAGACTCAGCCACTTGAACTTCAAGACTATGAACAAGCTTGCCAAGAACTCTAAAGTCAGAGGACTGCCCAACGAATCGTTCATCAAAGATAGAAATTGTGAAGCATGCCTGAAGGGAAAGCAGACAAAGAAAAGCAATCCACCTATTCCTTCACCTTCCACTGATGGAATCCTTCAGCTGCTGCACATGGACTTATTCGGGCCAGTCTCTCTAGTGACTATAAGAGGCAAGAAGTATGCCCTCGTCGTTATTGACGGCTACTCGAGATATATTTGGGTCATCTTCATCGCCAACAAATCTGATGTTCAAACTGAGCTACCCAATCTGCTGAAGAAACTCAGTATGGAAAAGGACATCAAGATTTAAAGAATTCACTCAGACAGAGGAACAGAATTTCTAAACTCAGTAGTTAAGGAGTACTGCGATAAAGAGGGAATTCAGCACGAGACATCAGCTGCTCGCTCCCCTCAGCTGAACGGACTTGCTGAACGCAAAAACAGAACACTCAAAGAAGCAGCAAGGACACTCCTAGCAGACTCTGGACTACCCTCAAAGTTTTGGGCTGATGCTACTGACACCGCCTGCTATACTCAGAATCGCTCTTTACTATCACAGCAACACACGAAGACACCCTACGAATTATGGAAAGGGAGAATTCCTTCTATTTCTCATTTTCATATTTTTGGCTATCCTTGCTTTATCCATAATAATGGGAAAGATCAGTTGAAGGTCTTTGATAGCAAATCTGATCAAGGAGTATTCTTAGGATACTCTCGAGTCAGTAAAGCCTTCAGAGTCTTTAACTATCGGACCCTTTGCGTGGAGGAAAGCCCTCATGTTGTTTTTGATGAGTTTGTTGCTGAGAACAGGAAAAATACAGAGAAAAATACTGAAGATGTCAGCAGCAAGCTACAGGATCTCGCACTAACTGGCAAAGCTGAAAATATCCAGCATTGTTGGGATGATGAGTCAGACGATGAAGAGATTCAGACTCAGCTAACAAGCTATGTAGCTGGCCTGGTTGATTCTACTGAACAGAATCAACAACAGGTAACAATGGTCGATGAGGAAGCCCCCATGGTAACTGAGACCTCTCCTGAGAATATAAACTCAGGGGGAACGATTAATGTTCCTGAGCTAAATGCCCCTGAACCTGGAAACTCAGTAGATCCTAACCTTCTTACTTACCGCTACTGATCCACAAAACAAGATCCATCGAAATGCCTAATACACCTACTGACTGTGCAGAAGTAGTATCAGAAGAAGAAGCCAGACTCAGACATTCATGGCTTGACGCTCATACTTCAGATCTCATCATTGCAGATCCATCAGCAACTATAAGGACAAGATCTAGATTAAATCAAGGAGAAAGCTCACTCTATTCTTGTTTCTTGTCTACAGAAGAACCTCAGTCAATAGAGGACGCACTCAATGATGTTGATTGGATCACTGCCATGCAAGAAGAGCTGAACCAGTTCATCAGAAACGAAGTTTGGGAGCTTGTTGACAGACCTAGACATCAGCACGTGATTGGCACTAAGTGGGTCTTCAAAAACAAGCGTGATGGAAACAACGTCATCGTCAGAAATAAAGCTCGACTAGTTGCCAAAGGTTACTGTCAAGCAGAGGGAATCGACTTTGATGAAACATTCGCTGCAGTCGCAAGATTGGATACCATTCGTCTCTTCCTAGCTTACGCAACGCATCAAGGATTCAAAGTATATCAGATGGATGTAAAGTCAACTTTTCTGAACGGCGTACTAAAGGAAGAAGTCTACGTGGAACAACCGCCCGGCTTTCAGTAGGGACATCAGGTGTACAGACTTAGGAAAGCTCTGTATGGGTTAAAACAAGCACCCATGGCTTGGTACGATACCCTATCAGACTTTCTACTTCAGAAAGGTTTTCAGAAGGGGATAGTAGATCGCACCTTGTTCAACATAAAGTCAGGAGATGACATCCTACTGGTGCAAATCTACGTGGACGACATCATTTTCGGCTGCAGAAACGTGACTATATGTCAGCAATTCGAGAAAATGATGAAAGAGAAATTCGAGATGTCCATGATGGGAGAGATGAATTATTTCCTTGGATTTCAAGTAAAGCAATCACCTGAAGGAATTTTCATCAATCAAGCTAAATACACTCGAGATCTTCTCAAGAGATTCGGCTGCGACTCTAGCAAGTCAGTCAAGATCCCCATGAATACAAATTTCAAAATCGATCTAGACAAAGAGGGAGCTTCTGTTAACTCTACTGATTATAGAGCTATTATTGGTTCTTTATTATACTTAACAGCTAGCCGACCTGATATAACTTATGTTGTAGGTGTATGTGCAAGATTTCAAGCAGATCCTAAGCGAAGTCATCTAGACCCAGCAAAGAAGATTATGCGATATCTAAGAGGAACACCTGACGCTGGGTTAAGGTATCCTGCTGATGATAATCTTATACTGACAGGTTATTCTGATGCTGATTATGCAGGATGCACGATAGATCGAAAGTCAACTTCTGGAACGTGTCAGTTCATATGCAGCAAGCTGATAACTTGGTTTTCAAAGAAACAGCACTCAGTATCAACGTCCACTACTGAAGCCGAGTACATGGGCTGCTTCGGAAGTTGCTTGTGCCCGGCATCCTTTGGCTTCGACAACAACTGAGAGACTATGGTATAACTCAGAATGAAGTGCCCATCTACTGTGACTCCACAAGTGCTATTGCAATAACTCAGAATCCAGTTCTCCATACGAGATGCAAGCACGTGGATATTCGACACTACTTCATCGGAGACCATGTCGAGAAGAAGGATATCGAGAATGGAGAAAATCCCATCTCGACAAGCAAAGGGCGTACATACCGACCAAACCACTAGCCGAGAACGCATTCGGAGAAGTATCGGTTGAGCTAGGTCTACCGGATCCCTACCGAATCGTATCGGGAGAAGACAATCAATTGGTATCGGTAGAATCCAACTACGATAACAACAATTGGTATCAAGTATAAGGAACCAGTATGACAGTCGAGAAAACTTCGATCTGATGATTCGGTCGGGAGAATCAAACTATACACGCGTGGGGAACGTGGTCATCGGCACGTCAACCATCCTCCTTAGTCTTAACGGTAACCAGCTGATCGTAAAAGTTCAGCTGAAGAGGTTTGCGTAGTATTACATACTTAAACTTTTTCAGAAGCATGCTCGCATTTATTATATCAGTCGCTTGCACTCAGTAGTTAATGAACATTTATTTCCCGCCATTAATTTTTTAAGGATAGGTCAGTAGGAAACCGTTCTTATTTAAAATGACCTAGTCTTTAATGCTGCCTGCAGCGCATTTAATGCATGTCTTTTCACTTACTTTAACTGCGCATTATCCTACGTGGGTCAAGATTATAGGCGGCTTAGGTAATCATTCTTTTCATATCATTAAATCTCAGACGTCTATTAGATTGAAAGATTAAACCCTAGCCGTTCGATCTAAATGGTTTATTTTGCATGATCTTATAAAATCTTTCATCTTCCTTCTTCGTCTCACTTTCTCGCCATTTCTGATCTTAGAGCTCACTCATCTGCAAATTTTTTTTCCGAAAATCTAACTACTTGCATTTGATATCCCTCAAGCTCTAAATATTTCGGTAATATCTTTATCTCTGTTTTAAGCTTATACTGACTTACTCTATTTTCAAGTGCTAACGAGTTTTGATGCAGATACTAATGGCAACAGTACAGACACCCACCAATATCGATGAAATCATCATCTCTCGCATCCAGTTTAAGCCGACCATGGCGTTTCGCCATGTTGATCTTCCTTATCTGGCGCCCGTATTCACTGCTATTAAGAGTTATGGACTAGAACTGCTCGTCTCCAAGCAACCCCGAGCGTTTTTGCCCAGACAAGTGGCGGAAGTCTACTACAACTGGAGAACCCTAGATTCAGGGGTTGAGGAATCTTCATTTGCCTTCATGAAGGAAGTAGTACCCAACTCGTGGGATGCTAGTGAGCACGTCATCAACATCAGGGATGCTCTGGAACTAGCATTCGATCTTCCTGCCGAAGGAATCTCTCCTATAGGCTATAAGGAGAAGGAGATGAACTCATATGTTCAGAAGTTCTGTGGAAGGAAGGCTATCACCTTCAAGACAGCGCTGCCGAAGAACCTTCAGCTACCACAATACAGAGGACTCGCATATATCGTATCTCATATCCTCACGAGTTCTACTAGTTTATACGATCAGCTATCCAAGCCGCGCATCCAGCTGATGATGGCCATTGATGATGGAGTCCAAGTTAATTGGACGGACTATTATGTAGCCGAGCTGAAGGCTCAGGCTCAGAAGTTCACAGCCACGCCCACTGGACAGAGAAGCCTAATCAGTGTGGGGAAGCTGCTGTATGGGACGAAGATGTCCATACTTATCAAGCAATCAGTCTCGAGGAGTTCAGCTTTTACTGACTCCAGATACTTTGACAGCAAGCTTATTAAATTCAAGACAAAAGTCGCTGCTGAGAAGTCTATCGGGCGAGGGCCGCCTGAACCGAAGAGAGTAGCCTCTGATTTGCCCCCTCGCGCCGACCCATCCAAGAGGAAGAGGCTTACTAAGACTGGACCGTCTGAGGTCCCAGCAGTACAAGCTCAACGAGCCTCTCTTCCACCCATTCAAGAAGAACAGCTCCTAGATTCTGACACCGGCATTGAGGGTGCCATGATAAAGGACAAAGTTCAGTGCATTAGTTCTAAGGAGACTCAGTCGGACGTCAGGGTACCGACTGAGGAGACTTCCTCTGAGTGGACAGCCTTACACTCCACTCGTTTCCGAGCTACAGGAGAAGTACATGCTCAGATCCCTGAGATCTCTGAGCATCCTGACTTAGTGGAGATAGCCATAAGGGCTAGGACATAAATGCTGCTGAGGTTCCTCAACTGGGACATTCTCGAGGATATTATCAGGACCCAGTCAGCTTTGTCCTTGCTTACCGAGGAGCAGGAATTGCAGTCAGCCATCGGGTTTGGGGAACCGGCTGACCTTGCTTCCTTTGAAGACTTGAGGGCAGCGATGCTTTATCTACTGAGCATGCGCTCCTCAGTTCCCGGTAACAGCCCTTCGCCTCCATCTCATCATGGCGATGATAAAGATGACAAGGATGATGAAGAGATAGAACAGGCACCACCCAAGGATGCAGAATTGGGAGGTTCTGCTGAGGGTTCCACTCCCCGGGAAAAGGGCCAATCACCACCTCTTTCCAAATCAGGTGAGGCCCCTGTTGCCTCGAAGCCGAGTCGAGCGCAACAACTCGCGGTGTCTGAGCAGAGGCTCGGAACCAGCTCATACCAGATAAAACCAATAGGTTTCGTGACCTCCAAGTCGGTCAATAAAGCTATCAGGTGCCAAGGAGACAAGAATCGTCTCCTCGCCAAAGACGTGCATCTCAAATGGGCTCAATACACTAAGGCCCAGACTGAGAGCGTCGACCGATTGACCGAAGGGGTTAAGAAGGCCTCAGAAACTCCTACTCCTCAACTTAACATTTAGGAGATCGTTGAGGCAGCCCTTTCAGCTCAGAAGGCGGACTTAGCCGCTCAGAGTCAGCAGCTCTTATTAGCTCAGCATAAATCTTTCTCTGAGCAGTTGACTCAAACTTTCGCGACAGTCCAGGCCACCATGGACGAGAGAAACAAATTGGCCACCTCTAGCCTTCAATCAGCCATTACGCAACAGGCTGAGGCACTGAAAGCCATTCAGAAAGAAATGACAGAGTCTCACGATCAGGCTCTGCTGAAACTCCGTCGAGAGTCACCGCTCAACCGAAGACATTCGGAGCCGATCGGGAGAAAACCGGGAGCGATGATGCGACCTGGTCAAGGATTTTGAGGCAACTGCTACCCAAATCAAAGATTCTGTATATAACTTGGAAAAAGATGTGAAAGCCATCCGCACTCACCTCTCCCAGTGATGATGCCAAAAAAGGGGGAAGGAGATGTAAAAGAAGAAACCGAGGCGGAACCGGCGTAGTAGAGATTATTGAGGGAGATAATAAGGGGGAAGGAACCAGCTACGCACCTCAAAGAGAAGGTTCAGCCGCTCAGCCGAAACCCGGTTCAGTTGTACTCCTCCGGAGTATACCCCTCTCGATCGACCGTGGACCGAGGCGGTTCCTATCTCATCTGCTCAAGCACATCGAGGACATAGCTCGTTTCCTCGATCGGGAGGATGAAGAAGAGCCTCAAAGAATCGCCACCGCAAAGGCCGGGGAAGGAGACTACAACTGAAATCACTCCTCCATCTTCCCCGACGCCCAAATTCAAAACTGAAGCGGAGCAGGAAGCTTATGATGCCAGAATTGCTCAACAGCTGCAAGACCAGCTGGATCAGGAGCATCAATTGGAAGAAGCTAAGAAAGCTAAAGAGCCTAAGAAAGTAACTGCCAAATCTGCAGAAGGCAAGGCTAAGAAAATTTTGGACGAACAAAAGGAGCTAGCTATTGTAGTCCAGTCTTCGGCTCAGAGTGCTTATTTTCCCACTCTTACTCCTGAGCAAGAGGCTGAAGACAGAGCTACCTGGGAGGCAACACTGAAAGGACTTAGTCTCCGGAGTGGAGATACTAGATCAGCGGCCCTCAGAGAGAAGAAAAGGTTAGCTGACCTGGCTAAAAATGATTAGCTTATCCGAGAAACCAGCAGCTGACTTGAGAAAGCAAGTACCCAGAGCTTCAAAGTACTACAGGAGAGCGCCCAGAGCACCTCATGTCAAGAAAGCGCCTACTCCTCACACAAATAATTGGGTACCAGCCGAGCTAAACGAGCTATGGGAGGAACTAAAAGAATCTTTTATCAAGGGATACTACGTATGGGGCTTCTATCCGTCGGGGATACCTGCTGATCAACTCTTTGAAGAATCTCTTCATCATAACTTTCCCCAGCTGGCGGATCAGCTTGTGCCAATTATGGAGAGAGAGAAGATTCCCATCCGAGCTCCAGCATTCAGAAGAATCCCTCCACCCATGACAGCTCGCGGTGTGCTTTGTACTAAAGAGATAGAAGATGAGATCGAGGCTGCTGCTTATGATCATAATCTCAGTTCTGATCAGCCTGATGATCTCGAGGAAATCCAGACTCTGCGGAAGAGAATATACAAGTTTTATGGTCTGGATCCTCCAGCTGATATGTATGCGGACTTCAAGAAGCGGACGCAGAGATTCAGACGTCAGCAATGATCTTCTTATCTTTTGTAATAGTAATAGAAACCATGTAATTCTCTGATCATATATATCAGTTTCTATTGCTTGCCAGGCAATTACTCATTGTCTTACGGCTTTTGATTGTGTTTTCACGACTGATCACTAAAGTGATCTGACACACACTCACACATAACCGTTTCTCGGATTTTGCCTACCTCTCTACTGAACTTATTGAAGTCAACTAATCACTTCATCTTGACTGAATCCTCAGATCAATTAGGGGGAAATTACAGTCAGTAGTCTAGTATTCCTGGTTCTTATTTTATAGGGGTTTTGACATCATCAATTAGGGGGAAATTGTTGGGTTATGAGTCAGTAGATGGTATTCAACTGATTAGTGGTTAAAATAATATTGGGGGAAATCATAGTAGTACTATGGAATTGAAGATCTCAAAACCCAGCTGATATCAGTAGTATAGTGTCGATAGGATTAGTTGATGTATAGGCTAGACTTTTTGTAGTTGTTTATCTTTTGTCTAAGTCATGTACGGGGTAAACTGTTGGACTGATCTTCTGACGAAGTTACTTTCCAGAACCCCACGTCGTCAGTATAATCGCTTGCATTCTTCTGACTTCAGTTGTATCTGACCTCAGTAGGAGATACCCCATCAGCTGATAGTTATCAGCAGAAGAACATAATGCAAAGCTCAGTACCTTTGCAGTCATCAGCTGACCCACCAAAGCCCTATCAACTCGTCAGCCGACTCAGTCGAAGAAGACAGAGACTGTCTTGAGTCTACTATATCCGACAGAAAATGACCCAGTCGTATAAGTCTTTTCGAAGTTTAGCAGAAGATCATACGAGGATGTGGACTAGTCAACTCTAATATCTGACACATTCTCACCTACCACAAACCTCGACCAATGAGAAGCAGACAACGCTTTACCTGCTCTGACCAACTAAAGCTGCACTCATGTACAGTGTCAACTGCCCTGCTATAATAATTCGAAATTATAGCCGTTTTCTTTGGAAGCTTGTGACATGTGGCATCGTCTTCTCCAATGGACATATGCCTGCTCACAACTATAAATAGAGAAGAAATCCGAGCTCCACGCACGGGATTCACAAGGGAAAATGATCAAGCTCACAAACACTCTAGCAAATTAAAGATCATCCAGCGAAGAACTTGCCTTCATAGAAAATCAATAGTTCTTCTCTCTAGAGTTATCTTTAGATCCCTTTCTTCTCTAGCTAAGCTCATTGTCATATCTATAGCTTAGAAATTCGAAGGAGTTCACTTTTTGTGAATTGTTCTTATTGTAAGAACTCCTTCTAGTTGGAGATTATCCCCTCCCTTTCGAACTTAGGTTTGAATTGTAAAGTCGCTAAGGACTATGACTTAGAAGGGTCTGTCCAGTACACACATTCCTTGCTGAGACTTGCTCAGATTAATCAACAAGTTCTCTTGCCTTGTCAGGACCGTGGACGTAGGATCTTGCGTATCCGAACCACGTTAAATTGCTTGTGTTATTTACTGTTTTATTGCATTGCATACAAACTGGTTTAAAATCATATTTTTGCATAAAACGTATTTATAAAAGCGCAATAGCCAAAATACTTTAACTTGCGAAAATACGTTTTCAAACAGAGATGAATCTCCGGGCCCCACACACTTATCCGCACAAACGTCTCCGACTGAGTTTCAACAACTGACTTAAGTCAGTAGAAGAGCTCAGTAGCTGACACACTCTGACCCATGATCGAAGGTTAATATCTGGCACTGTTCATCAATCGCAACCTACAGCTCAGCTGTCCTTCACGTTCTGAGAAAAAGAAACTGTGATCATGTGTATTCACCCCCCCCCCCTCTACACTTGACTATCGTCTCCGGACCAACTATACCTCACTGAGTTCTGCGGAAAGCCAACAATATTCAGAGCCGCCTTTCCAAAGAACTCAATGCTCCCTCAGTACAGAGCATTAGCGTACATATTGACTCAACTACTGACGAGTCAAGCAGGCTTATTTGACCAAGTGTCAAGGCCCAAGCTGCAACTGATGATGGCCATATATGATCGGGCCAAGACAAACTGGACTGAGTTTTTCCTTAGAGAGTTCATGATGCAATCAGCCAAATTTGACAAAACTTCCCAGAGGCTGAGTGTCAAAGGAAAGCTCCTACACGGACTGAAACTCTCAGTCAAGATCGAGGACTTCTGCGCATCTGACAAAATCACCTTCGCCGACAAGCAATATTTCAACGTGAAGAAAGTCAGATTCCAGAACAGGGCAGTGGCCCTTCAGCAGATTGGCTCAGGGGCCGCTGCACCTAAGACCGGGACTCAGTAGACCTCAATGCCGAAGAAGAAGATGTCCCCTCCTAAAACAATGCCTAAGGCACCAACCAAAAGGCTGAAGAAGGTCAGTGAGGTTGTGCCTACTGAAACTGAGGCGAAACCAGAGGCCGTCATTGCTCAGCACCCTCTATAGCTGAGAGACGAGCTAGAGTCTTCTGAGAAGACTCAATCAGTGGAGAAGGTCGTCTCCACTAAGAAGGGTGAAACTGTGGACCAAGGGGTCCAAGCTGAAGATGTCCAAGCTAAAGAAGTTCAGATATTGGAGAGCCCCTTGGATGTCCCTCCACTCAGCACCATCTCGTCTGCTGAGAATCAGGCGTCTCCAATTGAGGTTGAGGACTCGGAGATAGCCTCAGAGTCAGAATCTGTCGGGATGGAGGCCACAGCTCTAAAATCCAGAGCCTCCCGAGAGATTGCTGAAGTGATTCCGGAGATCGCCGACCACTCGATCTTGTCCTACTTGCTAGGCGGGGCGAGGCTCCACATGCTTATTAGGTTCCGGGGAGTGGCACAACCTCGAAGCGACCGATTATTCACCACTCCCGCGAGCGGCTTCATGAGGAAGAGCCGCCGATCGGAGGTAAGATTGGCTATTACGAGCCATCCGACCTCGGCACGCTCGAGGATCCGAGGGCGCCTATGCTTGCCATGCCGAACGACAGACGCACTGTCTCAAAGCACGGGGGCCTCGGATGGGTCTGAGCCCGATGGTCAGGACCCACCCCGTGATTCAGGCCCTGAGAAGCCTGATGAGGGAACTCAACCGGACAAGGATGCCATTACATCTACTGCTGATCCTCCACTCAGCATCCTTGGTCCCGGGCAGACGGTGGCTGGTACTTCGAAGGCAGCTGATCCTTCTCAGCTCCTTCTCGAATCTGCTTTCGAAGTAGTGCCCAGCCCAAAGAGCCGTCGATCGAAATCAGTGGCCAAGGCGCTGAGGAACCAAGGCTCACAGAATCGCCTACTCGCCCGAACCGTCCACAAGACTTGGCGGCAAACCACTGAGGCTCAGACTGCAGAGTTGCAGGGACTCAGAACCTCTATCTCATCATCTCCAGTCCCTGACTTCTCCAGCATCCTGACGAATGCCTTAGCTGCGCAGAGAGCTGACTTCGAAGCTCAGCTCAAGACGATTCAGGAAGGCCAGGACAAATTGTTGAATGGTTATAAGGCCGCTTAAACTACTCACACTGAATCCATCAATGCCATCTCTCAAGCCAATGAACTCGGAATGGAGAATATTCAGAAGGCCCTTGAAGAGAAGGTAGAGAAGCAGCTGAAAGAATTCAAGGCTGCGGCTGATCTCTCACACAAGAAATACAGCGATCAGCTGACAAATGAGAGAAACGAGCTGCATGAGGCACTGACGAAGCTACATAATAAGCTAGAAGATCTGTCAGACTCGTACAAAAGCCTGAATAGAAAGGTATCTGCTCCGCCCCCAACCCTACTTGTTGATGCCAAAAAGGGGGAAGGTTTTAAAGAGAAAGCATCTAAGGAGCTGATACTGAAAGCAGCAAAGAAAGCAAGGACAGTGACAGGGGCATCTCAAACGTCATCATCTGCCCCCACTCGACCTTCACAAACTGGCGAGGCCCAGGGTGTCTCAGTTGCAGCTGCAGCATCAACTGAGACTGGCCCAAGTGGCTCAGGAGCCAAAGAAGTCACAGCTCAGGCAACTCAAACTCCTCTTGATATTATAAAAGAAGTTGTTGAGTATGCTGAAGAGGACTCAGAAGAGGAAGAAGCTCCTCTTCCGCCTCCAGTTGCCGGTAAAGGCAAGAAACTACTGAAGCTCCCAACCCCTCCCTCCAAGAAGAAAGGACCCAGGAGGTTCATAACCCCGGAGGAGGAGGCTCAGATAGCAGCAGATGAGAAGCTGGCTAGGGAGATAGCCGAAGCTGAAGCCGCCAATAAACCTAAGAAGAAGCCTGTCAAAGGCAAAACTAAGGCTCTAGCTGGTGGCAAGAAAACAGGTGCTAAGTTGCCTCCTAAAACGCTCAAACTCAGCGACGAGACTGATAAAGAAAAAGAAAAGGAGCAGCAGCAACAACAATCAACTGGGCAGCAGGGAACATCCAAAGAGAAATCATCAACGCCTGCTGACTCAGAAGAAGAGCTAACTCACAAGCCCTCCTACACTGCCTCAAAGGCACAGGAACAAGAGATGGAAGAAATCTGGGCTCAGTTAGACAGATATCTATATAGAGGTGAAGAGGCCAGACAAATAGAAGCAGCCAGAGAGAGAATATGGATGGCTGATCTCGAAGCTCTCAGGCTGAGAACTGAAAAGGAAGCAAGTCTGAGGATCCCTGCAAAGGCTGACATCCCATACAAATACAGGAAGTTCAGAAAGCCTACTGATCTGAAGACTCACAGATGGCCTAGAGTGGATGAATGGATCCCGTGGGAAGTTACTCAGAGATGGGAGACACTAAAAGCAGAATTTATCAAAAGGAACTACTTCTGGAGATTTTGGTCTGAAAAACCTAAGACAGTGGCATATACTGAATGGCTAATGAGAGCAGATCTGGAAATGTATGCCAGACTCCAAAAAGCTGTTAAGGAAAATGTTGAAGTAAGAGTTCTTGACCCCAGAATCCTGCCACCCCCACAGAGGCTTGATGGATCCATCCATTACGGTGTCATAGAGAAATAAGTGAAGGACGCTGCTGAAGCCAAATTTCTTGATGAAGAAGACCCAGCGGACTTTGTTGAGATACTGAAGCTGAGGAAGGTCACATATCGCATGTATGGAGTGCCTCTTCCTGAAACTCAATCTCAAGATTTCAAGAACAGGATCAAGCAGTTCAAATGATTTCTTGCTTCGTATTCTCCTTGTATCTTTCCTTCTCTTAGTCTCAGCGAGAGATGTAACCGCATCTTGAAATTCTCATATATATAATATCTCTATTTGGCTTTGACAATTCCTTATTGTCTGAATAGCCGTGTTTATTTATGCTTAACACTCAGAATCACTAAAGTGATTACTGACTCACACACTCAATGTTGTTATTTTCTGTCAGTTGTTGCTTAGCTAGATTCTGATAGATTTGTTAGTATTTGGGAAAATGTTAAGATAGGGGGAAATGTTGATTAAACTCTATATAGGTTCTGTCTTTCTGCCCTGATCCCCTCAGTAGTCTAAGACTTGAAGAACAACTCCACTTCCTACTTGTAATATTTTGTAAGGAGCTCTGTTTTTTATAAGTCATAGTGTTAGGTTGATAGATTATTAGGTTTTGGCATCATCAAATAGGGGGAAAATGTTGGGTGATGATTCTATCCTCGGCAATGTTGGAAAATAGTGGGAAATGACTCAATCTTCTGTGTTGATATTTACTCAGTAGCCCTGTGCTCTGAATGCGTGTATGAAAATTTGAAGATCCCAAAACCCTATATTGATTGATGAACCATTACGTTGTAATCTGTTTTTGTCTCTGAGGTTTAAGACTCATCAGACACTCTGCTCTGGCTCAGGCACTCAGTGGATTATCTGCCTCAGCGCCAGAAGTAGAAGACTCAGTTATCTTGGACTCAAGCGAAGACGATATGCGAAAGGAGTCAGTGGAACTGAACTCAGCATGAGTAGTTCACTGAACTCAGAGCTGATCTTCAGTAGAGCCGACTCAGTAGGAGCATGCCACTGAATCAGAGATCAGACTCAGCAACGGCCAGATATTCTTCTGACTGTCAGGATCTTTAAAAGTCAAGTCAGCAGAGTCAATACGAGGAAAAGAGAAGTCAGCTTCAGATCTCCTTGAAGTCTGTTCTGTCTCAACCACTTTCTGAACATCGGCCAATGACAAGCAGCCACGTACCCTATATCTACTAAAGCTGCAAGTCAACAACTTTCCAGAAATGGAGGGAAAGGACACTGCCACCATACTTCAAAAGAGCCGTTAGCTACCCAAAAGAGAGAGACAAAGGATCGTCATCTCCAACGGATCTATTATAATCTCTTCTCTATAAATAGAGGGATAAATCAAATTTGAAGCTAACGATAGACGAACCTCACCAAGAACTCACGAACACACGAGAGAACACATAGAGTATTCAAACAAGCAAACTCGAAAAAGCCTAAGTCTTCCGCAAGAAGTTTGAAGAATCTATCTCCGGCGAAAGACTACATTTCTGCTCTTAGGGAACCAAGCTGAACTGCTTAATACATCCTCTAGTATCCAAACGACGAGACACGAACCCAAAGCTTACACTCAGTTGTTCGTCGTTCTAGAAGCCACATCCTTGTTCCCTATCCCTCTAACCTAAGCTCAATAGAATATATCCATAGCTTAGACGAAGGAGTTCACTTCTGAACTGATCCTTATTGTAAAGGACTCCTTCACTGTTGGAGAGTTTTTCAATCACTTAGTTTGATAACCGTTTAAACTGAGACTTGCTTAGTGTAAATCTCAAGACCAGTGTTTGTCCTGCGTACAAACCGACTGAGACTATCTCAGTATAATAAATAGCTTCCTGATCTTTCGGGACAGTGGACGTAGGATTTTTGTGTCCGAACCACTTTAAAAATCTCGTGTCTTGTGTTTCGTTTTTCATCGTTGCATTGATTTATCGTTCATACCGAAAACCTTCTTTAAATCATTCAACTGAGTTTCAGCAAACTTAATAGACTGCACTAATCAACTGAAACGGTTTCGATAAAAACGTTTTTCTAAATCAACTGAATTTGGGCCTACACTATTCCGCACTACTGAACTCTATCTGGAAGATACTGAATTCTGACTCTAAGTCAGCTAGCAGATCTCAGTAGAGTCAGTCACTCTGCCACACGATTCAGAACAGCTTGTCTGGTCTGCTGAACTTGTTGAGTACGACACTATCCTGAAAAGGATTGTTCGTGTTTAAGTTGAGAAATCGGTTTTCAGGTGTATTCACCCCCCCTCTACACCTGAACGTAATCTCGGGACCAACAACAACTTTAACGGTTTCACATAATAATAAACTTAAGTATATTAAATATAATCTTACTTCCATTGACAATTCATTCATGCATTGAGTAATTCAGTATTCATGAAATAAATTAATAAAATCATAAAAGTATTGTCCTAATTATAGATCTCTAACATTAAGAACATAATACATATTTCATCACAATGAAACTTATCATAATCAAGAATTCATTTAATAGTAATATGAGAACTTTTTTTTTTTAATCTACATGCATGTTGACAAAAGAATCTGGCACATCAAGAAACAAATTAACAAATAAATAGTACATGTATCCTAAAATTCTATATTTTTAACATGAATGACCTAACATATAGTATATCCTATTAATATTCAGCATGGTTGAAAACAACTCAAAGAAAATATGAAAAATAATTTTCCTCTCAAGTTTATGGACATGCTGTCAAAAACTGGCAGGTTACGAATAAAATTTTTTAACAAATATTTATCATGCCTGGAAAATTATACAAAAATAATCACGTATACTAGACATACCGACGAAGATAATCCTAAACTTTCACGACGACATGATGACAGGAAGATGTGTAAATAATTCTTGAAACAGTTCGCAGATATGCTGGCAGATTTTCGAAAATTTTATGGGATGCTATATTATGAGCGACTAAGGGGTATTTATAAGCCTAAAAATCATTATCCAAACATCCTAATCAAATAAGGTATCAAATATATTTTATCCATAATTATTTTCATCCATATATATTTTATATAGAATTAATTATATCACTTACCACATAAGAGATTCAATCTTAGATAAATTAGGATATGGATAACCACAACTAGATTTTATCCTAAAACATTTATATCACACATAAATTATCTATTTTAATCATAAAATATAATATAAAATTATCTCCTAATAACTTAATACCATAATAAATATTATATCCTTTTATGAATCCTAGTTGGTTTAGGAAATCCAAAATAAATAAATATTATTCTTACCTAATAATTCTAACATGATTTCTAAATAATTAAATAAAAAATAATCATAATATGATATAAACAAACACATTCAAAATTAAAAATAAATTTACATAACAAAAATGATTTAACGAAAAATAACATAAATGCTTTAATTTTCATTTTAATTTCTAAGGCGCGACTTACAGAACTAAAACACTTGATAACATGCATGAATAGATATGCAATGCATTTTATATTGAAAATTTTGGGGCGTTACACATGTTCGAAACCCAATGCACTCATTTGATTTCTATTTTTAGACTTTTAAATTATTTCTTTTATAGTTTTCTTTAGTTTTATTACAAGTATAATTAATTCAATATATATGCATAACTCTCTCACATGTTATAAATATTTCTCTCTCTCTTTTCTACTAGTTATATAAGTATCTTTCTCAGCGTAACAAATACAAGAAATAATATATATTATATCTTTCATATCGTGTTTGTGTTCGAACCATTTAAAACTATATTTAGCAACTTTCGATTTATTCTCTGCTTTCGGCTTGTTCCTCTATTTCGACCCCCAAACTTCATAGCTCTAGTTCCGTCACTGCTTCTCCTCTCTTGTTGATCACTTATTTAGTCTGTTTATGGTTGGATTTTGTACTCCTTCAAAATATAGTTTGAATAAAAATTGTAATGTGTGAAAATCTCTTGGCTTTCATTTGTGGTTTTGAGATTGAAGATGTGGCTCATTTTTCTTTCTATTGTAGGGAAAGATAGAGAGACCAGGGTGAGAATCTCGAGTGTGGTGTGATTGCTCTTGAAAGAAGGCAGTACAAGCATTTTCGACATGCTACAGATTGTTGGTTTGAGGATTTGAAACTATTATCTATGTTGAGGACTTCACCATTTAAGTTGTCTATTTTGAGGATTTGAGAATATTGTGTTTAATGTTTTTGTCATATGCTTAAAAATTTCTATATTTTGTCAAATGTTTATTGTTGTTCAATGTTTATTTCAATTATCTAATTTGAAGACATGTTGGTTTGCACAGCTTGTTGTTAGGTTCTTTTGAGGTAAATGAATGTTGTTTAGAGTTGTTAATTTGCTTGGTTGCTGACTAAACTAGGTGATTGAAGCATCCTATTTGCAAGATTCAATTTTTATTCTTTTGCTTAGAATCGAACTTTGAATCGGAGACAGACCCGGATTATTAAGGGGTGTTTAGAACTGCTTATGCTTCACAGCTTATAGCTTAAAGCTGTATTTTTTGTGTTTGAAAACTCATCTTTAAGCTGCTGTTTATTTATTTTCAAACAAATTTTAGAGAAGCTACATAAGCTGTCTTACCCCAGCTTACAACTTTTAGCTTAAGAATTTTTCGGATAAATTTACCCTCAATATATTTGTTTAATCCAAAAATAACTTTAACCTTAAAATTCGTGAAAAATTGTTTATTCACATATTATGAATTTAATTAGCTATAGTGTGTTGATGCCAATTTGATTATTCTAAAAACTACAATTAAACGGATTGTAAGGATATAATAGTATGTTTTTTTTTTTATAATGATATGATTTAATAGAAATTTACATATAATATATATTTATTTATACTCACATAACACAAACAAACGGTCAGCAACTAAACATTTTTTAAAAGGGGGGCTAGGGTTTATACGTGAAAGACTAAACCCTCATTCCCTCGCTTACGAAAGAGAAACAAAAAGTCGAGCCACAAATATGTTTACAGGCGGAAAGAGCTTCGTCTCTTCGCCGCCGGCGTTCTCGAACGACGCTAAGCGCCTCCTTGTTTGCACCGGCAACACCGTCTCCATCTTCAGCACCTCCACTGGTCTACAGGTTTCTTTTCCTTCGAAATAACACTGTAAAACCGGATTTTGGCAAACTTGATTAAATTCCATCATTCTTGTTTGTGGCAGATTTGCGAGTTGGAAGGGCATGGGTCGCAGGTTACGTCGGTTATAGTCGTTCCGGCGCCTAATCCGGGGAGTCTAGTCCTGTGCTATTGCTGGACGGCATCCCTCGATGGGAAGATCATGTACTGGGACTTCGCTGCTCCGGAATTAATGAAGACTATTGACATTCGTTTCCCAATTCACTCTATGGTGATTTTATTTTGATAGCTAGCTTGATATTTATTTGTAAATTTTGATTGATTAAACTGAGGCCATTTTGAATGCATATTCTTCTTGTACTTGCATTTCCTTTGGAGATTACGAGGAAAGCACAGTTGTTTAGTTTTGAATGGAGTGAGCTAGAAATTTTAAGTTGGTTACTTGGCACTCCTCTCGAAGCTTTCTTGCAGCAATATTTTGAATTGATGTATGTTAGGGCAATTCGTGCTGTACTTTTCATCTGTTAGGGTGTGTCTGCTGATAGTGATACAACATAGTGAGAAATAAATGTTTATCAATTAGTAAGTAATGCAATGAATCACAGATTTTTTGATTTAATCTGATGCGCTGTTGCTGATTTCAGGTGATTCCAAGTTTATTAAGCCAGACAACTGAGAGCAATGGGAAGGCTCCTAATCTTTTTGCTTATGTGCATACTGAGAATGTGAAGCAAGAAGGACAACCAAATTCTTTAGGTAGCCAGATACAGAAATGTTACCTTACAAAGTCTCGCCTAGTTGGTGGAGTTTCTCTAGCCGAGGTACTTCTGAGTTCGTTTATTGGTGGAGGTAGAAAGATCAGGAATAGAATAGACTTTTTATATATTTACTTGATTTGTTCTTCTTTTTCTTGATTTACTTAGAGTGCATATTTCTGGATCCTATGCTTGTTTGTATATCAGAAGAATATCCAACACCTCCATACAGCAAAAAAGTAAAGCTAGACTTAAGAAACAAGTAAAGGTAGACTTAAGAGACCTACTATGGTGTAATCTCGTGCCCATCAAGTCCTTTGTTTGTGAGGAAAATTTTACATCATTTATTAATGATTCGTTAACTCCTGAATGCCTCTCTTTAACTTTGAAGCAACTTGACTTTTTGACAGACTAGAAAACCAAGTCCTATAACAATTAGTCCCTCGGGGAAGTTCATTGGGGTATACGAAAAGCGCAAGCTCCGTATGTGGGAAATACCTGAAAAAGATCATGAGCATGTTGGTTTCAAGAAAATCAGGTTGCATCATACCAAAGCATTTACTGCTATGGCTTTTCATCCGACTGAGAGGGTAGTAGCAGCAGGTGATGTCACAGGAAGGATCTTAATATGGAGAGGTGTTGGGCGTGAAACATGTTTGAATAGTAAGTTATCTAATGGGCGACTGAACAAGGATTCAGAGGACAGGCCAGGACTGAGGGACGAGGACGATGCAGATTCATGTACCACATGGCACTGGCATTCTGCACAAGTTAATGTTCTCTTCTTCTCTTCGGATGGTGCATATTTATACTCAGGTATTATACACCACTCTTACTGCTGACTTATCATATGTGAAAACAGCGCTTGTTATTCTTGGTGAATGCTGCTGCGTAACGTTCTTTTTTGTAGCTGTTTCTTGCATCTGTCAAATACGCATGTTCTTAAGGTTTTTTTTACTTTCCAGGTGGAAGAGAAGGAGTTCTGGTTGTTTGGCAGTTAGATACTGGAAAGAAAAAGTTCCTCCCAAGGATTGGGTCCCGACTTTTGTATTTCATCAATTCTCCAGACCCTACACTATCATCTGTAAGAATTATTAGAGACTTCGATAATTCTTTCCCACAACTTCATCCTGCTTCACTCGGATGAATGCTTAATAGTAAATTTTCAGATATCACGTGCAGATAATCAAATTCAACTGCTTCGGATGCCTTCAATGGAGATCTTGAAGTCCATCTCAGGGATTAAGGTTTGTCGTTTAAAGTAATTGATCATAAACATTGATAAGACATGATATTATAAAGGAAAAGGTGTACTTTTCCAGTATATTTACATACATACATTGATATATATAGGGAGTGGTTCCTGTGTGAACAACCTTTATCGTGTGAACACTGCACTTTAAAGACAAATATACTACACTTTCAAGGCAAAGATACTGCACTTTATCTTTGCCTTGAAAGTGCAGTATATTTGTCTTTAAAGTGCAGTGTTTACACATTCACACGATAACAGGTTGTTCACATTTGAACCTCCTCCTATCTATATATATATAGAAATATATATATTTTTTTCAAAAACTTGTGATAGACTGGAGAGAGCAAGTTACTTGCCTTTCCATTAGATTATTCTGTTACAAATCATTGTTGCATGATTAGTTTGTTACTAAGCTCATAATTTTATCCACCTGAATTTCAGCTCCCAAGTTCGCATATGGATGTGTATGAGGGGTTTGGCTCGGCTATTGTCTTCAATCCCACTGCTGGCTTGATTGCAGTACCTGCGGAGAATTACTGTGTCCAAATTTATAGTTTGTTTGATGACCGTGAGATTTCTGAGGTGAGTGCGACCGGATATGTTGAGTGGCTGCATATATTAATCAATTCAGCTATATATTCCATCTTTTCAAGTACCTCTTTGCCTTTGGTTTTAGTTGTTGAAAGTTATAGCGTGCATGCTAAAATTATTTGGAAAGGTGTGGGTTAAATATGTTTTTCATTTTTCTTTCTCTTTGTTTTTTCCTCTTTCATTAATTTACTATTTTATTCTCTTTGGGTTGGGTTTAGATGTTGGTTGAAAGTAACATCAGATTGCTCCTTTTGGAGTTCAATGAATTGATATTACAGTCCTTTGAGAATCCACATATGGTTTTTATTTGTTCATCAAGTAATGTCTATTCTTGGGTGTTGATATTTGTTCAGGAAGTTATTTGGCTCCTGCACTTACGTTTTCCTTTACATGGCTTGTTGTTGCAAAGCTTCTCTTTTCATCTCTTCGACTGTGCAATCTAATCATCATGCTTTTCATTGTCTTTTAGAAGGTCTGATTCCTGAGTTTGTGCAGGTTCAAATATGTGAGAGAAACCATCAGCCGGGAGATGAAATTACGGTAAATAATTTTCTTTATATTTGCTTATTGCATGCATTTACGTTAAATCACAATATAGAACATCTATCTTGTCATGTGTAGTAGTTGCATACTCTGTTCGAAGGTTAATTTAGTGCCTCTGGAGTTCTTATACGCATTAGGTTGTCAAAGTTCTTGTGGTTCTTAAGAGACATTTATGTGTTATGTTCAAACTTACTGAGGTTGATCTCCCTTTTAATTTTTGAGTTGTGTTCTGGTCTGTGAATTTTCATTTCTGCCCAAGCCGGCCACCCCTGTTGTCTCCTTTACTTTTCTCATTGCCCACCAGGGGTACATCATGGTTCAGGATGGTTTCTATAACATTTGTTAGATCTAATATAGATCATACTTGCGTAAAATAGTTGGCATCCTTTTTCGCTGATAAAAGATTCATATCATCTGTGGATGTTCTCTAATTGGTTATAATTTGCAGTATTTTATCATTTAATCATGAGCTACACATTCTACTCTTCTCTAGAATCGTTGACATTTTGTTATCTTATTTATATTTCCCTCTAGGCGTATACTACATTCGTGTGGATTTTGTGAGGCGGAAGCATTGTGGATATAATAAGTTTATTCTACCTACATGTTATATCTTGCAGGTAAAGGTGAATTTGGTAGCTCTTTCTCAAGATGGTTCTACTATGAGTACTGTTGAAACCAGGCTTCCTGAAGAAGGAATAGGCAGCCTCGTGACTCTTAAATTCTGGGCATGCGGCTCTCAGAAAAAATCATTTAGCTTGTCGACCGTCATATATGAACCCCACAGGTTTATCTTCTTAGTATTTTGTAGTGTGCTATTATTAGATCCAATATCATAGGGATCATCTTGGTTTTTCTACCGCCATGCTTGTTCTCCAGTGAGTTTTACGCGACACTCTGAAGTATCTAATCATTTTTGTGCTTCCTTTTATAATTGGAACAGGGATGCTGGGGTATCATGCATAGCTTTTCGACCAACTGGTCATATGGCTGTGAGTTCGTCAAATGGTGGAGATTTTAAGGTATATAGCCTAATTTGAGTGGTTTTTACTTGCAATTTGCAAATGGATCTTCGACCCCCTTCTTTTTTTTTTTTCAAAGAAGTTATGGATTTCCCAAATTGTAGGTATGGGTTCATGAAGATGTGCACACATCCAAGGATGAGAATGTTCAGAGTACGGGCTGGACATGTCATGCCGTTGGATCATACAAGTATATACATTTGAACTTTTCCAGGATTTCTTGTGGCTACTACGAACATAATGCATCCCTCTTATTAACATAAATCATTTTTTGGCAGGAAGAAACCTATGACTGCTGCAGCATTTTCTAATGATGGCTCTGTCCTTGCTGTTGCTGCAGACAAAGTTATTACATTGTGGGATCCCGACAGGAATAATCTGCTCACTGTAATTGGGGATAGCCTAGAGGTTACATTTTTGATTTTCAGACTCTTATCCAAAATTAAATTAATATAATATAGATCTCCCTTGTGACACCTGCTTACTGCTAACCACTTCTTTCATTGACCCATTATATTTCTGTTCTCTCTTTGTTGTGCCTTGGTACAGTATTTCATTACTTTATATTAGATATTTATTGAATTTTGTATCTTTACAGCCAATTACAAATCTTACATTTGTTGGTAAGTCCGATTATCTTGTCTCTGCTTCACGAGGGTCAAATCCACATTTGACTGTGTGGAGTATGTCAAAGCTAAGTATAATCTGGTCCTACAGGCTTGACACTGAGGGTGAGCTCTTTGTTTCCTTCAGGAAAATGTCATTTTCTTATCATACTTGCATGCTATTTAACTTGGGAATCAATTTTATTTTGATATTGCTACTAGAGTCTAGTGTCGCCAAACTGATTGTGCCTATTCTCCCATCTTGGATAATTTATTTTTCTGTTTTGACCTTTCAGTGACCAGTATGCTTAATGTTTCTAGTGCATAATGGCTGATAAAAATTTACCCTCAAAAGTGTTATTTTATTTTCTTGTTGCTAACAGGATGTGACTTCATAAGCTTCGCAATTAGGTGTAACCTTTAATATTTTTCACTGCAGTAACTTCTCCTTTTGACGTATAATGGTTTTCTTATTTCGCAGCTATCGCTTGTTCGATGGACAGTTCCACCTTTGCTGTTCTTTCTCTCTATAAGAGAAATGAATCCGCTGATGCCATGTTGCAATCTGCAGAGGGGGTGATCTTGCTTTTCGATGCTGAGAAAGCAGTTCCCTTGTCAGCATGGTCTGTGAGCAAGGTGGCTTTTCACTCCTATCTTGTTTATGGTGTTTGTACTGTTTATCCTTTTATGTGTTACCCCTTTCCTTGGTCTTGTGGGTCAAGTCAGTTGCCATTTGTATTGTTTCTGCTTGTTACTTAATCCTTGTTTGCTTAATGTAATAACTGTTTTAAGGGAGCTGACACGATACCATGATTGATCTTCTTGAAAAAGTATACTAGGGCTATTAAGATTCCTTTATAGCTGCACTTTTTGCTGCCATTCAAATGCTCAGAAAGAATAATCAAATGGATGATAGATAAATTATCTTCCACCGCTGTTATAAATGAATTCCAGAACTGGAAACCAGTATAAAAGAAACTTAGGTCACCTTCCGGTAGAAGTTTTTTAGAATCTAGAGTTTTAATATGTTGGTGATATTGTGAAATCCGTTCCTTTTTTCAATACTCAATCCAACCACAAGTTACGGTAGGCTGTTATTTCGTGGAAGGATGATTTTATCCTTAGGAGTAACTGGTGGTTTTGGTATGACATTTCATTGTTGCCTTTTAACCATGAGGGCAGACTAATATTTTTGGAAATCAATGTTTCAGGCTCAAGGTGGAGGACTTTCTTTCGTCCAGTCAAGTCCTTACTCGGAGGATAGAGTAGCCGAAACAGAAGCCACTGATGAAGTACTTGCCTACGTTAATGGTGGTCATGAGTATGTTCTCTTCAACCCACACGGTGAGCGGGCAAATAAGATCAGCATTTCTCGTCAGCGAGACTTCCGTAACCTTGATGAAACAGGTGAGGATCTCTTTTGTTACAGCATGCAAGTTGTTCTTGAACTCTGATGATTTTTTTTCTAATCTGTGTGTGATCTCGTAGAGAGTTATTAATTTTTCTCTTTATCAGATAAACACGGTTATGCATCAGTGTATGGAGAGCTACCAGAATTGAGGTTGAAGATAGAGCGGAGTCCATTGGCATCAATTCCGTCGGAGAGCTGGAAGAGTATATTTAGTGGACCATCTCACACTTTCCCTCCTATGGACAAATTATGCACAGCGTTCTTAGAATCATTACTGGAGAGAAGGTCTGGTGTTGTCGAATAAACCCTACCGTCCTCTGCTGCATAACAAGATTCAGAAGATGAGAGCTTGTATGCTTTTGTATTTTTATAACACCACTTGTGCTATTCTATTCGACTAGCTCTTAAAATTTGAGGGCTGTTGAAATATTTGTACCAGCCAATTTATAGAGATGAGAAAATTTCAATCTGTTTTGTATTTTTAATTTAATATCTTACTATTTGTTATTGTGATTATAAAGACACGAGGCATACAGGTTCTAAAAATTAGATTGGGTAATTTAATTGCGACGGTTTTGTAGTTGAATTTGAGGGCCTAAGCCCAACCACGATTCGTGGGGCCCAGGCCTCAAATGTATTCAACGACGATGACAGGACTCAACTCAGGTATCCTTTTTCGTTTCTTCTTTTTCCTCTCCTGTTACAAATTACAAGCCCGCCACTCAATCCCTTGGGAAATTTGGAAGAGATTGGGAAGAGAGAGAGAGAGAGAGAGAGAGAGAGAGAGAGAACGGGCGGATGAGACGGAAAGAATCGGTAAGCCTTGGATTCGAAGTTTCTGTTCTGGATTCTGGAATTCGCATTTACTCCAGTGTTGATATCACTAGTTGGTAGATTTTTATGGCGATTATTTTGCACTCATCATCTCCGCTCCTAAATCCATCGCTAGAGCGTGCAGGAAGTTCATCCGATTTCCTCGCGCATGTAACAAAATTGTAGTCTCTCTCATTCAGTAATAGTCTCGTTCTACCCAAAGCCTTATCTTCAACTCAAACAACAACTAGTACCAACGCCAGTGTTTTCACGCTGCCGAATTGGAGATCTGGTCGAACAGATGCAAGAACGAGGGAGCTTAGGTTGAACGATGCATATCTATATTTGGAATACATGGTGGAAAAAGGGCACAGGCCTGACTTATCCAGTACCACTCAGCTCTTGTACGATCTCTGCAAAAGCAACAAAGTGAGAAAAGCTACCAAAGTGATGGAGATGATGGTGAAATCGGGTAGCATCCCCGACGCATCTTTGTATACCTTCTTAGTGAACCATTTGTGCAGGAGGGGGAATGTAGGGCACGCGATGCAGCTGGTGGAAACAATGGAGGAGTACGGCTACCCCACCAACACCGTCACTTACAACTCTCTGGTTAGAGGGCTTTGCATGCGTGGGAATTTGAAAAAGAGCCTTGAATTCGTTGAGAGGTTGATGCACAAGGGGCTGGTCCCCAATGCTTTCACGTATTCCATCTTGCTTGAGGCGGCATATAAGGAGAAAGGTGTGGATGAGGCGATGGTGCTGTTGGACGATATCATAGCCAAGGGTGGGAATCCCAATTTGGTAAGCTACAATGTTTTGTTAACTGGTTTGTGTAAGGAAGATAGAGTTGAGGAGGCTGTTCAGCTCTTTAGGGATCTTCCAGCTAAGGGGTTTAATCCTAATGTTGTGAGCTACAACATCTTGTTGAGGAGCTTGTGCAACGAGGGGCGTTGGGAGGAGGCAAACGAGCTTCTTGCGGAGATGGTTGGTGATGAAAAAGCACCATCTATAGTGACTTACAATATCCTGATTGGCTCTCTGGCTCTACATGGTAGGACTGATGAAGCTGTGCAGGTTTTGGATGACTTGTTCAAGGAGGGTCAGTTCAAACCCAATGCTGCAAGCTACAATCCAATTCTTGAACGCCTCTGCAAGGAGAGGAAAGTTGATGCTGTTGTTAGGTGTCTTGATAAAATGGTCTATAGAAACTGCTCTGCTATTGCTATTGCTCTGCTTTGCTACGAGGGGATGGTGAAGGAGGCGTTTTCGATCATCCAGAGCTTGAGGAACAAACAAGACTCATCAAGTCATGATTTCTACAGAAATGTGGTTTCTTGTTTGTGCAGAAAGGGCAACACATATCCAGCGTTTAGGATGTTGTACGAGATGACTTGGTGCAGATTCACACCCGACTCTTACACATATTCATCACTGATACGAGGGCTGTGTCTGGAGAGGATGTTGGGTGCTGACATGGATGTTTTGAGGGTGATGGAAGAGAATGGGTACCAGCCTAACGTGGATAATTTCAACGCTTTGGTGCTTGGTTTGTGCAAATGTCGGAGAACGGATCTGTCTCTGGAGGTGTACAAGATGATTGATAAGGGGCAAATGCCTAATGAAACTACGTATACGATCATTGTTGAAGGGATTATCTATGAACAAGAAAGGGACTTGGCAGCAGCTCTATTGAAGGAGCTGCATTACAGGCAAGTTGTGAGCCGGAATACGGTTAAGCGTCTCACTATGCAGTATGATCTTGATGCTCACTCTGCTTCACTTTCAATCACAAGTTCAACTCAGACCAAGTTATAAGGTCAACACTCATTCTGATAGTAGAAGTTATAATTTTTTTCTTCTGCTAACTTCTTTACCCTTGTGAAACTGCATGATTTTCATGTTGAAAATCTTACAGAACTATCAGCATATTGAGGTCCCCATTTAGCAGAGGCAAATAGAGTTTTTTTTTTCCCTTCATTTTCTGGAAGGTAATGAATTGAATCACAAAAGGGTTTTATTCGCTGGGTTTGTTGTAATATCTTCAATATATGTATTCATAAGTTAGGTTCTAGAACTACAAACAAATTCATATTCCAAGTATACTTAAGCCACAATAGTTTTGCATACGATATTTCTGTAGGTTGGGATAAAGAAATAGTACGGAAATAGCATTAAAAAGGGATCTCAAATGCCATAAGATAAGATAGAGAGGGGACTAGAACGTCGCACAAAAACAAGACTATATGTCCCTAAATTAGAGAATGAGACTAATCCTTATTGCCAAGGAACGAACAATTCATTCTTACTTGGATCTCTGTCTCATCTTTCGGCGCTTTCTCTTCAACCTCCTCATTCTCTTCTTCTTCCACTGCAAGATACAATAATAGATGCAAATAATGAATAAAACATATAATGATTAATGAGTCTTGCTATTCTAACATAAAAAAGAAAGTTTAGGCAATCACAATTCACAATACAAGAATGGCCAGTTCAACAAGCTGCAATACACTATAATCTTATTTATTATTGACGCTCGGCTGTTTATATAATCTCTACATTTTCCTGAATTATAAACCCTAATTAAATTCTTAATGTATCTTAATCCGAAAAAATGAATATGTACATCCAAAGGGTATTACGATTCTTGAGATCTAACATAAGAAACCACATATACAAACGGTGAACCGTAACCTTAATATCTATACAGCCAGATCATCTATTCTCAGTGCAGCATACATACATCGAACTCATAGATAGAAGATTATTCAAAGAATTTCAAATAAGGAAATAAGCAGTAAAGTTGCCCAAAACTTAGGGAAAATTGTCATTGTTTGAGTGTGGAACATATTAAACAGCGGAAGAGAGGTTTCGCATTCAAACGGAGCTTAAAAATTTTAAGAGTAAACTATCTAAAACAAGGAGGTTTACCTTCGCCCTCATGCCTGCTCACGAATTCAGCGCCAAATATTCCTGTCTTCCTTGCTAAGGACTCACCAAGAAATTCTTCCGCCTCGATAAGAATAGAGAGCGAATATCTCCTTACGAATTTATAAGGGGGTGGTGACTGGTGACAGTCGAAACCCTAATTCCAAGGATCCGACTTCGTAGACCGACCCGGTCACGTATATGATTGTATAAATGTTTGGGCTTGCAAGTCTTGTAAGCCTATTTGTATCGGGCCCAAGCGAGCTTAACGGAAATGTTCCCCTATCATACTTAACAATACTTTCACCCTATATGATAGAAAAAACAGTTTCTCTTAAAGAGTATCTAAGCACTGAAACACAGAAAAATATATAAGTAGATATGTGAGTGTGTGAGCTGATTACTTCAGTAATCAGTAGTGTTGAAAGAAAATACACAGCCAAATGATAATGAGTAGTTGTTGAAGACCAACAAAAAAGATACGTCATATATGAGATAAAGAAGTTTACATTTACATGACTATCTATTCTACAGCCTAGAAGACTAGAAGGCAGTCAGCTGGACTTCTTCTTGAAGAGTTGCATCCGAGCTTTGAAGTTAGCAAACTTCTTCTCCAAAAGATCAAGGTCGTATGCTGAATATACGCGCTGCCTCAGGGCCTTAATCTCTTCCTTGTCTTCTTCGTCGTTCTTGTTCAGACCTTTATTG
This sequence comes from Lavandula angustifolia, assembly GCA_028984105.1. Lineage (NCBI taxonomy): Eukaryota > Viridiplantae > Streptophyta > Magnoliopsida > Lamiales > Lamiaceae > Lavandula > Lavandula angustifolia. Next base: position 12,235,119 of record CM054818.1, on the reverse strand, counting down.
TTGATGACATCAAAGATTTCTTCCTCAATCTCCTTTTTGCAAATATTGCATTGGTGCGTCATAGGAGGAGGCAATGTTCTGAACTGAGGTGCTTTGAGAGTCTGACCAGACTGTTCCAGAATGGTTTGAATCTCAGCATAGAGTGAGGAATCCATGTGTTTCAGAAAATTTACGAATGCTTCTTCAGGTTCAGAATCCTCTCTTGAGTATCTTCCAGACATAGAATCTCTTGATAAAATTGACTTTGATTTGCTCCTATATCTGGTTGATCTTATACGACACCCACTCATTAGTCCTCTTCAATATTACTCTCTTCACCTCATTTACAGGTACCTTCTTCTGTAAAACTTTGAAGTCGTAGGGATACTTCTGTCTTTTTTCATGAACTCTCTCACAAGCTTCCTTCCCAGTTCTCAGCCTGAGGCCCTCTAGATCAGCAAGATGTATTCGCTCTCTAGCTTCTCCGACTTGTCTGGCCTCAGTTGTTCTATCCAGTCCTCTTTCACAACTATCCCACAATTCTTTCATCTCTCTTTCCTATCTCTTCGACAGTTCAGTAGTGGTGATAAGCTGTACATCTGAGTCGCTTGGCTCTGCTGATTTAGATTTGGGAGATGCAGGCTTCGGCTTCTCAGCTTGTTTGGACTTTGTTGGAGTCTTTGCCGCAGACCTGGTTTACCTGGGTTGTACTAATCGAGTTCTGGTAGGAACTGGAGTGCGGATCAGTACGCCTTTCTTGGCCTTGGTCTTCTGGGCATCTTCCTTTTCAAGCTTACGCGCGAGCTGTTCGTCGTAAGCAATCCGCTCTTCGCGTGTTTTGAATTTGAGGTTTTTAGAAGGAAAGGCTGGAGCTTTGCCTTTAGCTTTGGCTTTAGCTGTTGCAGACTTCAGTAGAGGGGGCTCTTCTTCAGGTAATGCTTCAAGATACTTGCTCACTTCAGTGACGGCCTCGTCAGCAGGCTCTCCTGAGCCTTCAACTTCTTTGTCTTCCCCCTTGCTTGCTGCTGCTGCGATGGGACCTTCCTCTTCAGCTTTTAAGAGGGTCAGTAGTTGTGCGAAGCTACTACTTTCCCCCTTTTTGGCATCATCTATAATCGTTGCCAAGGCGGTCACTTCGTTGTTGAGCCCCTCGATAGATGTTTTGATAGAGTCGAGAGAGGCTCCAACATCTCCAGCTGCGTCTGTATAAGAAGTCCATCTCTTGTCGTGCTCTGAGTTTATAGCTTTCAGTAGAGCTGACTTAGATGCTTCGATCTTCTTGAGATATGCCTCTACAGAATCAACGGCTTACTTTCGGATTTGTGTGCATGCAGCATGTTGCTCTACGAGTGTCTTAGCGACACTCTCAGTAGTGAGCTTATGTCGCTCCTCTACTGTCTCCAGGATCCGATCTGTTGTAGAAGCCATTTCCTAAGAGAAAGTCTTGGCCTGATTCTGCAAAATGATCTGAAATTGAGTAGTCAGATCGGTCCTTTGTGCCTCAAGTGCTTGTTTGAGGATCATTTCAGCATTGACTTCAATGGGAGTGTTGATCCTCTGCACTTCAGTAGATAAGGTACCCAACGTCTTGGTCTGAGCCTCTGTGAATTGACTCCATTTGGTGTCATGTCTGCCGCGAGGAGACGATTCTTGTGACCCCGACGTTTGATAACCTTATTAATTGACGCCATTTTCATATCCTTGATCTCAGCAGCCTAGAATCTAGATTGTTGCTTCGGCTGAGTCTCGGATGGCGTAGGAATGACTGTGCCTGATTCAGGAGGAGGTGGTGGTGAGTCGTTCTTGGGAGATTGTCCCTCAGCAGATCCTCCCTGGTCTGCATCCTTGGGTGGTGAGTCGCGGTGAGAGTCAGACTGAGTCTCGGGCTGAGTGGGCTGATTAGATTGCCCCTTCAAACTCAAGAGCATTAGCATGGCGGCCCTGAGATCCTCCATTGAGGCTATGTCAGCCGGCTGGCCGTAGCCAATCTCCTCTCGAAGAGTCTGCTCTTCTCTAGCCAATTCAAAAGCAGTCCTTAGGCGGATCGTCTCTTCCAGCAGATCTCATTCCAGGAATCTCAGACGCATTTGCACCCTAGCTCTGACGGCTATATCCACGAGATCTGAATAATCCAAGATCTCGGGGATTTCGTTACGACTTCCTTAGTAGCTCTGCTCTGAGCTAGCAGAACTGAGGCGGGAATAGAGGAGGAGTCAGTATGCGGAATGGCAGCTTCAGCTAGAGGGTCCAACTGAATCTCCTCATCGAGAATCCTCTTAACCTTCTCTTTTAGGGTCACATCCTCCTTGCCTGACCCTGAGTCCTCGATAGAGATAGGTTATGGAATATTTCAGCAGCTGCAGGCTTTTTCAGCTTTTTCTCTTCTTCTGTTGAATTGGACTAGGAGCCTGAGAAATCTCCAGGGGACGCTTATCATGTAGTCCCCGTCCAATAGATTTCTCTGCCGCTGCTGCACTCAGAAATCTCACGTTTTTCTGATTGAACGGAAATGCATCAGCAAACACAACTCTTCCAATAGCACAAATCTTCGAGCATAATGGAGACCTTGGTACCATAGAGAAGTTTTCCCTTGGGAATGAGCTGAAGACCGGATTTATCTTCATTAGTGGTGAATTTTTTGAGCTGTGCCTTAAATTTGGATCGGAAGAAGGCGTTCCAGTTCACATGAGCTTTATCCACTATGGTCATCATCAGCTGAATTCTGATTCTTGAAAGCTGATTATATGAACCTGGTGAACTGGTCATCATATGGTTCACAATGTAGGCCAGGCCTAGGGAGTAGCTGATTCTTAGGGAACGCCGCTTTGAATACAACATCTTTCTGCCCACTGAATCGAGAAAGATACTGATTTATGGAAGACTCCTTGTATCCAATAGGATAAATTCCTTCATCAGTTAAGTGTAAGCTATGGATAAGGCAGTTGGCGATGTCCACGTCTGTGATCTCCTCCGTCCAGACATTGGGGGTCGTTTCTCTCATATAATTGATACAGGTGATGTCCCTCACCTCATCATCTTGCCTTATGTTCATAAAGAACTCGACAACTTGCCTAGGGAAGCAGTGAGAGGGAGACCTTGTGAGAATGGTCAACAAACCAGAGGCCTCCAGGGCATCAAAGATGTTGTCCATGCATGCTATGTTGCAGGACCAAAACGAAAGGATGGGCTCGAACCAGACTCGCTTAGAGTCCATGATCTCCTGCATGTCGGTCGGTATGAGCACCTCATTGTTGGGGGATGTTGCCATTGTTATGAGTATAAACTGAATCGAAGGAAGTGTGCTTGAATGTGGTAGATTTCTAAGGAAATAATATGTAGAGCACATATCGATCATTAATGGCGAAAAGTGATTTAAGTTAGAGATACACACAAAGATAAATATGAAACTGAATATGAACGGTTTTTCCTTGTGTGGCTGAGATTAATCACTTTTAAAGAGGTGGACGACTCAAATTAAATGTTATAATAGGATATGATTACTATGTCGCCTATAAGCTCGCCCTACTTAACTCTATCACTTAATAGGTAAGGTGAAATGACATGCATTTAATGCGCCGCAGTCAACATATAGAATGTCGTGCGTTAAATGAGAACAACATTCTTAATGAAGTACGATGAACATTAATGGCGGGAAATAAATGCTATATCATGCTGATCACCAAATGCTGAATAAATACTCATAACCTGTCAGCTAAACATAGTAATCAGCTGAGTCCACGTTGATATCACTGAGTATTTCAGCAGTACTGAGAGTTTGTTCCCCCTCACTCAAAACCCTCTGGATCGTCTTACTGAATCGAGTTAGTAGGATCCAGAAGACCTAGTTCTAGTGAGAGATCGTTGAATCTGGTCTCGACTAGAGGTTTAGTCAGGATATCAGCTTGTTGCTTATCAGTGTGGATCTTTTCCGTTCAGATATCCTTCTTCTCAACATGATCTCTGATGAAGTGATGCCTTATGTCCACGTGCTTCCATCGAGTATGTAGAACAAGATTCAGCGTGATTGCAATTGCACTAGTACTGTCGCAGTATATAGGCACATCATCTTGATGTATGTCGTAGTCTCTCAGCTGTTGTCTGAGCCATAGTATTTTGGCGCAACAGCTTCCGTCAACCATGTATTCAGCTTCAGTAGTGGACGTAGCAACTGAATGTTGTTTCTTGGAGAACCAAGATATCAACTTAATGCCGAGGAACTGACACGTTTCTGAGGTAGACTTTCTGTCGATTTGACACCTGTATAATCAGCATCATAATAACCAGTTAGTTCAAGATTATCATCAGCAGGATACCATAATCCAACATCAGGTATTCCCTTTAGATAACGAAGAATTTTCTTCGCTTAATGTAAATGTCTTCGTTTGTGATTCGCATGAAATCTCGCGCATACACCTACAACATAAGTTATGTCACGTCTACTGGTTGTTAGGTATAATAGAGAACCAATAATAGCACGATAATTAGTAGAGTTTACAGATACTCCCTCTTACTTCTTTCATAGCACAAGTTCTTCAGAATCAGTAGTCCTGACTTCTCATTGAAAGTCTCTGATTTTCACCTTTCAGGAGTTCCATCTCCTGAATAGTCTTGCTGAACTGCTGGCTCATGTGGATCTGTTCTTCGAACAAATCTTCGTATGCAAGAACCACATCTAGCGGTTCACCTGTGATTGAGCTCGTATCGTGTGTACACGGTGAAGAAGGGCATATATTAGGGTCAGAATTTACCTCAGCCTCTTCTGCGGCCATGAGACAGAGTTCAGTGTCTTCTGCTTCAATTGCGACGAATGCAGCATCATCATCTGATGATTCCATGAAAAGCTCTGCATCACTTGTGCAGTCAAATAACTCTCCAGCTATGTAAGCTTGCCTCTTTCTGATAAATTTGTCACGTCGGGCTTGTCGTTCAGCTCGTTCAACTGCTGAGTTTTTCCGAACATTCGTATTGGTAATGTCCTTGCTTTTTGCAGTTGTAGCATACTGAGCTCCTGACTTCCCTTTTTGGTGTATCGGTATGTCCAGTGGGAGCAGCTTCAGTATTCCTACAATCAGGGTAAAGTTTTAGTTTCACTTTTCGAGTGACTATTATCTCTGTTACCTTGATAATTAGAAGATTTCTTCATCTTCATTCTCCGAAATTCGTCCTTCTCCTTCTGGTATTTCACCGCAAGGAGAGCATACTTCTCAGCCAAGTTGTCAGCAGAGGGACGTCTAGCTGACTGACTTACGCTTGAGGGACTTACTTCGTGTGTGCTGACTGTTGCCTTATATGCGTGATCCATTGGCACTCCAGTCTCAGCATCGGGGGTGTGTGGGAGATTGAGCTCGAACTCCTCTGTCTTTAACTCTGAAAATATATAATCAGGAGTAACAAAGTTCAGGTTAGTTCTACTTAAACATGTAGTAAAAGAGTATCACTTGGGCCTGCTAAGAACCCTTAAGATCTTGGTGTTGGTCTCCTTATTGCGGAATGTTCTCCCAGTCCGTTGATGATGTTGATTTGATTCGAGAATCTGACGTTAAAATCATCAGTGGACTCTCCAGGAAGCATAGCGAATGCTTCAAGCTTCTGTAGCTCTAACTCCAGTTTGTTTTCTTTTATTTGTGGAGTTATATAGCTCAGCACAGCTAGAGCATCCCACAACTCCTTCACTGTTTTGCATTCGTGCACCCTGCCAAGATACGAGTCACTAAGAGTTGTTAGTATCGCATTTCGTGCGACTCGGTCGAGGTTGTGGAACTTCCTCTCTTCAGGTGTGAAGAGGCTCTTGTCTTTCGGGATTTTCGGACCGGTTCTAGCGCCTGCTGCTCCTTCCACTACGATTTCGAAGCTGTCGATCATAGGAACAATAGAGCCTTTCTCTAGAACATCGGCCATGCTGTCGTGCAACGATGTAAGATGAGCCTCCATCCTCACCCGCCATACCGCATAGTTTTCTGCCGAAAACATGGGTAATGTCCTAATACCTGAAAAATCAGACATGATGTAAAATATGGAATAGGATGCTATGAAGAGATGCAAGTGCAGTTAAAATGGTTTTCAAGGATCTATTCGAGTTAAGACCAATAAGCAGAAAAAAATAATCTTAGAAGAACACCGCTCTGATACCAATTGTTGGTCCAGAGACACGCTTCATGTGTGTGTGTGGGCGGGGGGGGGGGGTGAATACACCTGAATGCAAATTCAAACTCAGAACGCGAAAGTCAGCTTTAGCTGAAGATTGCTACTGAACTTTGTCAGTTGGCCAGATATGCTTTCTCGACCACGTGGGCAGATATTCTCCTACTGAGTACAGTCCTACTGACTTATGTCAGTGAACAATAGTTCAGTGCAAGAGTTGTGTGCGGAAGTGTAGGCCCTTTAAAATATGTGTCTTAGTTGAAAACCCGTTTTATGCAAGTTTGATTAAAACTCAATTGGATGTTGAATGAATAATTATATCAATGCAACAGTTAAATCAACACAGATTTTTAAAGTGGTTCGGACACACAGGGTCCTACGTCCACTGTCCTGAACTAAGCAAGAGTTCTTGTATTAATTATACTGAGCAAGTCTCAGTTGATCTGTTCACAAGACAGATACTAACTTGTTTGCTTATACTGAGCAAGCCTCAGTCAATCTGTACGCTGGACAGACATCTACATATAGTCGTAGTGACCGTACAATATCTTAACCGTTTAAGGTTAGATTTTCTCCAACTAGGAAGGAGTTCTTACAAATAAGAACAGTTCAAAAGATATGAACTCCTTCGAGGTTCTAAGCTATTGATTTTACAATACGCACGCTTCGATAGAGAAAGAGAACAATAATTCTCTAGAGAAAAGAACTAAAGAAGATATCTAAAATCTATAAGTAAGTTCTTCGCTTGAATGTCGCTTGTAGGTTCGCTAGAGGTTTGAGCTTTGTTCGCTTTGGTTCCCGGTGTCTTTCTACATGAAGACCTTCTCTATTTATAGTCTTTGATTTGTGAATAGATCCGTTGCAGGGGTTCTAGCCACGTGTCGAAGAAGACAAGAAAAATGGCTATATATAATTTGAACGTTGAGTAGAGGCACTGTAGAGATTTCCTCTTTTTCCGGCTAGGAGCAGCTTTATGGCAAAGCAGGTAAGGCGTTGTCAGCTCTTTATTGGTCGAGGTACATGAGAGTTGGTGAGGCTTATTCAAACTCAAAGTACGATGAATTGACTTCCACTGAATCCTCGGACCTTCGCCTGATTGTCCTCTACGACATTCGTCTAAACACTTCAGTCGTTGGCTCGATTTCCTTTGCAGATTCAGTTGGTAATAGACAGACCAACTGACTTCCTTGATACTGAGTTCTTCACCGAGTGCGAGAATCTTCTATCGAATCCACGCCTTACCGAACTCTAGCCTATCGAGTTCTAACAAATTCGAACTCAAACTAAGCTATTACAATATTGAAGCCCATCATTCAGCTAGAGGTTTTGGGATCTTCAAATCTTATCGCTCATCCCAAGAGTCCTTAAAATATTAGAGACTTTGAGATGAAATATTTTATCATAAACAATCTTCATACTTCTTCAGATTGATAAATATTTTACTGCAGTTTGATAAGTAATTTGGTATTGTTGCTAATCTAGTTTTAATCCTTCATAATTATCTATATTAGGGAGGTGAACATACATAAGCACAAAATTTAATAGAAGAGGGGAGTTTGTTCGAGATGCACAAATGGACAAGATTGACGAGTATTTACATACACTTGAGTTTAACTCTTTTTTTATTCAATAACACATTTAATTCTAGTTGAATGTGACTTTTTTTTTTAATCCAGTGACACATTTGGTATAAATATAGACCATGATGGAGGTTTTAAGCAATTAAGTAGTGAACAAATATATATTGGGGGTGTTTCTGAAGTAAAACATGGATTTGATTTAGATAGATTTGGCTATTTCAATGTAGAAGATGAGGTGAAGAAGTTGGGCAATGAATCCTTTCATAGTATATGATACAAAATCCCCAAAACAAAGTCTTTTAAGCTGCTTAAAAATGATGGAGACGTAATGCAAATGTTGACACACCATACTACCTTCTCTAGGGTACTAAACCTATTCGTTGAGGGTGGAAAAAAATTAGGACAGAAAGATGGGGAACCTTGTGCAGTTTTTCGGGGGGAAGCGAGTGTAGAAGTAAGCGGAGGAGGAAGAGGAAATGCAAGGGTAGAGACTAGTGGAGGTGGACGGGGGCACGCAAGGGTAGAGACTAATGGAGGTGGAAGAGGGAAGGCAAGTGTTGAGGCACGTGGAGGAGGAAAAGGGCAGGCAAGTGTTGACGCTAGTAGGGGTAGAGAGAAAGCAAGGGTAGAGACTACTGAAGGAGGAAGAGTGAGGGCAAGAGTAGAAGTTGAAGGTGAACAAAATAGTGAGACGGATAGTGAGGATGACGAATATTGTCCTTCTAGGGAAGATGATGATTGTAGGGATATGAGTCAGAGGTCAAGGAGACCATTGTTAGGGGGATACATAGGATATGACTCAGTAGATGTTTCTGCATATTATAAGATAGTTGGGAAAAAATATTAAAAGAAATGTTAAGAATTGTAAGAAAATAGAATAAAAATCTTAAAAGTAATGTTAAAATTGTAAAAATAGAATAGAGGAAATTATAGCAAGTTGAAAATATCAAAAGAAAAGAAAAAATGTTGTAAAAATTGTAAAAATAGAATAGAGGAAATTATAGCAAGTTGAAAATATCAAAAGAAAAGAAAAAATGTTGTAATAAGGATTTGAACTTGAAACCTTTTAAAGAAGTGCTAGAGGTGGTAACCACTAAACTAAACATATTACTTATTTTAGTTATTGCTACATTATTATGGTCTACACTACCATTTAAAAATTCTGGTGGCCGATGAGCCGATCGATCCACCTGACCCCCTTCTAAATTTGCCTATGTTTGAACACTAATAGAGACATCACTAAGATTTGAACGCCTATTATTGAACACTAATAGAAACATTACTAAGATTTAAATACTAAACATTTGACAATAACACAAGCTTTTTGATATGTATGTCATTAGGGTTGTTAACAAACCAAGCTTTACCTGAATAGCTTAGGCTCAAGCTCAATAAAGCTCGACTCGAATTTGAAAATTTAAGCCGACAAATATTTCAATTCTACGAATTTAAATTTCTTCCAAATCTATATCAACTCTACGCATTTAACTTTCTTTCAGATTTTTTTCAACAAGTGTATTTTTAATATTTTTTTATAAGCAAATTAAAAAAAAAGGAAATATTTATTAGGCTTCCGTTGGAACTTTTCTTTTACTTTTTTATAAAATAATGATAAACTAAAGCTCTTTTTTTAGAATTAGTTTCCTATCAAAATAATATATATACACTTTTTACCTTTTTAATTTGTTCAATTTATTATAAATTTATTGTATTTATAAGAAAATTAAAAATAAATGGAAATATTTATAATGCTTCCTGTTGGATTTTTTCTTGTACTTATTATAATATAATGATAAATTGAAGCTATATTTTAAAACTTTTTTAGAATTAGTTTCCAATGAAAATGATATATATACACAGTTTACCTATTTTTTTACAAATTATTACAAATTTTAATTTAAATAATTATATATTATATAAATAAAAAGTGATCAAATTACATATAATAAATTATACAATTAAATTACATTTATTCAAAAAATAAAAAAATGAAATTTTGTACTCCCTCTATTCCATAGATGTTGTTCCATAACTTTCCGGCACGGGATTAAGGAGAATTGTTGGTTGTGTGTAGAATTGTGGGTCCCTCAAATTGTGGGTAATTATTAACCACACAATGTTGACTTTTTAGGAAATATGACAAGATTTATGGGGCAACTCAATTAGAAAAATGAGACAAAGATCTATGGAACGAAGGGAGTATTACTTAAAGTTCAGTAGTCAAGAATTCAAAAGTTAATGATTTTTAATTAAATAATGAAAAAGTTAAAATTAAATGAAAAATTAAATATAGAAATTGGATTGCTAATAATAAACTTTGTATTAAATTCTTCATATTTATATTTAAAATAAATAAAATTTAAAGTTATAAGTGAAAAGGACAAAATAGTCTCTTAAAATTTGATTGAAGCTATTTTGGGTAATTGGTCTGGATCAATTTGATCCATTTAGCTTTTCCCATTTTTAAATTTTCTCTTTAATGTTATTAGTGAAATAATTTGTGTTTTCTTAGTTTTATGAGTTTTTTAAAAAACTAATACAACAATTCTTTGTTCACAAACGAAATGAAAGTTAAAACATGTAACATTATAAAATCAAAAAAGAACTATTCTCACATTACACATCCAAAATTTATTTTAAGCACCTTATAAGATCAAATCGATTATAAAATCACACTAAATGACCGAAATCGATTATATGCAATATTACAGGACCAAAATCGATTACTAACCAACATTGTAGAACCAAACCTGATTTTTTTTAAAATTTTGCTTCACATGTGGAAGTGGCCGCAAAAGTATCTCCAACGACGGAAAACGGCGAGTGTATGTCACTCTCCGATAGGGGGTATGAAAATGAATAATTCATAAAATTACAGGACCAAAATTGATTGATGCATCATTACATGACCAAAATCGAATTAGTGTAGCATTATAGAACCAAAATTATTTTTTTCTAGTTAAAAGAAAGATGATGTTGAAGAGAGAGAAACTTATGAAAGAGTGCTTAAATGGAGTGTTGCGAATGGTCTTAGGGAAAGACTTGTATTTATACTGGTTATGTCTCATTAAAAACGTTTTGTATTTCTAATTGGAGTGTCTTATTAAAAGTGCTATGTTTCTCTATTAGACATAATGTGAATGGATATAAATTAACTAGCCAAAAGTCATACAATATAAACTAAAAAAAAATTAATATTTTATGAATGTTTATGTCAAAAAGAATCAAAATAATAATGAGAGAACGGAGCCCATACTAAGGGGGTGTTTGGGATAACTGAAGCTTATCGATAAGTGCTGAAAGTTGTTGAAAATTGCTTGAAAGTGGTGAAAGTGAAAGAATGAAAGTTGTTGATTTTGATAATTTGTAAGTGTTTGCAAAAAGTGCTGAAAGTCAAAAATTAATATTTGAAAAAATTAATAAAGTGATATCTTATAAAATGAAAATGTTATTTATTTCTCACTTATTAAACAAATTTAGAATTTTTACACAAATAAAATTTAAGATTTATTTCCACTCATATATAATAGTATTTTAATAAAAAAATATTAAAATTAAAATTAGAAAAAATTAAGAATAATTAATATTATTAATTAAAATCAAGAATGAAAAATATTATAAATTATAATATAATGTATTAATTAAAAATAATTATAAAATTATAATATAATGTATTAATTAAATATGATAAAATTATAAAAGCTATAAGCTATCAGCTTCAGCTGCCCGATACCAGCTTACGAAAATTCTCTATCTCGAGGCCAAATAGCTTTCAGCAGCTATATAAGCTGGATTTCCCAAACACCAATCTCATTTCCCGAGACAGCTTTCAGCTATAAGCTGCTTCAGCTAAGCTATCCCAAACACCCCCCTAAAGAGGGTATATTTTTGCAAGTTCCAACCAATAGTAACCTCCAAGTGGCACTAACTAGGATATGGTGGATCTCAAACGTGTGTCTGAAATCACAAACTGGTTAAAGAACACACAATTTACAACTTCTTATAATGTTTTAGCACCATATCCACAGCCAAACCATAGAAGAAGCGCCACGTGTCAAGATGGGAATCGCGAGTTCCTGAATTTCGCAATCGCAAGTCCTTGATATTATCAAGCCAAACCCAGTGGCAGTGAGACTTCCAGTTTGAGAGAGCGAGAGAGATGTCGACCAGCGTGATGAGTTCAGTGAGTCTAAAGCCCGCCTCCTTCACCGCCGAGAAGTCCGCCGTGCGAGGGCTGCCTTCTCTCGCCAGAACCACTCCATTCCGTGTTCAAGCCAGCGGTGTCAAGAAGATCAAGACCGACACACCATACGGTTAGTGCGTTTCATCCGCAATCAATTCTTGAAGCAACACTATTTGAGATTCGATTGATAGGAACTGGTGGCGGCATGGACTTGAGAAACGGCCTCGACGCCTCCGGCAGGAAGCCAAAGGTATATAATTGGTTTGGTTAATTGATAAAATAAATATTAAATAATACTTTTACTTCTTTCTGATGGAATAAGTAATGCAGGGGAAGGGTGTGTACCAATACGTGGACAAATACGGTGCTAACGTGGATGGATACAGGTATGAGAGTAGTTTGTAGAATTAAAATTGCAGTAATTGATTAATTTGTGAAAAATTGGGTGTGCAGCCCCATCTATGACCAGAAGGACTGGTCCCCGACCGGCGACGTTTACGCCGGGGGAACGACGGGGCTGGCCATATGGGCAGTGACACTTGCCGGTCTGCTTCTGGGAGGTGCACTCCTTGTCTACAACACCAGTGCGCTGGCTCAGTAAACAGATTGTTTACTATCTTGCTTCTCTACTTTCTATTCAATCTCTATGTTTCCTATTCCACAACAATCTCTAGTATTATACGCGTTTCTCCTAATTAATTAAACATCTGTGTTCCATAAATTAATTTGAATCTTGAACAAACATTTTGGATGAATTGTTAACTGTTTGGAACGATTCAAAGGTCACTTGTATTAATAGTTGCATCACCATCTATCTATTCATTTCCTAGTACTGGCCATTGCAACCTGTAAATAGACGTTACTTTGTAGTTGTGATGAATCAAGACTGAAGGAGATCTAATTGTTGAATAGTGTGTTGTACCAACCAAGTCAATTTCGATCCAAGTTTCCCTATCATTGATTCCGCAACCAACAAATTCGGTATCACAACTCACATCCATGGCAACAAATTCATCTACCCTTCTATTCGAATTCTCACCAAGTCAAGGATGAAGGTTTTGAGAATTGCAAAAGGTGTTGGAAAATCGATAATAGGTTTGGAAAAACCGATAATAGGTTTGTTTCTAGAGCCATCGGTAATAGGTTTGGAAATAACGGTAATAGTATATATATTTATATATATATATATATATTTAGCCCGTTTAATCGTTTTTCTGAGCCTCGATATTTATCCGATTTATGAAGTGGGATATATGACGTCGATCTACGTTTCGAGTAGATGATTATAGTGTACTTAATTTCTCGATCCCGATTTTCGGTGAGTGAGAAATAGGTGCGCCTATGGTTTGACATAAGATATATAATATATATCTTATAATGTATATATGTATATATATATATATATACGTTATGCATGTTGTTGTTACATGCGTGAGTTTGAAAGTTTCAATTTCAATTGAAACGTTTATTCTATACTCCCACGTTTCTAATGACATTATGGCTTGTTCTTGTAACTTATGGAGGTTACATAAGTGATTTAATGGAGAGCATTAAATCCCTCATGTGGTGTAGCCTATAAATAGAGGAGGATTAGAGATCATTTTACACACCAACATTTCATTACATTTCATCTTGCATTAAGCTAAAGTTGTCAAGCTCAAGTCCTCACCTTTAGTCTAGTTCGCCGGAGTCCGTTCGTTTTGCGGTGCTGCTACGCCGGGCTTGAAGTCGTTTTATCTTTGGGGAGATTACGTCGTAACCGTGAGCACTACCGGGGCGTATTTCTCTTGCGGATAGAGATTCTATCTCGACTCAACTTGCATTTGGTTATAATTTTATTTCTAGTTCTTGTTGTAATTTTTCATTTCCATTTCACGGGTTTTCGTGTTCGGCAGATTATTATATTTTTGTAACAATCGCAAGAGAAATACCGACCTTGTTACCGGAAACAAAAACCGAGACCTAACCTACCTTAGTTTGGAAATGGCGTCTTCATCCGCTACATCAACCGCCACCTCATCCGCGGCAATCTCCTCCACCGGAGTCCCTTTCCCTACAGCAACTTCCGTCGGCATCTCTGCTGCCGGATTTGGTGGACCACCTCCATTTTCGTTTGTGGCCTCTTCAATATCAAGTGCCACCTTGCCGTCATCCAACATGGCCGCCATCTCTACCTTGGCCACCATGTCATCCGCTACTAATGACCGGATTGTGAACAATCCACGTGATGCAACTCTTGCTATCATGTCGTCTTCGGCGACACCGTTTATCCCTTTTGGGACGTTGAACCACCTTGGAGGGGTGGGGGGCTCGACCCCAACTTTACCGGCACCGTTGCACTCTTCGAGAGCATTGCTCGCCGCTGAAAAGCCACCACAATTTGGTGGGGCCGACTTCAAAGTCCCGATGGACCCAAGGGTCAACTTGTTGGAGAAGGGTGGTGACTCTAACAAGCGAGGGCGTCCCAACGGCAAAGACCATACAAAAGGTAAAGGTCAAACTAGAAGGTTTGACGGAGATTGCTACAATTGTGGCAAAGCGGGTCACATGTCCAAGGACTGTCGAAAGCCCAAGAAGAAGAAGGCAAGACAAGCCAACTTGGTGGAGAAGGACCTCACTTTAGAGGACCTAGCAGCCGTGATCACGGAAGGGGCGAATATTATCGAAAACCTCGGCCTTTGGTTCGTCGATACTGCTGCAACCGCACATGTGTGTGGTGGTAGAAGCCGCTTCAAGAAATACCGTCCCTGTCAAGGGAGGAAGCTGAACATGGGGATCCAAGCATCTTCCGATGTGGTTGGAGTTGGAACTGTCGTGCTGAGGATGACTTCCGGCAAAGAATTGATCTTGAGTGAAGTGTTGCATGTTCCGGATATCCGGAAGAACCTTGTGTCAAGTTCCCTACTAGTCAAACGGAGTTTTAGACTAGTGTTTGAAGCTGATAAGTTTATCTTATCTAAGTCTGGTGTATTTCTTGGTAAAGGGTATCTTACTGATAGGCTTTTTAAGCTCAATGTAGCGGCACTTCGCCAAGTGCCCAAGAATGAAGAAAATAATAATAATGCTTCTGCTTCTTCTTACTTGACCGAGTGCTCCGATTTATGGCATTGTAGATTAGGACATGTTAATCTAAATGCGATAAAACGTCTAGCTAATCTCGATTTACTAAGGGTAAATGAGTTTAATGAAAATAAAAGATGCGAAGTACGTGTAGAAGCAAAAATGGTTAAACCGCCGTTTCATTCGGTGGAAAGGAGCACTAAGCCTCTTGAACTTATTCACACAGATTTGTGTGATTTGAAGTTTGTGCAAACAAGAGGTGGTAAAAAGTATTTCATCACGTTTATTGACGATTGCACTCGTTATTGTTGTCTGTATCTTCTAAGAAGTAAAGACGAGGCAATTGAAGCTTTTAAAAGTTTCAAAGTGGAAGCCGAAAATCAACTAGATTGTCGGATTAAAAATGTTCGAAGTGATAGAGGGAGAGAATATATAGCTCCGTTTGAAGAGTTGTGTAAATCAAGTGGTATTATTCATCAAACCACTGCCCCCTATTCGCCACAATCTAATGGTGTTGCTGAAAGGAAAAATCGAACACTTAAGGAGATGATGAATGCCTTGTTAATTGGTTCGGGGCTACCCGAGAACATGTGGGGGGGGGGGGGAAGCTGTTTTAACAGCTAACTACTTACTAAACAAGATTCCTCTTAAAGGTAAGGATATAACTCCTTACGAGATGTGGAAAGGAAGGAAACCTTCTTACAAATACCTTAAAGTGTGGGGGTGTTTGGCTAAGGTAGAAGTGCCTCTACCTAAGCGAGTAACAATCGGACCTAAGACTATCGATTGTGTCTTTATCGGATATGCTTTGAATAGTAGTGCCTATCGGTTTATTATTCATAAGTCAGAAGTTCCTGATATGAATGTGGGAACAACCATTGAATCAAGGAATGCTATTTTCTTTGAGAATATTTATCCATGTAAGGATAAGGTTAAATCTAGCTCTAATGCTAGAACGAGAGATGAAGCTACTAGTTCTGAGCTTGGAGGGGTTGAACCAGTTTCACGAAAACGACCTGGTTCTGACCTAGAAACTCTTGAACCGAGACGTAGCACGAGAGCTAGAATTGCTAAGGACTTTGGTCCGGACTATGTGGTGTTGCTCTTAGATGAGGAACCGAGGTGCATTAATGAAGCTCTTACGAGACTCGATGGACCACTTTGGAAAGAAGTCGTCCAAAGTGAAATTGATTCCATTATGCAAAATCATACGTGGGTGTTAGCAGATCTCGCCAGAAGGTTGTAAACCCTTAGGATGTAAATGGATCCTAAAAAGAAAATATAAGGCCGATGGGTCGGCTTGATAAATATAAGGCCCGTTTAGTTGTAAAGGGTTTTAAGCAAAGGGAAGGGTACGATTTTTTCGATACCTATTCGCCCGTCACGAGAATAACTTCTATCCGCGATCGCTTTCGATCACGCTTTGCACAATCTTGAAATTCACCAAATGGATGTGAAGACTGCCTTTCTAAATGGAGATTTAGAAGAGAAAATTTATATGGAACAACCTGAAGGTTTTGTGGTACCTGGTCAAGAAAGAAATGTATGCAAGTTGGTTAAATCCTTATATGGATTAAAACAAGCCCCTCTACAATGGCATCTGAAGTTTGACGAAGTTATGATGTCAAACAGATTCAAGATAAATGAGTGTGACAAATGTGTTTACATAAAGGATACGAATAACGATTTTGTTATTGTATGTCTTTATGTTGATGATATGCTAATTATGGGACGTAACAGTCAAGTGATAAATGAAACCAAGCGCATGTTGAAAAGAAATTTCGACATGAAGGACATGGGAGTAGCTGATGTCATTCTTGGAGTGAAAATCCAAAGAACTCCCGATGGAATTGTTCTATCACAATCTCATTATATTGAGAAAGTGCTTAAGAAATTCAATGCATATGATGGTCTACCTAGCCAAGACTCCTTTTGAACTTAATGTTCACTTGAGCAAGAATAGAGGTGATCCTGTTGCTCAAGAGGATTATGCTAGGATTATAGGTTGTTTAATGTACATCACAAACCGTACAAGGCCCGATCTAGCTTGTCCCGTAAATAAGTTGAGTCGTTATACGAGCAATCCAAGTAAGGAGCATTGGAGAGCTCGATTAGGGTTTTGAGGTACTTGAAGTACACTCTAAACTTTGGGCTACACTTTTCGAGATACCCCCCGGTACTTGAAGGGTACTCGTGATGCAAATTGGATATCCTATACACAAGACTCGCTGTCGACGAGTGGCTATGTGTTTACTATAGGGGGTGGAGCTGTGTCGTGGAGGTCCACGAAACAAACGTGTATAGCCCGATCCACCATGGAATCAGAATTTATCGCCTTAGATAAGGCCGGTGAGGAAGCCGAGTGGCTCCATAATTTTTTGGAAGACATTCCATGTTGGAACAAACCCGTACCGCCGGTGATGATTCACTGCGATAGTCAAGCTGCTATTGGAAGGGCGAAAAGTGGGTTATACAATGGTAAGTCTCGACACATACGTCGACGACATAATATCGTAAAGACACTTGATCACGAGTGGGGTTATTTCTGTCGACTATGTTAGGTCGGCAGATAACCTAGCGGATCCGCTTACTAAGAGTTTGCCTCGAGATCAAATGTATAAACTGCTAGAGGGAATGGGAATAAAATCCACAACTTAAGACAATTATAGTGGTAACCCAACCTTGTAGAATGGAGATCTCATGAACTTGGTTCAATGGGAAAACTAAGCTATGAGAGTCTGTTTGTGTAACAACACTCGACAAAATTATTCCCTGAAAAGAGCAATAGAGTGTTGTTGACCTGTTATGTGGTGAGGTTAAGTCATAGATTTTTTAATGATTCTTGGATACCTCTAGGAGGTGGAGTATGGCAGGATACTCGTGTAAGAATCACCTATGTAAGTGAGAAGTGAGGGCCGCTTCTATTCAATACTTATGAATCCAAAGAGGTTGTCCATGGCCAGAAACAGATACAAACGTGAGAACGGACGAGGTTGAGACTTTATAGTGTTAGTGTTATTGTCTCGGTATACACGATGGAGGAATAGTTCAAAACCTTGTGTTCACTAGTCTGCCGGTATACTCGATAACATTAACTAAAGATGGTTCAAGGTCACAAACCACCTATCCTGATGCTTTATTGTCTCTTGAGGACTGAGCTTAGTGTCTGCATGCATGCATTTGAGCTATTTCCACTCATGTGGGGGATTGTTGGAAAATCGATAATAGGTTTGGAAAAACCTGTATAGGTTTGGAAAAACCGATAATATGTTTGTTTCTCGAGCCATCGGTAATAGGTTTGGAAAAACCTGTAATAGGTTTGGAAATAACGGTAATAGTATATATATTTATATATATATATATATATATATATATATATATATTCGGCCCGTTTAATCATCTTTCTGAGCCTCGATATTTATCCGATTTATGAAGTGGGATATATGACGTCGATCTACGTTTCGAGTAGATGATTATAGTGTGCTTAATTTCTCGATCCCGATTTTCGATGAGTGAGAAATAGGTGCGCCTATGGTTTGACATAAGATATATAATATATATCTTATAATGTATATATGTATATATATATATACGTTATGCATGTTGCTGTTACATGCGTGAGTTTGAAAGTTTCAATT
Organism: Lavandula angustifolia; assembly: GCA_028984105.1. Classification (NCBI taxonomy): domain Eukaryota; kingdom Viridiplantae; phylum Streptophyta; class Magnoliopsida; order Lamiales; family Lamiaceae; genus Lavandula; species Lavandula angustifolia. Next base: position 12,216,538 of record CM054818.1, on the reverse strand, counting down.
TCAATTGAAGCGTTTATTCTATACTCCCACGTTTCTAATGACATTATGGCTTGTTCTTGTAACTTATGGAGGTTACATAAGTGATTTAATGGAGAGCATTAAATCACTCATGTGGTGTAGCCTATCAATAGAGGAGGATTAGAGATCATTTTACACACCAACATTTCATTACATTTCATCTTGCATTAAGCTAAAGTTGTCAAGCTCAAGTCCTCACCTTTAGTCTAGTTCGCATGAGTCCGTTCGTTTTGCGGTGCTGCTACGCCGGGCTTGAAGTCGTTTTATCTTTGGGGAGATTACGTCGTAACCGTGAGCACTACCGGGGTGTATTTCTCTTGCGGATAGAGATTCTATCTCGACTCGACTTGCATTTGGTTATAATTTTATTTCTAGTTCTTGTTGTAATTTTTCATTTCCATTTCACGGGTTTTTGTGTTCGGCAGATTATTATATTTTTGTAACAAAAGGGTACGGTCACTAACAACTCAGTTAGAGTTATACGTCTTCGAGCTTGATTTTTATTAATGGAGACATCTTGAAGGAAGCCTGTGGGGAGCAAGTCGCTCACCAGATGGAAAGAAGAAAATTGTCGACTAATTCGGAGTCGTTATAACTAATTAAAGCAAGTCTCTCGAGCATTGAATACAAAATCAACAGTATTTTGTTCAAAGTGTATTTCTTCCCTAGATCTCTATGTGAAAAATAATACGAACATTACTGGAAGCAACTTTGTGGAGCCTGTCACCTATGGTTAGCCTAGGGTGGTTGAACTCTCCTGTGTGGTTTGCGAGGCCTTCGCACAAGGAGCGGGGTTTACCCAGTGCAAGACCGGGTAGCGGTGCCGGGTTCCACGTATCAAAAAAAAAAAAAAAAATAACACGAACATTGTAAAGAAGAAAATGATGCAAATTCGAAATGACTTGACTTGTTGACTCACGCGATACTTTTTTGGCAAATCGAGCAAAATAATTTCTACACGAGAAAAATATATTGATAGTCTTGAAGAAATACAATATGATTCGATGCAATCCGGTCTCTATTTAATGAAACATTTCAAGTTGATGACACATAGCAAGTAGCTTAAATGCGAGTTTGGATCTTCTATCCCATTTTTCGTGTTCCACTCAATGGCCCACCAATAACGCGGTGCCACGCGTGCATTGGTGGGCCATGTTACCAGTAAATAAATATTTTACTGGTAAAAATATGGTCCACCAATGCACGCGTGGCACCGCGTGATTGGTGGGCCACTGAATGGGACACCAAAAGTTGGGGCAGACGATCCTTAGGCATTAAATGCGCCAGGGGATCCTCTGCCTCATTTATTGGTGGACCACTAGGTGGCCCACCAATCACGCGATGCCATGCGTACATTGTTGGGCCACCTTTTTATCACAACATCACACATGTCCCCACTTTATTGGTGGGACATGTAGTGAGATACCCACTAGGCAGAAGATCCCCACTGCTTAAATGCATGGATTCATGAAATGAGTTTCCCAACTAACCATGCTATGTGATGCCTTAAGGCCCAAAATTACCTGAAAGGTTACGAGAGGCCCATGCACCTGAATTTAAAAAACAAACAATTCCACAACCCATGGAATATCATTTAGATGATTAATTATTTAATCTATTTCAATTATATATTATGGAAACTAAAATACTAAGTAAGAGTTGAAGATGATTAATCTAGTGCATATAAAACATGTCCAAATTAACGTTCTGGCAACTAAAATGACATTTTTTTTATAATTTTCTAAAAATAATTAATATACAAAATCAAAGTCATTTCGTGATTTACGTTTGGACTGTCACATTATATTAGGGTTTCGGAAGTTCTACCTACCTTAGCTAACGCATAACATATCTATTGATAGTTTATTAGTTTTGAATGCTGTATATCAACTTTGTTATATATTACTCATGCATTATACATGTTATTTTCCTACTTATTGGTCGAACCACTTCATTATTGTCATTTTCATGGCCTCTTCAATTTTTTTTGTGTGTGAATATGATCAATCGCTCCCCTCACCCCAATTTAGAGTACATGTAATATATATATCTTCTTAAAATAACAAAATAGGAAAAATTAAATACAGATTAAAGACGTAGTTTATCACTTTATGGATAGACTACTCTTCATATATATATACTCTTTCCGTCTCATTATTGTTGGCTTGTTTTTCTTTTCGGAGTGTCCTATTATTATTGTCTTGTTTCCTAAAATAGAAATAATTTATAGACGACAATCACCTTAAATAAGTGGACCCATCACTTTAACACATCATGCCAAAAAGAAATAAGTCAACAATAATGGGATGGAGTATTTTGATTATGGTCTAATTATATTTTAATTTTTAATTGAGGGATCATCCTAGACGATGCTAATATTCAAAGTCAAGAATGTATTTAAAGCTGGGTAGAATAAAATAGCCGTACAAGTAATTTGAAACACCAAGAATTTTAAGAGTTATTATGAATTAATAATAATAATAATAATAATAATAATAATCGTAATAATAATAATGATGATGATAAACTATGGAAGTTATAAATGGAATACTTGCATATTCTGATTCTTATCCACCTCATATAGGAATTGTGGGTTTCCCTCATATATTGTCACCACACGAAAATAAATTCAAAATTACTCGGTATGCTCAATTCTCAGCTCTCGAATTTACATATGTATATAATCAGCCATATAATTCTAAATCAGCTACCCTAACTATAACAAAATCAACCATCGATAACATTTGAAAATTATGTAAATAGAAAAATCGAGAATATTTAAGAAATACTATCAATAAAAAAAATTAATAAATCATGAAGTTAACATCATTCACAATCTCGCCACACGTGGGGCTGCATAAGCATATATATTATGTATCGAAAATGAATTATAAAATGTGGCGGTCAAAATTTGGGGGTTGATATTGTTTTGTTTGAATATGGGTTATTTATTGGTGAATTTGGTGACAGGTTACTTTCAAGAATATAATGCAAAAACTGAGATATTCCCTCCATCTCATAGAAAATGTCTTGCTTTTCTTTTTAAACTATGTCATGGAAAGTGTCTTGTTTTTAGAAAAAAAATAAACAATGTATGACTAAAATTAATAACTCAAAAGTCAAACAATACACACATATTACAAATTTTTTAATCTCCGTGCCCCATAAAAAGAAAACATTGTCTATGGGACAGAGAGATAGTACTAATTATCAAATTAGATTTTCTTACATCTCTGGCTCCACAAATCAACCTAACTCCAATAATTTAATCCTTCAAGCATACTATATCTCATTATTATATTCATATACCAAAAAAAAATAAAAATTGAACCATACTAAACTAACATGTCTGGCATATTCGACCTATCGATTCGTTGTGTTGTTAACAATTTGGTTAGATGGATGAAAGTGATAGTCAAATTATTCTAATTAGGAACTCTGACGTAACTCTCTTAATATTTTGTTGTGTAGTGTTTGGCAATATCTATGTATAACCTCATCACGCAATTTCAATCTTCTATTCTTTGACATTCAAACTAAAAATTTAATAAAATAAAATAAAATAACCGGAAGATTTGGATGTTGCAAGTGTCAAGTTTAGATCAAATATTTTGTTAAAAGTAAAATTGCTTTGATGTTTGACACCTGCGTCGTCTTCATTTTGATCATTGCTCTAACTATACGTACTTTACCACGTACTTCTAAATTTATTTTGGAAATTTAGTGATTTATACATATTATATTGAATTTGTATGTCACGTGTGATGTTTGCTAGTTGAGTTGGTTATGTGTAGAGTTTGGTACGAACATGCACATGGTATGTCTCTATGCAGACATTAAATTAGGCACGATGATCAAATAGATTTGATATAATTGTAATGTTACATTACATAGACAAAATTAAATAGTAGCTAGGTAGAAGAAAATAAAGCTATGTATTTGTCCAATCTAAGCAGTCACGTAACGCTATATATTTACATTAATATTTGAATTTGTTGCGTCAAAACTCCAATCTTGAAAGTTGAAACAGTTTAATGTAGGTATGTGATACGTAAGATCACGAATAGTTGTTATTATTCCACACCACCTCAGACAGATAGCTGTCGGAGCTTCCTTCGCCAAAGCTGGGAGAGCCGCTTTTTATGCTTGTCTGATCATTCCCACATTCCATTTTGGGCAGATGATTGTCATTCATCGCCGCGCCCAGATCGGGCATCTGCGGCGGGTCCATGTGGTTGAGGAGAGAGAAAGTAGGGTTTGTGTTGAAAATGGAGAAGCAGGGCACCTGCTCGTGATACTGATCGCTGCCGTCGAACGCGAGGAAGGGGTCCGTTAATGACGGCGAAGACGGTGCGACGTCGTATTCTCCCTGCGAATTTGTCGGAATATCTGACTTGCTTTTGAAGAAAACTCGGCAGAGAACCCAATCCTCCTGTTAAGTAATTAATTAATAAAAATAATTAATTAATCCCTTCTTAATCGTCGAGATTCTGTTCACACTGATGATTGTGTATTTCGTCACCATAAACTGTGTCAGACCTACTTTCTGGTGAGCGGAAGTTTAGGAAAGAAGAAAAAGACAAGAGATTATTATTAATTGTCATTTCGGAAGACAACAAAATTAGGATTAAATAATTAGAGAAATTTGTGTAAAGTCTTTTTAATGAAAACAGGCTGTAAGTAGTATTGACAAACTTTTCATGGAAAGTGATTAATTAATTAGTTTTAGTTTTACCTTGGCGGGAGAGATGGGTTTGTGTGTTCCTTCGAGGCGAAACTCGTGCATGACCCAATCGGTCTTTCGGCCTTTGGGGGCCCGGCCCTGGTAGAATACGAGTGTCTTCCGCATGCCCACAAGGATTCCCTTGCGGAGTATGGTCCGGTCCTTCCCGGTCGCCTTCCAGTAGCCCGAAACTGTGGCCCGGTTTGTACGGAGCCCGGTTGCGTACTTCCGGTCCCGTTGGCTGTAGAAATACCAGTCCTTGCCCCCCACACATGCAAACTCTGAGTTACAAAAAACACAATTACATGATTTAATTTGATCCGAATATTTTAATGTGCATAAAAAAGAGAATTATCATGAACACATTAGATGCTACAGCGAACGCAATATGTCAATGAGAAAGGATGCCGACCTGTCAGCGTCCAACACGTGGCGTAGCATGTATGGGTGCCAAAATGACTCGCTATTTTTGGTCATGAGGCCCTTTTGTATGATCAATTATTACATATATATATGGTTCCAACTTGGCAAAATGCAAGAATAATAATAATAATAATAATAATAATAATAATAATAATAATAATAATAATAATAATAATCATAATAGGTGGAGAAGGATATTAATTTGAAGGTTAATTAATTAGAGAAGGGGCTAAGGAAGTGGTAGTGATGGATTGAGATTTGTGGTGTCGAGGCCACGCGTATGGTTCAGAATTTGAAGGCCAAGAGTGTCAGTTTCTCTAAAAAGGTTATTGAATGAGAATTTATATTCGATTATTCTCACTGCACAAGATTTACCCTTTGTATGTTTTAATGTTCTACGCATGCACAAACCTAACTCTTTCTTCTGTATATGTAAGATTAAAAACCTTTGACCGAAGATTTTGATCCAATAGAAGAAAGGAATCGTGTAAAATCATTTGCAAATTGGATGGAAATCATGAAGTGAAAGTCTTAATTACCAACCTGGGATATCCCATGGCTCGCACTTATTGAGGTCAACTTGGATCAAGAGAGGAAGGGGGTGGTGGGAGGCGGAGACCCATTTCATGAGATAATCGCATATCAGCTCTTCGTCTCTCGGATGAAATCTAAATCCCGGCGGCAGCTTCGCCTCCACGCTGCTTAGGCTGCTCATTCCGCTCCTCCTCTACTCTTTCTCTTTATCTAAGAATATTAATATTTATAGACGACTTCTACTCCTATATGTAACCACCCAAACATCAATTCTTCATTTTCTTTTCTTTCTTTTTTTTTTTTGTTTTTATTTTCTCTCTCTCTCTTTTTCCATTTTATTTATTTTAAGTTTTAGGATCACCAAAATCAAATAGGTATAGAAACTATAAAGTCAAGAATGGAATTTCCCGTCCGTGCGGTTCTGAACTTCGAAAATGATTCGCTATTACAATTGATGACGTGGACTCACAGCTGGACCTTCACATCTGACGTGGATTAAATGTTATCCCTTTGTTTCTCAATTTATGTTTCACCAAAACAAGGTTTTTAGTTTTCTATGCAATAAACGACGTCATGTTCAGTTATATATAATTAGCTATTTAGTTACTAGCATGTAATTGTAAATATACAAATTTTCACCAATTTATAGTTTTACACGTGACTTATAAAATGCTCTCGTAAATATTTAACTTTTTTTATTTGTTAAAATTTATATACAAGAAAAAATTATCTCGAACTAAGTCTGACATAGAGGTCGAAATATAGGGATGACAGTTTTACCGGTCGAGGTCGGGTACCATAAGATTCAACGCGTCCTATGTTATGGAAATATGAACCCAGATCTGGAAACAGACTCAGTCCTGAACGGGGCGGGATCTACCCGGACATGACAAAGCACATATTCATGCAATGCCAAATTTTTTTAAAAAGAAAATAATGAATATGATCAAAACTCATAAAGAGTCACTTAGAATTTTGTGCGTTGTTCAGTAGAAAGTTAACTCAAACTAATGCGACATATTTATATCAAAGTAAACTCATGTTTCTATATGATCTTGAAGGTTAAATATACTTATGTTTGCACCTACTTTAAACTTTAGTGTCGTAGAGCTATGGTAACAAGTGAGAGGGGCGAAAGAAATGTGAGAACTAAGATAACAACTAAGGAGATAAATGATGTAAATCCTAAATGCATAAATCATAATTTAATAATCTAAAAGACAAAATAACAAAAATAAAATTACATGTCCTTTGCGGCGGATCGGGTACAAGATGGGACCCCGACTCGGGTCGAGACCCGTGCGGGGTAGGTCTGGACCCGCCCTATGCTTCTATGGGATGAGTATTATCTGTCTCATTGCGGGGCGGGCCAGGACAGGTCCATCGAGTCCGATTCTAATTATCATCTCTATCGAAATATCCTGTGTAGACAAATCGGCCAACAACAAAAATGATTTAAGTTACTCCTCAAATAACGGACATTTCTCTGATATTACATGACAAATTAGATTTTTTAGTCCCCAAACTATGACCGTGTTGGCCAATTTGGTCATTTGTTTATTTTTGACAAATTGGGACATATGGTCCCCAAACTATGCTAGTTTGGATGAACTGGTCTATAATCTTTGTTTTTTAGTTAATTGATCATCAACTTATGCTAGTTTGGATGAATTGTTCATTCTGTTAAATTTTCAGTTAGTCAACTATCAGTCCTAAGGGTATTTACGAAAAAAAAGTTTTGGGGACCAATTCAACCAATTTTTTAATTAAATTTTAACTTTTTTTTAATGTAATTTTTTAATCAAATTTTTTTTCAAATAAAAAATTTTGTACGTAAAAAAATTAATTAAAAAGAATTTAATTAAGAAAAATAAATATAAATTAATTAAAATTAAAAAATTAACTAAATCTAGATTAACTAAAAATTTTGTGTCTCACGGCGGAGGAGGGGAGTAGGTCGGCGCAGCGGTTGGGGTAGATATTGTGTTCTTCGGGGTCGGATATGTGTTAGAGACGAACGGTTGGACGACTTAGAGGTGGAAGAGGTAGCCGGCGGTGAACGAGATGATGCGGAGGATGACGTAGGCATAGAGCTGAGAGAGGATGTGTAGCGAAGGTGGCGAACTTGCAGAGTTTTCTGTTGTGGTAGCGAGATTGGTCGTGGCTGTGGTACGACGCCCGGAGAGGAGATTTAGTTAATTTTTTTAAAAAAAAAATTAGTTACCAAAGAATTTATTTGAAAAAAACTTAAAAAAACTATTTGAATAAAAAACTAGTTAAAACTTAATTCAAAATTGGATTAACTCCAATAATAATAATAATAATAATAATAATAATAATAATAATAATAATAATAATAATAATAATAATAATAATAATAATAATAATAATAATAATAATAATAATAATGATAATAATGATAATTAAAAAATATTTGAATAAAAAAAATAGTTAAAATTTAATTTAAAAATTGGATGAATTGGTTACTAAAGTCTTTATTTCGTAAATGTCGTTATGACTAACAATTGATTAATTGAAAATCTAATAGAACGATCAATTCATCCAAACTAGTATAGTTTGGGGACCAATTAACTAAAAAAGAAAGATTATGAACCAATTCATCCAAATTAGTATAGTTTGGGGACCATATGTGCCAATTTGCCTTTATTTTTTTGTAAGTTATTTTGGCCAATTTGATCATTCTGTTAAATTTTTGGTTAGTCAATCGTTAGTCAACGTTAAAAAAATGAAAAGGACATTTCGGTATAATTTATTTGAGGACTAAAACATCCAACAATTTAAACATTTGATGACTAATTTGGCAAAAACAATTAAAAACATTTAATTTGCCAAAAATCAAAGGATATTTTAGTCATTTTGATTTTTTATGGACCGACAACATCAATTTTAAATAGGTAGAAGACCAATTTTGCCAATTGTAATATATTTAAGGATCATAATAACCAAATTGTTGGGATGAGATTCAGTATGATAAGATTTAAAGATCCCAAAATCCCTAGCTGAATGATGAGTCTTCAATAATGTAATAGCTTAGTTGAGTTCAGCATGTTAGGAACTCAGTAGGCTAGAGTTCAGTAGCTGGTGCATTCAGTAGAAGATCTGTCACTCAGCCGAAGGAACTCAGTATCGAAGAAGTCAGTTGGATAAGCTATAACCAACTGAATCTATAAAGGAATTCGAGCCACGAATCTCAGAAGCATAAGTACGAGACAATTTAGTTGAAGGTCCGAGAATTCAGAGGAAGTCAACTCACCGTACACTTGGAGTTTGAACAAGCCTCACCTACTCTCATAACCTTGACTAATGAGGAGCCGACAACACTCTACCTGCACTGCCAAAAAGCTGCTCCTAGACTGAAAAAGAGGAAGTCTCTAAAACGATATTCAAAATCGATATGGTCGTTTTTCTTGTCTTATTCGACAAGTGTCTAGACTCCCTCCAACAGATATATTTATGAATCGAAGACTATAAATAGAGAAAAGCCTTCATGCAGGGAAGACACCGAGAACCAAGCATTCAAGCAAACATACTCTAGTGAACTCAAAGCCAAAACCCCAAATAAGAACTTGCATTCAAGAAAGATCATTTTAATTCTTCTCTCTAGAGATCCTTTAGTTCTCCTTCTCTAACCTAAGCGTGCTTATTGTAATATCAATGGCTTAGAAACCTCCGAAGAGTTCATCTTTGTGAACTATTCTTATTGTAAGAACTCATTCATAGTTGGAGAAACTCAAACCTTTCACGGTTGATATTGTAAAGTCACTACGACTATAAGTAGATATCCGTCCAAATAAGACAAATTAACCGAGACTTGCTCAGGTATAGGCAAACAAGAACGTATCTCTCCAGGTGAACGGATCGACTAAGACTTGCTCAGCATAAGCTAATCAAGAACTCATGCTTTGTTCAGGACAGTGGACGTAGGATCATGTGTATCCGAACCACTTTAAAAATTGCTTGTGTTGATTTACTCTTGCATTGATTACTGTTCACATTTGCATAAAACTGACTTTAAACCAAACAACATAAAACGGGTTTTTCAACTGAGACGAATATATTTTTGGGCCTATACTTCCGCACACAACTTCTAATACTAAACTATTGTTCACCGACATAAGTCGGTAGAGCGTACTCGAGTAGACGAACTCTCTCGCCCACGCGATCCGTAAAGTTTAATTGAACCAACCGACTAGTTCGGTAGCAACATTCGACTAAGGTCGACTTTCGCGTTCGAGTAAGAATTTGTCATCGTGTGTATTCACCTCCCCCCCCCCACCTGAGGCTCGTCTCTGGACCAACACAAATTTTATAGCAACGATGAAACAATTTATCGAATATTAAGATGAAAACTAGAGATTAGAAATGGATAAATATCGAAAATCAATGAGCTTTTCTAGAAACATGCAAAAGCAACTTACGTAAACCAATGTACAACTCAGATGAGCAAGTTGGGGGAGATTCTATTTTTAATTCCTAGTTTTCATCTTAATATGTTCGATAAATTATTTCACCGTTGCTATAACATTTGGTGATTATGATCTCTAAATATAGTATAATTGGCGGAATTGGTCCTCTATCTATTTAAAATTGGCGTATTTGATCTTTCAAAATCAAAATGATTAAAGTATTCTTTGATTTTTGGTAAATTAAATTTTTTTTATGTAAATCTTTTTGGCCAAATTGGTCATCAATGTTTGTATTGTTGGATGTTAAGTTCGCAAATAAGTTATACCAAAAATGCCCTTTTAATAAAAAGAAACGTTGGCTAATGGTTGACTAACCGAAAACTTAACAAAATGACCAATTGGCCAAAATGATATAGTTTGGAGACCAAATAATTAAAAAAAAAAGGATCAAATTGGCCAAACGATTATAATTTTGGGACTAAAAAATTCAAGTTACCTAACTATGTCACCAAATGTTTGCCAGTGTACAAAATTTAAGAAATTAAAATATCGTATATATATGCGGACACATTAAATATTATATACAGACTTGCTTAAATTCTATATTTAGACCCTGTTTGGAAGAACTAAAAAATGACTTTTTTCAACTTATTCTAAATAATAAGTTATTTTGCGTGCATTTGAGAGAGCTTATCGAAATAAATTATTCTACTATATAAGCTATTTTTGACTTATTTTTATAAGTTAATATTTATAATTTATGGATAACTTATAAGAAGCTTATGTAGAGATCAACCATCGAATCCTAACAAATACAGTTTTCTACACTGAAATTTTTATTTTTCTTTATGCCGTGTAAGTTATTATTAATGTGTGCATCGAAAAGCAAACAATTTATTAAATTTAAGAACTTTTGCTATAGTTCCTTATATAATAAGTCATTTTGCCATAATAACTTTTTAAATTGTTTTCCTAAACGTTTTTCTAAATTATTATTAATGTATGCATCCAAATGCAAACAATTTATTAAATTTAAGAACTTTTGCTATAATTCCTTATATAATAAGTCATTTTACCATAATAACTTTTTAAATTGTTTTCGTTTTCCTAAACGGGGCGTTAGACTGATAACCTTTATTTATTTCTACCTCTTTTTCGAATTATGATATCTTTACACGTGATTCTAATGTCCATTTAAGTTTTTGGATTCCAGAAATTGATTTAAAAAGCATTTAAATTTATATAAACATTTACCAACCTATGACCTACCTATCAATTATAGCTACAATTTAATGTGCGAGTGACACAACAGTACCATATAATAGTAAGTTACTTTTATTTATTTGTTATTAACTAATTTATTCAGTATAGGATAATTAATTGTTAATTTTTTTACTTGGAATTAGTGGTGGTTTAAGTTTGAACCATTGACCTCACCTTTCACGAGTACACGGACTAGTGATCAGTTTTGTGATAATTTTAGTTAATTAAGGTTTTCTTTTATTTGTTAATAATTGGTAATTACAAGAGTTAATCACTTCACTATTATAGGTTATGAATACTTTCAAATTTTATTTTAATACCTAATAATTGATGGTATCATTAAATAATTCGTTTATTTTTTTCTAAAATGTCTGATTATTAATTTTTGAATAACTCATGTAATGTGAGGTCAAGCTTCCTCCCAAAAATTAAGGATCTTGTAAGTTGTAATTGAATTATTATTGAAATATTTTTGTCGGATTGCAGTAATTGCAAATGTTGTGGTTTTTTCATTAATCTCCTTAATGAAATTAGTAATGTGCTTCAACAAATTAATTTATAACATACACACTCTTCGCATCAGATATTGAACAAAAAATTGAAACAAGTAAACAAGATCTTCTAGAAGATAACCCTTCCGTTTCATTAGTTTTTTTTTAATTTAAATACGAAAATTAAGAAAATAATGTTTTGTAATATATATTGATTGTATTTAATTTTTATCCATATATTCTTTGCCTTTTCAAAATAGAACATTTCTAATGAGACACCTCAATTGAAGATACAAAACGTTAACGGATGAAGTATTATGTTGTAAACCTGTAGTGCACTAAAGCTACCGACAAGGACCTGGGATCCAAATGTAAGGACCAAATATCAAATTTCAAAAAAATAGAAAGAAAATAAGAATAATAACTCAATTTAGGGGGTGAGACGCGTTAAGTTAAATATTTATACACCTAAAAATCACGAATTAATACACTCATTAAGATTATAAAATCTCTACAATATTCGGACCTTAAAACATTCACGTAGCAACAACAATTGAACACACAAAGTTTGAGAATTAAGGCTGGGTGGGTGAGGGTCTATGCTATAAAAGCAACAACAATTAATTTTCATGTAGAATATTTGGGGATACGGTTACAAATTGATTTCCTTCTCTAATTCTAATTTTCTAATTATTATAAATACTAAAAGTATTAACATACAATAAAGAATTTTAGTTGGCACAACTGGCATATTGTTTGGTGAATAAAGTAGCTGAAACACTGTTGTGACGTGTAGAAGGGAGAGGGAGGTTGTCGTTTGGCAATTTGATTTGTGTGAACATTTGATTTTCCGGTAAGAGGAGGATGGATTTCTATTGAATTTAGACACTTAATTCCAAGGAGGCTGGCCTCTCCACTCGCACTGTCTCAATCATACTCCTAATCTTGATTAATTACGCTAACACTAAATGTGATTTCCAGTCAAGGGTATTTTATGCTGCTGTGCCCACATTAATTAGTTTGGACTCTGAAATTATGTCGTCTTTCATAAATTTATTCATCCCTATCCACAACTAATTTGCAAATACACAAATATAGAGAGATAAGAATTAGTTGGTAAAAATTAATTAACCCAACGAATGGTAAATCAAAACTATGGGCGGGTTTTAATTGCTCGGGATAAACTAGTAATAGAAGGCATCTTTTGTGGGTAAAGATTATTATACGTATAAACAGTGTCTCATAGGTAGAGGTTGTTGCTAGTTAATTATAATTTATCTTTTTTTATGTGTGGTTGCAAACTATTTTAAAAAGGAATAATGTGTACATCAGTGGTTGTGAATTTTTCTCGTTACAAAGTAAAAATACCATTGACTATGAGCCTATGACCTCGTTGTAGGGGATTATATTATGGTAAAAAGTTAAAGATCCAATATTCTACAACATATTTATAAGTCAAGTTTGTCGATATTCATGCTAATCTGATAGTGTTACCTTTCCTTATGATTTGAATCCTATTACAGAGGTTGGTTTACCTAATTCGCAACATAGATGGCAGTTATATTTCCTTCATTGCATAAAACAAAGTATGACTTATTCCCTCGAAGATGGCAAGATTATAAAATATGTTCAAATATGTGGCACATAATTAGTCTAGTGTAATGTCGATACAAATAATATATATATATATATATATATATATATATATATATATATATAAATATAGGGTTAGGTTCCTATGGGAACAAGGGTTATAGCGTAACTAGGAACAAGCAATAATCGTTGGATTGATCCAATGATTATAGATTATTTTCCACTCTAAAAGATCCAAAAACGCTACAATACACTTTCTTTGCAAAACCGATACACTAAAGGCAAATGTGACTTTGTACATCAATTTTGATTCAAAAATGGGGAAAGAACCAAATTCAATTCATTTGCACATTTTCGAAACCCATCCGCTCCACCTAGCGATTTGAACGGGGAGCTTCAACCATACCATCTCCACTACCTCCACTTCTTCCATAACCTTCATACCTCCACTTCTTCCTTAAACCTCCATACCCACACCATCTCGGACACGAACGGCGCAGGCGCGGAGATTCGGACGGTGGCTAGCTTTTCTCGGACAGAGCCCTATACGGCGTGGACTTGTTGATGGCGGCGTTGTCATTGGACAGCGGCGAGAAGGAACAAGACCGAGGCTGCGTGTTGGCGGCTATGAGAATTTATGTTCAGGTATATAGTTTTTGTTCTTCAATTTGAAAACCCCTTTTCCAATAAATACAAAAATTGAAACCCTATAATTGTTCTTGTTTTTGTTCTTCAGGTATATAGTTTTACAATCATTTGTTGCTATCTGCAAGATTTGGAATTGGGGCTAGGGTTCCAATTCACTTTGTGTGTAATTTTAATACACTTTCAGTTGATTTTCAGATTGTTATGAATTTGTGGATTAAGTGTTTATGATGATCTTGGATTGTTTGGACCTTATTTGGATCCCATATGATGGATTTACATCTGTAAGGGGATGTTTCAGCCACTCCTCCTATCGTGGATTTGTTTAGGGTTAAATGATCCATGTCTTTATTAATTTGTGGATTCGCTTTTAATTCTAATTTTTTATGAATTAGTGGATTCGATGGTATCTTTATGCATCTGATTTGATGAGGATGAATTATGATCCAAATTTTTATGAATTAGTGGATTCGATGGTATCTTCCTTGATACAACATCTTTTCCGGGACTGCAATCGACTGCCACTTCCTTTTGTCTCGACAGGCATGGGCGACAAGACAGAGACTTGGTCCGGAATTGAACCTCCATAGAAGTCCGATATGATTTTTTCTATATCGATCCTCCATTTAATCATAAGCACTATTGGAAGCTGCAAATGATGTCAACCACCCAATTAAAAATCTCTCAACTCAAGTGCAGCAGATATAAGCATAAAAGTGAATTGTATATCAACCAATTAGTGAATAAAAAATGGTAAAAAAATAAATCGACGTCAACATGAGAAAGAACAACTCCTTGAACTTGAATTAAACCCTAGAATCGATTTTGAAGAATGAAGAGCAACTGAAGGGCGAACGAAAATATAGAAATACATAATCAAAATTGAACCAGCAAACCAGAGCTTCCACTCGATTGGGTGTTAGAATTGAAATACTCATTACATATACAATACATCATCGAGTATGTAGGTAGCGTAATTCCACAAACAAAACAAAAACCAAAGCAATTCAAGAACATAAAACCGCTGAAAATTCAAAGCAACATCAAGAAAGAAGAACATACCCATTCGAAGGAAACGATTAATTGGACTTTCGCAAGTAGAACACCAATCAATTACAAACTCACGGCGAAGAAACCTTGCTGAGGTTGACCGATGAGCATTGTTGGTCCGGAGACAAATATCGGGTGTAGAGGGGGGTGAATACACCGAGTACCGTTTCTTTTTCTCGGTGAAGGTCACCGAAGCCGTTGGTTGCAACCGATGAACAAGTGCCAAATAAACCTTCGATCACGGGACAGAGTGAGTCGGCCCATCGAGCTCTCCTACCGACTTTTGTCGGTTTCCGAAACTCCGGCCGGAGACTTAAGTGTGCGGATAAGTGTGGGGCCCGGAGTTTGTCTCTTTTTGAAAATGTGATTTCGCAGATTAAATTCTTTTAGCTGTGCGACTTTAGAAATACGTTTTATGCAAACTAATGATTTTCAAAGGTTTGTATGTAATAAAACAGTAAAGAACACAAGCGATTTAACGTGGTTCGGATACGCAAGATCCTACGTCCACGGTCCTGAGCAAGGCAGGAGAACTTGTTGATTAATCTGAGCAAGTCTCAAAGAAGGAAACCTGCATACGGGACGGATCCTTCTAAGTTATAGTCCTTAGCGACTCTTACAATTCAAACCTAAGTTCGAAAGGGAGGGAATAATCTCCAACTAAGAAGGAGTTCTTACAATAAGAACAATTCACAGAAAGTGAACTCCTTCGAATCTAAGCTATAAATCTGGCAATAAGCTTAGGTAGAGAAGAAAGGGATCTAATTAACTCTAGAGTGAAGAACTAAGAATATTCTAAGAAGGCAAGTTCTTCACTGGATGATCTTTCGAGTTTGCTAGAGTGTTCAAAGCTTGAGCGTTTTTCCCTTGTATATTCCGTGCGTGGAGCTCGAATTTCTTCTCTATTTATAGTTGTGAGCTATGGCATATGTCCGTTGGAGACGACGATGCCACGTGTCACAAACTTCCAAAGAAAACGGCCATAATTTCGAACTTATTGCAAACGAGGCGCTTAATTACTGTACATGAGAGCAGCTTTACTGTATAGAGCAGATAGGGCGTTGTCGGCTTCTCATTGGTCGAGGTTTGTGGTTGGTGAAAATGTGTCAGAGTCAAAGTTGACTATTCAACCAACCTCGTATGATCTTCTGCTGAACTTCGAAAAGACTTGTGCGACTGGGTCGTTTTCTGTCGGACACAGTAGACTGGATAAGTCTCTGTCTTCTTCGACTGAGTCGTCTGACAGGGAGTACATCTACTGAGTAGGTCAGCTGGTGACTGCGAAGGTACTGAGCTTTGCATAGGTTCTTCTGCTGATGGCTTATCAGCTGTTGGACTGTCTTCTACTGAGGTGAAGACCAGCTTCTGGCTGAAGAACGCAAGCTTCTTACAAGGATGACGTGGGGTTCTGGAGAGTAACTTCGTCAGAAGATCAATCCAACAACTTACCCCGTACAGGACTTAGACAAAAGATAAACAAAATAAACAAGTCTAACCTATACATCATCTAATCCTAACGACACAATGAACGACTGATAACAGTTGGGTTTTGGGATCTTCAATTCCATAGTACTACTATAATTTCCCCCAATATTCTTTTAACCATTACTCAGCTGAGTATCATCTACTGACTCATAACCCAACAAGCATAATTCAATCTCCCCCTTAATGGTGACGAGCGATGAGGAAGAGAAGAGAGAGAAAAGGCTTTGGTGTTGATTCAAATATTATTGCAAAGAAAATAGAATGGAATTTTTACCTTATTACCCTTAATGATTAAAATGAAATGGGAAAAGAAAATCAAATATGGTTCAATCCTAACCACTCATCTCAAGATCTAAAGGCCGGATTTTGTTCCTACTTCCTACTATAAGGCCATGTTCCTAATTGATTATATATATATAAGGTGTGGTTCTTCTAAGAACCAATGCCCATATGAGATATGAGAACCACTCCCATCCTTTCCAATCCATTGATCACACCAAAAGAATGACCCAGATTTTAAGAACTGTCTACAAAAAATAAAGCAAATTTTAAAGAGAAAGGGTAAAATTGGAAAACTACTATATGATAATTTGAAAAATAAAACATGTGGTTCCCCCCTTCACATCGATATTGAAGTGGGATTAGTAGAATTTGGAACGACTCGGCATTTCCACAAGTGGTTCCTCCTTTCCAATCGATATTTCTTCGTGATTCCTCCATCTAATTGAGATTTCTTTGTGATTCCTTTCTTACAATCGAGAGTTCTTCGCGGTTCCTCCTTCCTATCAAGATTTCTTCGAGATTGAAACAAACGCCGCTTGAATCGACCGAATAAATCAAGGTTAGTTTCGTTGCTCAATATTTTCTCCTATTTTAAGCAACAATTCTTTGTACAAATTGTGCGAAATGCAATTAATTTTGAGCAAAATTGCATTATACATGAATTTGTACGAATTTGAAGTCTTAAATCTCTAATTGGTCAATACCCATTTTGTAAATCGGTGTTTTATAGTTCGAAATCATGGAATAGTGTCAATATGGTGTTCTATTGTGCAAAAAGTTTGAGTTTTTTTTATTATTATGCTCTTTTGTTCGCGATTCTTGCCTTGTATAGAATGTCATTTTGTGATTCTTGTCTTGCTTAAAAAAATATGTATAAGTAGCAGTATATTTATGCATAAGTACGTGCATTATTATGCATAACTATTTTACTGGTCTCGGCATGTATCTGAAGTTGTGTCACAAATCATGTAAAATTTAAAATTGTTTCTTTAATTTAGGATAAATATTGTATGCCGATAACCACCATATTGATTAATCTTGCTTTCATTCCATTAATCTTGATGTGATTCCAATCTTGATTTACAGACTTTGGTGGAACATACAATTGGCTATAGTTGATTTACAGAATTTGGTGGAACATACTCACCTTTTGTTGCAGGGGGTATATTTGATGAGGCACATGGAGACATTCAAATGAGATGAAGGGAACTGGAAGACATGAACTACTAAGAAAAACTTCAAACAAATAAGGTTTTTGAGTGTTCGCTGTTGTTGGACATTAGTGGACTTCATTGAAAACAAAATGAAGCTAGCAATTTGACAAGAAGCCTTTAATCAATATGAGAAAAAGAAGCTGAATATTGGATAGGTTGAGAATATGTTACTAGACAATGAGGTATGAGATTTGAAGGACTCGTCACTATTTCGCTATTACTTATGTTTTTCTTTCGAAACTAATAAATTTGCAATTTAAACTATACTTTGAAGGCAACATTATTAATTTATCATATTTTGAACGTATGATTAATCAAAGTATATTGTTATTTATTAAGTATTATATAACTTGTTTATGCATGGCAAAAATTTAATAATCAAACACTGATAATTATGGAATCAAATATGAGTATACATAAACATAAAACAAGCTAACATTAATCTGAGCGTAGATTTGCATATAATTAAAATGAAAACATATATAATAACATCACCAGTGTTGTGCATAATAAAGAACTAAGTTATGCATAATAGTAAATGACCACACTAAAACACATAATGAAATCAAACGTTGAAAATTATGGAATCAAAATGAGTATGCATAAACATTAAACTAGTTATGCATAAATCTGCACGTAGATATGCACGTAATTAAAATGAAAATATATATACAGTAATTAGGTCACCAAAATTATGCATAGACAAAAATAAATTTATGCATACTTCTAATTAAAGTTTGCATAGCAGTAACTGTCAATACTTAAACACACAATGTTCGGGAAGTTAATACAATTATAAAATATCCAACTAGCTCGAAAACTACGTGCGAGAAAGCTAATAATAAAAACAAAGTTTGAACAAATTTTCAAGAACATGAAAAACTAAGAAGAATCTTGAACATTAATGACTTTATCACAGTTTATTGAATCATGATGGGCCATCTGCTTGCATTTCCTACACATCCTTTTAGGCTTCATCTATTCTCGCAATTCCGCTTCCTTTTAAGCTTCAAAATCCAACAATAATTCATTAAAACGTGCAAGGTTTTCAGCAACCAAAGTCTTTGTTTTTCATCCAAAGACTCGGCCATTCATTTTCTACCATGCATGAAAAGATAAAGGATTCGACACAAATCAATAATAGAATATGCATAACATATAATCACGAACAAAGTTTCAGGCATATAGAATCCAATCACACAAAATTGAACAAAACACACACAAAAAAAAGCGAGTTTCACAAAATGGAATTCAAAATCGAATTTGCCCAAAAAACGATTCACAAGACGGTCTTTCCCATTACAATGTAAGGACTGAAAGAATGAAGGTCTAGAGAGTATTTTATAGATCCCTTACGAGTATCAAACCAAAGACCCACCTCCCTAATCTCTATAAAATAATTTCGCATGAAATGTTACGTAATTCAAAGCACAAATTCATAATAAAATATGCATAAACATTGTGTCGAACCTAATTGAACAAAACAAAAAGGAGTTTCTCAAAATGTAATTCAAAATCTAATTGCCCCAAAAGCGCTTCATAAGGCTTTCTCCACTATTACACCATAAGGATTGAAGGAATGAATGCAAGATCGATTGAAATAACAAATTGGCCTACCCAACCATAAATCTAGAAAACAAACATACCGAAACAGAAACCTGATTCGCGAACCAACAATTCACCAAAAACTAAATTCAAAACCAAAATAAGCAAGAAAACCTAATTCGTGATTTTCCACAAAAACCTACCATATAAGTCGGGAAACCATGTGTCTAAATACACCGGGAATGTCGGACGATGGTAGTCGGAGGATGCCGAAGAAATGAAGGGATAAGATTAGTTCTCATATCTCATATGGGGGTAAGAATCTCAAAAGATCTATTATATATATACATATATATATATATATATATATATATATATATATATATAGGGTAGAGTTCTCATGAGAACCAACTCCTCTATGAGAACTAAGAACTAATCAGGATCATAGATTATAATTAGATTAACGATCAGATTTCCCTATATATTATTAATATTTTCCTAATCTATATTAATGTAAGGGTATATTTGTAATATAAATAACACATAATATCTCTTTTTTAGGAAATATTAAATTCAATCTTATCAAAATATTGGAATGAATCAATAAACAAATAGTATGTAATACAATTTGCAAAAATATTGGAACATTTCCATAAACAAATACTCCATAAATAAATATTGGAGATATTTCCGCAAATATTGGAACATTTCCATAATCAATAAACAAAAAGTAATATGCAATACTATTTAGAGAATATTAAAATGAATCAATGCATAATTTCGAATGATGCATTATTTTTTTTTTCTTGTGCATAAATTTATTAAGTTTGATGCATATGTATAAAGTGTTTGATGCATATGTTTATTTAGTTTGATGCATATGTTTATTTAGTTTGATGCATAAGTTTTAAAAATATATCTTCTTCTCCGCCAACAATGAAAATAATGCATAGATAGTAATTGTTTAATGCATATGTATAAAGTGTTTGATGCATATGTTCTTTTAGTTTGATGCATAAGTTTTAAAAATATATCTTCTTCTCCGCCAACAATGAAAATAATGCATAGATAATAATTATTTAGTGCATATGTATAAAGTGTTTGATGCATAAATTCGAATATTTTGATGCATTCATATAAATGAATATGTACCTACTTTTTTATGCATAAATTTATCAAATTTGATTCATATGTATGAAGAGTTTGATGCATAAGTTTATTAAGGTTGATATATATGTTTAAAACAAACATTCTTATAACATCTATATTTATTAATGAAGAATTCTACTTCTTAGAGGCTACTAAACACGTAATTTTGATGAATTAGTAATTACATTTTGTTTCGTCTATTATATTTAATGTATATTGTCATTTCCTAAAATTAATTGATTAATTCTTTTACGAATAGTTATATACGGTAATAAATTAAAGTATTAATGTATTTGATGATATGAAAACATTAATGATCACATTAAAGGTATTGATAAATACATGAGATCATGGAACAAAATATGTTAATCTTCTTGAATTGAATAATTATGATATTAATTAATGGGAAAGTTTCGAACCGTCCAATTTTAGTGAATCAAAATTAATAATGTGAAATGGAAACATAAGGAAATGAATATAGAATATGAGAAAAATGAAATATTTTCATGTATAGGAAGCACATTAATTATGAAATGTAAAACAAATTACAACAATAACCTTCTCCTATTGTTTAATAAATAAAAAAGCATTGAATGATAGCTTTAAAAATAACCATAGATCAAAGAATATAAATGGTTAATATTGGTTCTAAATTCTCATATAGGAGTTGGTTCTCATTTAATCCTTCCCATATATATATATATATATATATATATATATATATATATATATATATATATATATATATATATATGAGTTCAAATGAGAACAACACATCTTGTATGAATTAGAAACATATCACATCCATTTGATCTAGACGTCCTACGGTCCAGATCATTAGTTCAATTAAAAAAGGACGTTGCACTTTCTGTTCAAAATAATTGCACAAAGTGTATTTTTGTAATCTTTTACTTAATATTAGATTTCGAACATATTTTCTCTCTCATTAGACTTAGAAAGAATTATTTTTTTCTCTAATGCAATTGTGCGGCGATTTTGTAGTCAGAGGCCAAAAATGATGGTTCAACTCGATTAATTAATTTGAATTTTAATCGTTTCAATCATTAGATCGTTTTTATTCTTATGTTCACCAGGAGCGAAAAATCAGAACACTAAATGTGCACTAAAAGGTGCAGTATTTTTTTTAATTAAATGTGCAATTTTAATTTTCATAATTTATTTCCTTCGACTCATCCTTCGAAACTTACTTAAATGTGCAAAAAAAAAATCGAGTTTTGATAGGAAATTCATTTGTTCCAAATTAGGTTCTTTTGTTAGAAATCCAAATCTATATAAGAAATGATGCAAATCATGTATTACAAGTGCTATAAATCATGATTAAGAAAATGTACATTTAATTTTGAAAAAAAGTGCACTATATTATCTGAAAAGTGCAAAGCGTTATATACTAATTAGACCAAAAGCATATTACGTTTCAACCAAAAGTGCAAAATTTGTTCACCAACAGAGGAAACGTAAATTGACAAATTTGTACAACAATTCAATAAAATTGGCGAACTATACAGAACAAAATCCATAAATTTGACAAGTATACACACAATAAATCAATACATAAGAACTTTCACCATTTCAAAGTTCCAATTTCAACGAATTAGGGTTCTAATTTCAGAAAATGTAGAAAGTTGCAAAAAAAAAAAAAAAAATCTCCTTCTATAGTGCTGCGAAGCGATGTGACCGGGTGAGATGTCGTCGTCGCCAGCGTGATCCAAAAGTACCTTCTTCGATGTATCTTGGTGCTTCCGTTGGCGACCTCGAAATGGGGTTGTGGGGGAAGGTTGGTTAGTTTTTGTTCTAATGCTTTTAAAGAGGGGAAAAGAAGAGCAGCCCATAAAATTATGTAGTTATTTTTCACAGATATTACAATGCGTTGTTTTTAGGCCAACATGCAAATTTATGTTTTTATAATTTGTGCAGTTACTTTACATAGAAAGTGCAACACGTTATTTATAGGCTTAGATTGTCTCCATCTAACGAGACTTACTTGTACATAATTCCTATAAGATGGATTGTTCTGACCAAAATCAACCCGTATACTTTAGAGGTGGTATTTTAATGATTGGAAACCTCCCCTGAGCTGAGCATCCTATAATTCAACTTGCATGTATAGAAATCGGCACACTATACCATATTATATTTATACACTCAGATTTAGATATGCACTGTCCAAGTTGGTACAAATTCTTCCATCTTACAAATAAAAGTCTCCAACTCTTGATTAATTGCTTCAAAATTAAGGAGGAACATGATTGGCAAAGACATGAAGTATCTCGCACAAGAACCATAATATAAAAATAAAACACGACTTTGAGCATTTAACTTGAGAGCTGACCGCAAGCCACAAAAAAGAGAATTTTGATCAACGTACGTTGTTGGTGCCGTAGCTAGGTATCAAGTTGTCCTACAAATTAATCTCCTCTCACGCATGATCTAAGCAAAGTAGGTAACCTATTATAAATTAAACTATATAGCTAGGCTAATTATTTATTAATCCAAAGTTTTGAAATCAAACCTAGTTGTGCTCGTCAGTTTTGGGGTAATATTAAGATGAAGAAATAAATGGGAAGGAAAGAATTCGAGAATCTTTGCTATCTGAGAAAAGGACAGAGAAGATGTAAGTAGCTGATAGTTTGCTGCTCTGCTCGGCCACACGAATATGTCGATAAGGATGAGAGCACTTTCATGTTGATGGATACATCTCTAAGTATTTTTGGCATTATTGAAAGTTTCATTTTGACCGAATGGTTGAAGAAAGACAGATGTATTTTGATTAAGTAGCTAAGTAGTTTGAATAGTTCATCCATCCTCCTTTACTGTGATGCCGACTTTTGAGACTATGAGGTTGACACAACGTTAACTAGCCAGATGATCTTTTTTATTTACATTAATGGATTCACGAGGCCGGGTAAATAAATTAAAAGCACCTTGTGTGATTTGTTTTACGTATACAACACAATTAAGTATAATAATATACCTCAAACTACACCTAATTGGTATGTGTTAGTTTCTGGCTACAGGTTGCTAGGTAGCAAAACGAATGCTCAACAGAAACCAGTCTCTGTCGTTATCGCGATTCATGAAATGAAACACGAGATAATACAAAGTCCGTTAAAAGACCAGATGTTCTGCAACTTCACTTGTAAAGCAGGCAAAACAAAAGGCCAAGTCAAACAAATGAATAAATCAAACTGCTTGTCTGGTATGGTATCCACATTGTTTCATTCTAGTGTTTCAGATCTCGGAGATCAAACAAAGCTACTATAACAGCCTCACTCACCACATTCCTCTGCTCCTGGAGATACAGTAATCTATCCAGCAGCAATACAGTTTCTAAAACTACGAGTTCCTGCACTCAATATTCGTGCATTTGATTTAAGACAAGATGCTAAGGAAATGCTAAATCCACTTAGTTTTTTAGGAAGAAACTTTTCACAAATGAATTTTATTAGAACGAGGTATTAAAAAGCACTATAGATCAGATATAGATATCACTAAAACACCAACGTGCATCTAATAAGCAGACATATACACATTTAGGCCCCGCAAATGCAAACCCTGATATCAAAAACAAAAACTTTCATGACTTCTCTAAATCTAAATAGAAAAAGTAAAAATGTAGAACTCAAATCAAATGGTGATTGTCGCTCATTTTCTACGGTATGATCTTTGTAGTCGCTCAAGTTTGTTCACAGCTGATCCTGAAAATGTTTCTCAACTTAACCCAAAACCTCGCCCAACACAATGGACTGAACTATTGAGAACATTAAGTATCACACGCAACCATATTCAACATGATAAAAGTCACATGATTTATCTTTGCTTTTAACTTTTAAAAAATCGAGCATGTCAAATAAGCAAACATGGAATATCATATTGATAACAGATACAGAAAAAAAAATTAAAAAAGAAAAAAAGAACAAAGGAAGAGAAATTGAGGAAAACTAACTTACCAAAAATTCTTCTGTTTCCTTCCACACCGTTGAATATTCAATATCCTCTGAATCATTCAATTCAAGCCGTTCTAATCCAGACTTGCAGAACTTCACGAACATGGAATATCTATCAACAGCCTTATACTCCTCATTCGAACATTCTTGATATGAATATGGATAATTAGGCAAACAAGTTTGAGCCCTGGTAGAACCTGCAAAAATATCAAAGAAAAAAAAAAAACAAAACACATGAGCAAAAATTGAAATTAGGATTTTCTATTTTCTGGCTTTAAATTTTATACACAAATAAGCTAACTTAAGCACTATGTTTTTTAAGAATAGTAAACCCACAAGTTTTCTGAGAGAAAAATCCAGCACCATTAGCTGAATCTGCATTAGCCTCCAGGATCCTTCGGCTGTGTTGGCGGCGCATAGCCTTGCCTTGATGGCCTATTGTAGGGTTTCTAAATATGATTTCAGGGTAGTACCGGAACAGAACCTTCAACAGAGTCATCTTGGTTAGTAATACTTCATTGGAAATTTGACATAGCTTACATATTTTAGTCACCAACATTGATAAAAATATATATAGTAGATATATAAGGTATGGATCTGGTTGGAACTTACAATTACATAGGAACTGGGACTTATGCAAAATCATTTTATTTTTTATGCATATTACTTATATTTTTTAGGCATAGAACTCTATAACTTTACAGGTCTGTCCTTCTGCATAATACATACAAGGATTATGCATAAAAAATATTCCAAAGCATATTCAATCTGAGCCATCATATGAATAAATAAAGGGCACAGATTGGTTCCTAGTTCCTATACAAAATCAAGTTCCTACATGATCCAATCCCTGTATAATTTATATATATATTAAATAATCCCTGTATATATATATATATATATATATATATAAAATAATCCCTGTATAATAATCCCTATATATAAAATCAAGTTCCTACATGATCCAATCCCTGTATATATATAATATATATATATATGTCCAAGTGATCTTAATAATCAGCTGCTGGCCTGCTGCTAACAACTGGCTCAGGAATGCTAGGGCTAAACTAAACTTAAGTTATTGATAAAAACTAAGGAAGTGCTGTGGTGTGTACCATCTGAAATGAGGCACGAAATGCATGAAGCTCAAAGTTGTGGAGGCCAACAGGTTCTCCCAAAACTCTCCATCTATCAGGACTGTAATTAAAAAATCAAGGTCAGCAAGATAATTGACGCTCACATAGAGCCACTGGAAATTATATGAACAGAGATTAGCAGAAGTACATGAAAATACTATGGTCCAATAACAATAAATCTGCTACATTAATCTTAATAAGGGTAAAATCATCTAACGTCAAAATAAAACAAATATTAGCTGAAGCAGCACCCAATAAAATACAATAACACACAGCCAAAGTCTTTCATCAGGTATAGAAGAGAAACTATCTCTATACAACAAGGTTCCAAACTTTGATGATTATTCAGATTTATGCATTTTAGTTATCTTGAACCCGAGCAATATAAAACCTCTCCAATATTCAATCTATAGCCTCTATTAGCTCCAAGAAGGCAAGTAAAAAAAGAAAGCTACCTGACATGCAAGATCACGGGCATTCTTTCCTAGCTTGAAACTTGCAGATTTAGCTCCTTTACTCATTGGGAAAAACCACATCGATTATCAGCCTCTACAGTATCATCTTCCGATAATAAGTTGTAACAACAACCAATGCTAATCACAGCTTTAACTTCATCACATTCCATGAATGTCCTAGATACATATAGCTAGAAGTTAGGCACTAATATAAGCAATTTAAGAGTTCGTTGTGAACTCATCCTGAAGAAGCTTAAATAACGAATACTACAATTAATTTCATGTACTAAACCCAAATACTAATGCCATGAACATCACCTTGGAACCTAGAAGACGGTACCTTATCTGTGCAAAAGAATAAAAAAGACTCTAGTACATATAGAAAATAAAAACTGTCCGACTTTCACCTGAGCATTGTCACTGAAAGATTTCCACATGCATGAAGACCAGCCAGAACCAATGAAGACTTGTTATTGGCTTTCAAGGATGAGGGAGATTTACTTTCATGAGTTCCTTCTAGGGCTTTTCCATCAACCTGTTCTTTGATAATACTAGGCTTCTCCAAATCATCTACTTGCACTAGAGAGCTGCTGACATCTTTCAACATTGCAGGGGATAGCACTTGACATGTGACTGTGATGGGTCTGTTGAAACCTTGATTCTCTAATCTGGTATGAGAATTTGCATGATAAAAGGCAAGAGAGAGTTCTCGCGATCAACATACAGATTTAAACGACATACATCCACAGAAATCCTAAAGTCACAGGGTGCTAGATGCAACAACAGGCCTCGCCTTTAACCACAGAGAAGTAATGAATTTGACCGGCTACCTATAAGTGAAGCAGAACAACTCAGTTATTAAGAAGAATCTCCATGTAAATTAGGAAAACAAATTATAAATAAAAAGTCTGTGTTCTATAATAAATGGACAAGGTAGGCTTTACAATAAAAGAGAATAATTATTTGAAATACAAGAGCGATTGCAAAGCATTAACCATTTGGCAGTACAAAAAATAATTAAATAAAATAACTAGGTGCTCCAATTTTTAAAACTTATTAAAACAGAAAATTGTTTAAAATATGAGAAGTAGGAAAGTGCGTGAGGCTTAGTTGGAAGGCCAACATGAATTTTGACCGAGTCCCTTGAGTCTCAACTCTAGTTTCTCATCCTAGCCAAATCGAGCAGAGGTTGAAAATGCTACTTCTAAACTGAAGTAAACTGTTTAATGGATTTCAGATTCTACACATAAAATATCGCCAACCAGAATTGGTTATAGTAATCATAATCAAATATCTTGTTGCACAAAAATTAATGATGATATCAGGCTATCAGCCTTTTCCAATGTACTCAGCAATCTACAAAAAAATCCTTGTAAGAGAGTAGGCATACATTGATTTGTTTCTTACAAGTAAATCAGAATCCTAGTCCACATAGATGACTCGGTTTAGTTTACCACGAATCGATTGGACTTATTACTACCCATTTGACTACTCTATTCATACAAGGAGTCAGGAAAAATGGATTTTTTTTTTCTCATAGGCGGACATATCAAACCGAAATAAGATCTTGAGTATTCCCTCATTTGTAGAGCGAGAAGTGGAAACTACAGAATATAAACTTTTTTATGAATAAGGATATAATTGATGGATCTGTAGATGAAGATGGGCACATATGCATAGAGAGAATATGGTGAAAGAGTTCTTGACAGTGCATGAGCGTGTGCAACACTGGTGAAGCAAAACGTAGGTCATTTATTTGCTAAACTTAAAGTGTTTGAATACCCAATTTTCTATTCCCATACCCCCTGAATTTGATTATGTTATGCAATGAAAAAAAACGAAGATGATGCTCATCTAATTAAGTTTCTGGTATGACTGTGACGTACCAACTATTTTTTTAATAGATTAATTAAATCAGCCAAGAGAGCCACAACAAGAAAAACACTTGCTCTTTGTGAAAGAATATCAATTCTGAGCATGTCAAGTAGGTCCATGAAAATTGAATGACCAACCAATATAAAAGTTAATAAATAAATATCACACCTAGATTTGCATAATTTAGCTGCATAATATTTCTCAATTCGCTTGGCTCGTACATCTGTTATGCTCCCGTGATGGGAAGAGGCATCAACTGCTAATACAGAAAGCTCGTGCTCAAAAGAAAGAACTTGAGCAAGGTAACCCTGTACAACCAAATCAAGGAGTCATTGAACTTAAAGTGTCAAGTAGGTCCATGAAAATTGAATGACCAACCAATATAAAAGTTAATAAATAAATATCGCACCTAGATTTGCATAATTTAGCTGCATAATATTTCTCAATTCGCTTGGCTCGTACATCTGTGATGCTCCCGTGATGGGAAGAGGCATCAACTGCTAATACAGAAAGCTCGTGCTCAAAAGAAAGAACTTGAGCAAGGTAACCCTGTACAACCAAATCAAGGAGTCATTGAACTTAAAGTGTCTAGAACAAGCTAGAGAAAAAAATTCCTCAGTAAGCATGAGCTACAGTGTGTGAGTATGTGTATAAGTGTATTTATATATACTATCCACGCAAAGCGAAGCAAGATGCAACACCTGACCCGAACCAACATCCACAACAGTGTGGGTCCAACAGTCCTAGCAACCGAACCAATAACAGCAGCGAGGGCTTCTATCTACTCAGGCGAACATCAAATATTATAAGTATCCTTCCAGTTCCACCATTTCAACTGTCAAATAGCGAAAATACATCACATCAACTCCAATGTATAAAAATGTGGTTTGTTAGCTTACAAGTAATCCTCTCAGATTTCAGAGATTTCAAAAGTCGGTTTTTACAGGAAAACTGAAAAATCTTAGACCTTTTTTTATTCCAACTACTTAGAAACTAACTTGTGACCTGACTGAACATCGCCATCCACCAACATAAAAAGGTAAAGATTCATTAGTAACTTTATGAAACTTCACTTTTATAAGCTGATCACAAAGTCGATTTACAGATGCTTGATACACATAATAATAGGGAAATAGTTCCGGCAAGAAAATTTAAAAAATGAAGAGCAAAAAGGCACAGGTAACCTACTTCATGTTTTTTCTTTGGGTTCATGCCTTGGGCAATGACATTATTCAGTGGTGCTATTCTCACACATGGGGAAGCCTGGAACACAAAGGCAGAAAGTCAATTCAAGATCTGTGATCCTAATGAGTTGCAGTGAATTTGCTCTCTTAGTCTAAAAACAGTTGTAAAAAAATAAAAGCATAAAGGAGATTGTATTGAAAGAATATCCCAGTGTGCATGAACAGGTTCTTGTTTTCACAAGAAAAAGACATAACAATATATTCTCAATGATAGAAGCAAATATAATATGATGTCATCTTTAACACAATAAACATAATTTGTCCACAACTGTGCAGGAAGGATTCACCATGATACAACCACAATTAAAACAATGAATGAATTTATGCAGGTTTTACCTCCTGTATATCTGCCTGGTCACAAGGAAGACAAAGAGACCTTACTGTAAGGACGTATTCCTTAAGTGAAGCAGGCCAATGATCCTGGCATGAGGAAAGCTAAGAGTGATTTTTAAACTAAGATTAACTATAGGAAGCATCATGTTTGAATCATAATTATGTTCATTTACCTCCAAGTGATAAACTTCAGCAATCATATAACAGAATTAGTTAAATAAAACAAGTAATGAAAAGATTTGAAGCAATGACTAGAAAAATCAGGGGTGAGCACTTGGTCTATTTTACCTATGTTGCCAATCAAACCAAATTAACAATTTATATGAAATCTAAAACCAAAACATTTAAGTTTAATTAACTAGTAGTCTTTTTGGTTTTGTTGAATTTGATTCTCCCTGATATGATTTCAACTTGAATTGAAACAAACTAAAATATATAGTTCAAGTTTGAAATGTATAATCATTAAGTACCAAAATGGTAAATCAAGAAAGACACAAGTTTTACTATAAAAGAAGTTACAGAACGGACACGTAAAATAGGCCATTTCTAGTCATCACTTCGAATTAAGATATAATGTCCTTGATCATCACTATTTATTAACCAAATTATCAATGCATTAGTGAATAATATATATACCACTATTAATATCATATCAAATGCATGATCGAATTGAAGAATTTTGAATTGCATGGTTGAATTAAAAACTGGTATGTTTACTCGCTTGTTAGGGTTCTTCAACGAAAACAAAACCCAAAACATTTTGTTATATTTAAAATCTGAAGGCCAGCGGTTTTTACTTCAGTTTTCCGCTCACCCTAAGAAAATATACTTTTCGTAGGTACAATTATGTCAGCGTAAAGCAGCCGCTGACGAAAACACCGCCTATATAACAGCACAAATCAATAGAAAGAAGAAAAACCTGGATCACGCCAGAAGGAATTTGCAGAAGTTTCCCCACAGGCTCTTTTCGCAGAAAATCCATCCACTCTCCATCAACTGCTTCCCATTGTCTATCCTGTTAAAATTCGCGCACCTTAACACACACTTGAAAAAAAACGAATTATCAATTTTTATATGATCAAAAGTTGTAAAAAAATCTGCCTTGAAGAAATTGACGAGGTGAGCGTCTACGAAGAATCGGTAAGGTTCGAGGAAGTCTTTTATAGCATGGATCCACTCCAGAGTTTCAGTTGCCGTCGTACACGAGTATTTGCGCTGGCCGCCGCTAGCCATGCTACCAGCAGCTAATCCCCCGCTTTCGATTTTGATTTCCTAAACGGTAAACTGCCGTTCTCCGCAAAATTTATCGATTTAAATTTTGACAGAAATCGCAACAAAGGAATGGCCCAGTGTACTTGTAACTGTAATTGCTTGTAAACCTTTTTAATTATGAACAATAAATAATTGGAACCCAATTCAAACCAATCGAAAGACGGTTTACGGTTCCAAGTGGAACCGTTATGGTTCCCGACAGTTTTATATAATCTCTCCGGTATCAATAAACATAGCTTGTTTTTTGGAAAATAGGCATAAAAAACCATTTTGATTAAGTACGTATGAATTTTAGCCACCGGTGGAAAAAAGATGAAATCTAACCATTTCTGGCAAAAATGATGTGGTGGGGTCCACAATAATTGTAATCGTCTAAGAGTTTATTTAAATAATTTATATATTTATTTGAAATCATATCTACTGAAAAAATTTGAATTAATCGCCATTGACTGTCATCTGGCGATAAACTTAATCGGACATTTTAATCGTCATGGCCTGTTGCCTAGCGATAAACTTAATCGGTCATTTTTAATCGTCATTGCTCCTCGCCTAGCGCTAAACTTAATCGCATACCAATAAATCGTGTAAAAAATATACTATTTGTATGCAACTTAATTATAATTTAATTATTTCAATTCGAATGTCTTTATTTCTACGAGTTCAAATTTGTATTATACTGAAAAAGAACATTCATATAAAATTATTAGAAATATAAATGAAAAAAAAAACTCGTTCCTAGCTATGATTTTTTCAGCTGCTCCCGACCTCTTGCAATCGCAACTACAACTACCCATCTGGAAAAAAAAACTACTTTTTTTTTTCTGACAAAAAGTAAAAGTTTATTTACTGTCATTTATTTATGTATCAACTACTGCATTAGTTGCCTCTCATTTGACAAGAAATTGGTACGAACTTTCATCTTGGCGAAAAATTTTTTAGCTACATCATATACAGAAGATGGATCCAGTAAGTTATCATATTTCACGTTTCTACAAAATATTGTTTGAATGTGTTTAAATACATATAATTATGTTGTTCGTGGCTAAGCGATTTAGTTTTATCGTCACGCGAAGTTAGGCGATTTTTTATGGTTTATAATCGCCATCAGGCAGTCAGTGTCGCTAGGCGATTATGGATAAAAAATAGCTATCGCTAGGTGATGTAGTTATTCGGTAAGTAATGATATAGTATTCGGTAAGTAATGATATAGTTGTATAATACTCCCTCCGTCCCATTATTTATGTCCCATTGGGACTGGGCACGGTAATTAAGATAGTGGAGGTAAATGTGTAAAGTTGTGGTGTAAAAGTATAAAGGGGTGGGGTCCACTTGCTTATATTGATTGTGGTCCACTCATTTATTTCTTTATTTGGTATGAGACATAAATAATGGGACAACCAATAGAACGGAGGGAGTATACATTGTCGAATATGTATTATTATCTGATGATGTATACTAATTACTCTGCTGAACAACTTTGCCAGCAAATCCATAATTGAATTTGTTGCACCATACTACAGAACAAACAATCTTGTGCTAACATATTCGCCGACAATCATGTCAATGCTGCATCCGGATCATTGGATTGTACCGCTTGAGACTTCTGTCTTTATGGTTCGTGCTCCTATAATTAATCGTCAGGCAGGTAGACCAAGGATGAGTCGAGCTCGACCTGTAGTTGAAAGCTCTAACAGGCGCCGACAAAAGTGCACTAGATGTCATAACATTGGCGACGGTCATAATAGAGTAATGTGTACTGCCCAATATTGCGGTTGGAGGTATGTCAAGTACCTAAGTTAATATATGTATTTTGTTAATATGCTAATATATATTTTTTTTGTTAATAACAGACGTGGACCTTAGTTCATTTCCACAAGATATGCATAGACCACGAGCACCAAGGAAATGCAGCAACTGTCATCAAATTGGTCATACAATCAGGAAGTTTCCGATGAATTTTGGCTCATAGAACTTTTGTAATATTGGAAATGTATAACTGTGATATCTCGTTATCGCCTGACGTTAATAGTTTTCGCTGGGCGATTCTGAATTTCTGATTTTGATTGCAAATTTATGACTTTGATTTTATCGCCTAACGGTAATAGATTATCGCTGTGCGATTTTGAATTTCGGATTTTGATTGCAAATTTATGACTTTGATTTTATCGCCTGACGGTAATAGATTATCGCCGGACGATTCTGAATTTCGGATTTTGATTGTTAATTTATGACTTTGATTTTATCGCCTGACGGTAATAGATTATCGCCGGGCAATTACTTGGTCATATAAACATTACATGATTTTTTAACTAATTTCTATTATTATAAATATTTATACATCAATCCTTATATAGAATTACTACATTTTGGACCACTATATGTCAATGTAAACATTATGAATCATTACATTTTAGATTAATCAATCTCAACTTTAGATAACTCAACAATGAAGTACCTCGAGTAAACTTCTTTGAGAATAAGTCTTATAGGTTGAGATTATAATAGAATCATGTAAATATAATAGAATCATGTAAATAATAGTTTGAGATTAATTATAGTTTGAGTTGAATTCATATTATATGAATTAAATTATCTGTTAACTCTAAAACTATAATAAAAACAAGTAATGATTTAAGAGGGTTTAGGATTTGGGAGGGTTTAGGAGTTTGCGAGGGTTTGGGGTTTGAGATTATAATAGAATATGTGTTGTTGGGTTATGAGTCAGTAGATGGTACTCAGCTGTCTAGTGGTTAAAAGAATATTGGGGGAAATCATAGTAGTACTATGGAATTGAAGATCCCTAAACCCAGCTGATATCAGTCGTGCTGTGTGTCTATAGGATTAAATGATGTATATGTTAGACTTGTTTTGTTTGATTATCTTTTGTCTAAGTCCTGTACGGGATAAACTGTTGGACTGATCTTCTGACGAAGTTACTTTCCAGAACCCCACGTCATCCTTGTAAGAGCTTGCGTTCTTCAAGCCACGTGATCTTCACCTCGAGGAGACAACCCATCACCGATAAGCTATCGCGAGAAGAACATATGCAAAGCTTCAAGTACCTTCGTTAGCCGCCACCGACCTACTCGGTAGATGTATTCCTTGTCGACCGACTCGGTCGAAGAAGACGAGAGACTTATCTAGTCTACGTGTCCGACGAGAAAATGACCCGATCGCGAGAAGTCTTTTCGAAGTTCGGCAGAAGATCTTACGAGGTTGTTTGAATAGTCAACTTTGACTCGACACATTCTCACCAACCACAAACCTCGACCCAAGGAGAAGCCGACAAAGCACCATATCTCGCTCTATACAGATAAAAGTTCGCTCTCATGTACGGTAATTAACTACCCCGCCGCAACAAATTCGAATTTATGGCCGTTTTCTTTGGAAGCTTGTGACACGTGGCATCGTCGTCTCCAACGGACATATGCCATAGCTCACATCTATAAATAGAGAAGAAATTCGAAGCTCCACGCAACGGAATAAAAAGGGAAAAACGCTCAAGCTTTGAACACTCTAAGCATACTCAAAGATTATCCGAGAGAAGAACTTGCTTTCTTAGAATATTCTTAGTTCTTCACTCTACAGAGTACTTAGATCCCTCTCTTCTCTAGACTAAGCTCATTGCCATATTTATAGCTTAGATTCGAAGGAGTTCACTTTTCGTGAATTGTTCTTATTGTAAGAACTCCTTCTTAGTTGGAGATTATTCCTTCCCTTTCGAACTTCGGTTTGAATTGTAAAGTCGCTAAGGACTATAACATAGAAGGATCCGTCCAGCCGCACGATACCCGCCGAGGCTTTCTCGGTTTAATCAACAAGTTATCCCGCCATTGCGGGACCGTGGACGTAGGATCTTGCGTATCCGAACCACGTTAAATCGCTTGTGTTCTTTACTATTTTATTGCATATCATAACTGTTCGAAATCATATGTTTGCATAAAACGTGTTTCTAAAGCGCACAGCCAAAAGAACTTGATTTGTGAAAAGCATTTTTAAAACTGAGACGAATCTCTGGGCCCCACACTTATCCGCACAACGTCTCCGACTGAGTTTCAACGACTGACAAAAGTTAGTAGAAGAACTCAGTAGCTGACCCACTCTGACCCAGTGATCGAAGGTTACTATTTGGCACTGTTCATCAGTTGCACTAAACAGCTCAGCTGTCCTTCGGTTTGAGAAGAAGAAACTGTGATCAGGTATATTCACCCCCCCCCTCTACACCTGACTATCGTCTCCGGACCAACAATTGGTATCAGAGCATCGGTGTTCTTCTGATTGTCGGCTCTGTACTACTGGTTCTCTCGAACAGATCCTTGAAAACATTTTCTCTGCACAAGCATCTCTTCTTTCATCCTTATACCCGTTCGCATAATGTCTGACATGTCAGGTATCAGGATGGTGCCGATGTTCTCAATAGAGAACTTCACGGTATGGCACGTGAGAATGGAGGCACACCTCACATCGCCGCACGACAAAGCATGACGGACGTCCCTGGAGCCCGGACCCATCATTCCCATGATTGACGGCGTTCGGTTCGCTACTGCAAGGGAGGTGTAGGAGCACAAATCGGTGCTAAGGTTCCCAAAGACAAATTAGCCTTCACGCCTGAAGAGAAAAAAGCTGCACAACCTTGGCCGAGTTGCGCGAAATGCTATATCCGACAACGCTCGGTGACTCTCATCTCGGGAGGGTGCGGGACCGCAAAACGGCAAAAAGAGCTATGGGATGCTTTGGGCGTACTGAGCCAAGGAACCCCGCGCATCAAAGAAAACAAGCTCGAATTAGAGCTTCGGAAGTTCGAAGCCTTTGCAATGGAGCCCGGTGAGACCATTGACAAGCTCGAGTGTCGATTTACAAACCAAGTCAATGTCATCAACGGTGGGGAAGGTGTTCACCAACAAAGAGATGAACACAAAGATCTTGAGAGCGCTACCTCGGCGAAGTGGCTTCCATTTGCTACTTACTTACGTCGCTCGATCTAAATGCTCTAACTCCCGATGTTATATTTTCGGAACTAAGAACGAAGGAATTTGAGCATAGTCTACCCCAAAGGTGTTCCAAGTGCTCCAGTGACACACGGATCGATCATGCTTTTAAAGCAACCGTCAACAAAAACCGGATCCAAACCGATTTCCTCAAGCACCGAGCGGTGGCCACTATCGAAACAAAATCTTGTGAGACTTCGTGCACTCGACCATTGGCCGTGATGGCTCTCAAATATCGGAGAGAAAAGGAGAGAGTCGAAAGCCGAGGAAATGCAACAGAAGTTTCTCCCTCGTGTAAGAAAGATTATCGAAAAGGGAAGAATCTAATCATTCTACCGAATGCGGGAACATAGAGCCCGCCGCGAGTCCATCTAAAGCTTCACTGGAAAAAGCAAGCAGAACATCCACCGTTATAACCGTAAGAAGGAGGGACACTATCGCACGATCTGTCCCGAACTCTCGGAACGCTCAACGAGCGAACGGCGAGCCGAAGAGATAAATTTGCCCAAAGAAGGCAGGCCTACATCGCCGGAGAGATATCCGACAACTCACTTGAGGAGGATACATTTATGTATTCCTCGAGGACGAAGCCTGCATTTGTAGCGGTTGAGATCGGAGAAGAGGTTATATTAAGGAACAATGAATACCGTCCGATGGCCGGAGAAGAGACCGAGGTAAACTCCAAACTTAATATAACCTCTTCTTCACACAAAGACACACGACACGTGCTCGGTCACGGATGATCCCTCTGGATGTGGTACAAGCATACGACGATCTCGCTAGAGGAACGCATTCAGTGAGCAGAGAGTTCAGCAGAACGATCCGAGAACCGGAGATGGTAAAGGCTGAAAATCGGAGACTTTCTTCGATTGTCGGGTCTCTACCGAGTCAGAGAATCTAGTTGCGAGACTCAAGGAAGAGATCGAATCTCTTATGACTAAGTCTCGGCTTCAAGAGACTCAAATCTCGGTCCGACTAAGGACAATTCGAGAAAGAGACTCGAAATAGCCCAATGGCCATCGGAAGTTCTCGGACGTACGTAAAGATTATGACACACTCAGGAGGAGTGACGAGGTCTGGCGAGGACTGATGACTGAACAGTACCTTGGAGCTAAGGAGAAGCTAGAAAGTATACTCAGAGCACAACGACCAACTGTCATGAAAGAAGGACTTGGGCTATACCCACAAAGCTTCTACCTCAAAAAGCTCAGAAGCGCTGGCTGATAGGTTTATCAGAGGAAAGGTGCAAGCTGCTGACACCACACCTCAGGCGAAGAACAAACAGAAAATGATTGCACCTCAGCCGAACAACAACAAGCAGCTGACCAAAGGTTCCAGCCCCAGGACACCGCGATCAAATTCAGGGGGAACCAAGAAGGTCAGATGGGCAGAATAGTACCATGAGCCACTGTACGAGCACTCGGCTCAGTACGGCTCGTACTATTATGAGCCCAGTGGTCGGGAGAAGCGCAAAGACTAAGAAGAAGAAAGCTCCCGAACCCAAAATCATCGCAGAAAGTCGGTATCTCCGAGTCCTCGTGGAGAAGAAAACTCGACAAGGTTCGAAGAAGAAGTCTCGAGACTTCTAAGGTTTCGAGGCGATTTGGGTTCCGAAATCACCCACTAACATGTAAGGACCCAATCGAACCAAAGGGTACCTAAAAATGCTTCGTTTTGCAGGTGCATAAGGACCCATGGATAGTGGACAGTTGGCCGCTCAAGACACATGATATACCGAGAAGAGCTCTGTCGACCAACTATATACAAGAAGATGGTCCCTGCACTGAGTTTGGTGACAACTCATAAAAGGCTACACAAGGGGATATGGAACGCCGAATATTGGGACCGCTTGGCCTCAAGAGTAACATATGTTGAAGGACTTCAACATAATCTCCTTTCTGTCAGTCAATTCTGTGATAATCTTAACAGAGTAATTTTTGACGCTGGTTTCTGTGATATTGTTGATAAATTTACAGGGAAAACAGTGTTATCAGGTTCGCGAAAGTAAAATATATACGTTGCTAACTGGAATACCGCAAAACCTGAGGCTTGCTTGCTTGCACAGACGAAATCTAGTGACAAGTCAGGATGGCTATGGCATAAGAGACTCAGCCACCTGAACTTCAAGACTATGAACAAGCTCGCCAAGAACTCTAAAGTCAGAGGACTGCCCAACGAATCATTTATCAAAGATAGAAATTGTGAAGCATGCTTGAAGGGAAAGCAGACAAAGAGTAGCAATCCACCTATTCCTTCACCTTCCACTGATGGAATCCTTCAGCTGCTGCACATGGATTTATTCGGGCCAGTTTCTCCAGTGACTATACGAGGCAAGAAGTATGCCCTTGTTGTTATAGACGACTACTCAAGATATACATGGGTAGTCTTCATCGCCAACAAATCTGATGTCATGATTGAGTTGCCTGAGCTAAATGCCCCTGAACCTGGAAACTCAGTAGATCCTAACATTCTTACTGTACTGCTGCAATCTCAGAACAGTACTACTGAAATGCCTAACACTCCTACTGATTTTGCAGAAGTAGTATCAGAAGAAGAAGCCAGACTCAGATGTTCATGGCTTGACGCTCATTCTTCAGATCTCATAATAGGAGATCCATCAGCAACGATAAGAACAAGATCGAGATTAAATCAAGGAGAAAGCTCACTTTATTCTTGTTTCTTGTCTACAGAAGAACCTCAGTCGATAGAGGACGCACTTAACGATGCTGACTGGATCATCGCCATGCAAGAAGAGCTGAACTAGTTCGTCAGAAACGAAGTTTGGGAGCTTGTTGACAGACCTAGACATCAGCATGTGATCGGTACTAAGTGGGTCTTCAAGAGCAAGCGTGATGAAAACAACGTAATCGTCAGAAACAAAGCTCGACTAGTTGCCAAGGGATACAGTCAAGCAGAAGGAATCGACTTTGATGAAACTTTCGCTCCAGTCGCAAGATTGGAAGTCATTCGTCTTTTCTTAGCCTACGCAACGCATCAAGGATTCAAAGTATATCAGATGGATGTAAAGTCAGCTTTTCTGAATGGCGTATTGAAGGAAGAAGTCTACGTGGAATAAGCGCCCGGCTTTCAGCAGGGACATCAGGTGTACAGACTTTGGAAAGCTCTGTATGGGTTAAAACAAGCACCCAGGGCTTGGTACGATACCCTATCAGACTTTCTACTTTAGAAAGGTTTTCAGAAGGGGACAGTAGATCGCACCCTGTTCAGCATAAAGTCAGGAGATGACATCCTACTGGTGCAAATCTACGTGGACGACATCGTTTTCGGCTGCAAAAACGAGACCATATGCCAGCAGTTTGAGAAGATGATGAAGGAGAAGTTCGAGATGTCTATGATGGGAGAGATGAATTATTTCCTTAGATTTCAAGTGAAGCAATCACCTGAAGGAATCTTCATCAATCAAGCTAAATACACTCGAGATCTTCTCAAAAAGATTCGGCCGCGATTCGAGCAAGCCGGTCAAGATCCCCATGAACACAAATTTTAAAATCGATCTAGACAAAGAGAGGGGCTTCGTTAACTCTACCGATTATAGAACTATTATTGGTTCTTTATTATATTTAATGCCTAGCCGACTCCGACATAACTTATCTTTGTAGGTGTATGTGCAAGATTTCAAGCGGATCCCAAGCGAAGTCATCTAGACTCAGCAAAGAAGATTCTCGCGATATCTAAGAGGAACACCGACGCCTGGGTTATGGTATCCCGATGATGATAATCTTATACCGACAAGTTATTCGATGCCGATTATGCGAGATGCGGGATAGATTGAAAGTCGACTTCCGAACGTGTCGGCTCCTAGGCAAAGAAGCCGATGTCATGGTTTTCAAAGAAACAAGCACTCGGCAGCAACGTCCACTACCGAAGCCGAGTATATGGCTCGCCGGAAGTTGCCGTGCCCGGATCCTTTGGCTTCGACAACAACCGAGAGATTATGGTATCATTCGGGAATGAAGTGCCCATCTACCGTGACTCCACAAGTGCTATTGCAATAACTCGGTA
Source organism: Lavandula angustifolia (assembly GCA_028984105.1). Lineage (NCBI taxonomy): Eukaryota > Viridiplantae > Streptophyta > Magnoliopsida > Lamiales > Lamiaceae > Lavandula > Lavandula angustifolia. The sequence goes on along the minus strand of CM054818.1, from coordinate 12,176,405 downwards.
ATCCAGCTTCTACATACGAGATGCAAGCACGTGGATATCCGACACCACTTCATCGGAGACCATGTCGAGAAGAAGGATATCGGAATGGAGAAAGTCCATACCGACAAGCAAAGGGGCGCACATACCGACCAAACCACTAGCCGAGAACACATTCAGAGAATTATCAGTTGAGCTAGGTCTACTGGATCCTACTGAGTCACGTCAGTAGAAGAAAACTACGGATAACTGCAATTGGCAAAAATTGGTATCAGACGGGAGGAACCAGTATGACAAAGTCGGATGATCGACTGATGATTCGGTTGGGAGAATCATACTCGTACACATCAAGGGGGGAACGTGGTCTTCAAAGACGTCAACCATCCTCCTAAGTCTTAACGGTAACCGGTGATCGTAAGAGTTCGATCGAAGAGGTTTGCGTAGTATTGAATACTTAACGTTTTTGTTGACATGCTTGCATTTATTATATCAGTCGCTCGCATTCAGTAGTTAAGAAGCATTTATTTCTCGCCATCAATTTCTTTAAGGAATGGTCAGTAGATACCGTTCTCATTCAAATTGATTTGGTAATTAATGCTGCCTGCAGCGCATTTAATACATGTCTTCTCACATACCCTTATTACGCATCATCCTACATAGGGTCTATAGTATAGGCGGATTTGTAATCATTCGACTTTATAACATTTATTCTCGTATGAGATAACATTGAAAGATTAAATCCTGACCGTTCGATCTAAACGGTTATTAAGCTTGATCTTATAAAACCTTTCAACTTCTCTACTCGACTCATTTTTCCGCCACTTCCACTTTAGAGCTCTTCTGCAAATCAGTTTTTCCTCAAAATCTCTAAACTAATCTGATTTCTAGCATCCACAAGCTCTAAACTACTTGGTAATGTATTAAATTCTGCTTAAAACTCTACTGACTCATTCTATTTTCAAGTGCTAACAAGTTATTTTGTAGATTTTAATGGCGAATGTTCATGACCCCTCTGATATGAACGAGATCATACTCTCACGGATTCAGTTCGAACCCACAATGGCGCTTCGTCAAGTGGATCTTCCATACCTTGAGCCTGTCTTCGAGGCGCTTGAACAATCTGGACTTCAATGGCTCGTATCCAAGCAGCCTAGGGCTTATCTGCCGAGGCAAGTTGCGGAAGTATACCTCAACTGGAGGACTCTCGCGTCCGGAGGAGAAGAATCTTCCTTCTCGTATATGCAGGAGGTTATCCCAAACTCGTGGGATGTGAGTCAGCGCGTCTTCAACATCCGAGATGCTTTGGGACTGACGTTTGATCTCCCAGATAGTGGTGTTTCTCCTATTGGCTACAAGGAGAAGGAGATGAACACGTATGTTCAGAAGTTCTGTGGGAGGCAAGACATCAGTTTCAAAACTGCCCTACCAAAGAACCTGCTGCTACCTCAGTACAGGGGGCTCGCCTACATTGTGTCACATATTCTGACGAGCTCCCGCAGATCTTATGATCGATTGTCTAAGCCACGTATTCACTGATGATGGTTATAGACGACGGAGTCCAAGTGAACTGGACAGATTATTACGTAGCCGAGCTGAAGGCTCAGGCGCAAAAGTTCACCACCTTACTCACTGGTGAGCGGAAGATGATTAGCCTTGGGAAGCTACTGTATGGGACCAAGATGTCCATACTGATCGAGCAATCAGTAGCGAGGAATTCTTCGTTTGCTGACGCCAAATACTTCAACAGCAAGCTAATAAAATTAAAAACTAAAGCAGCTGCCGAGAAGTCTGTTGGGCGAGGGCCGCCTGATCAGAAGAGAGAAAGATCAGTTGTTGTTTTGCCCCCTCGCGCCGACCCTCCGAAAAGGAAAAGGCTGACTAAAACTGGACCTACTAAGGTGCCAGTAGAACAAGCTAAACTAGCCTCTCCTCCTCCTACTGTAGAACACATTCTTGACTCCGACACAGGAATGGAGGGAGCCACACTTAAGGATAAGGCACAAGTGATCAGCTCCGAGGAGACTCAGTCGGACGTCAGGACTCCGACTCAAGAGACTTCCTCTGAGTGGACGACCATCCACTCTACTCGCCTCCAAGCTACAAGAGAAGTCCACTCACAGATCCCTGAGATATCTGATCATTTAGATCTGGTGGAAATAGCCATAAGGGCTAGAGTTCAGATGCTGCTGAGGTTCCTGAGTTGGGACATACTCGAAGAGATCATAAGGACTCAGATAGCTCTTTCATTACTTGCTGAAGAGCAAGAGTTGCAGTCAGCAATTGGGTTTGGGGAACCAGCTGATCTAGCAACATTCGAAGATTTAAGGGCGGCAATGCTCTATCTGCTGAGCTTGCGCACCTCAGTGCTCGGCGACAGTCATTCGCCACCATCTCCTCCTGATAATGAGAATAATGGAGATAAGGATGAGGAGATGGAACAGGCACCACCCAAGGATGCAGAGTTGGGAGGCTCTGCTGAGGGTCCCACTCCCCGCGAGAAGGGCAAATCACCACCTCCGTCCACATCAGGTGATGCCCCGGGTGCCTCGAAGCGCAGTCGAGAGCAACTACTCGCGATTTATGAGCAGAGGATCGGAACAAGCTCGTATCAGATACAACCAATCGGTTCCGTCACGTCTAAGTTGGTGAACAAGGCCATAAGACGGCAAGGGAACAAAAATCGTCTCTTAGCCAAAGATGTTCATACAAAATGGGCTCAGTATACTAAGGCCCAAACGGCTAGTCTATCCCGACTAGTTGAAGGCGTGAAGAAAGTCTCAGAAGCTCCTACTCCTCAGCTGAATATTCAGGAGATAATTGAGACTGCCTTAGCAGCTCAGAAGGTAGATTTGGAAACACAGAGTCAGCAGCTCCTTCAGACACAGCAGAAGATTTTCTCTGAGCAGCTGGCTCAGGCTCTTGCGTCAGTCAAGGCCGACATGGAAGAAAGGAATAAATTGGCCACCTCCCACCTCTACAAACCGCTATAAAACAACGGGCGGAGGCTCTTAAAGCCATTCGTAAAGAGATGACAGATTCCCACGATCGGCTCTGCTGAAACTCCGTCAGGAGTCGACCGCAGCCTTAAACAATTCGTAGCCGATCAAGGAAAAGATTGGGACATGTCATCGCGACCTCGTCAAAGACTTCGAATCCACTACCACTCTCATTAAAGAATCGAGCCTACAATGTCGAACGAGAAATCAAAGCCATCTCGATCTCACCTCTCTAAGGCGGATGATGCCAAAAAGGGGGAAGAAGAAGCAAAGGAAGAAACCGAGGCGGAACCGGGCCGCGGTCGAGCTGGTGGAGGAAGGAAGTAAAGGAGAAGGGGCCAAAGCTACCAAGGAGAAGGGTCACCGCCGCTCGGGACTGGACCCGGTTCAGCTGTACTCCCGCCGGAATACACTCCTCCGAGGCGCAGACGGTGATCGAGGCGGCTCCCATCTCATCCGCCCAAACACATAGACGAAATTGCAAAATTCTTGGATCAAGAAGAAGGAGAAGAGCCTCAGGTATTGCCACCGCAGAGATCGGGGAAGGAGATCAACACTGAACCCATTTCTCCATCTTCCCCGGCTCGCAAGTTCAAATCAAGAGGGGAGCAAGAAGCCTGTGATCTTCAGATTGCTCAACGGCTTCGTGGATAAGCTTGATCATGAGCATCGGTGGAAGAGGCTAAGAAAAGCAAGAAGCCAAAGAAAGGTGTTGGAAAGACTAAGGCCAAGAAGGCTGAGGAAGAGAAGAAAGCCCGGGAGGATCTAGCCAAGGCCTTAGTGTCTGAGGTCCAGTCAACTGCACAGAGTTATTATCTGACTAATCTCACACCTGAGCAGGAGGTAGAGAACAGAGCTACTTGGGAAGCCACGCTGCAGGGACTAAATCTCAGGAGAGGAGATACAAGGGCAGCGGCTCTCAGAGAGAAAAAGAGGATAGCTGACATGGCCAAAATGATTAGCCTATCCACAAAGCCAACAACTGATCCAAGGAAGCAGATTCCACGAGGATCCAAGTTCAGAAGGGCACCTTATATCAAGAACGAGCCTACACCTCATGTGGATAAATGGGTGCCCCCGGTAGAGTTCAACGAGCAGTGGGAGGAACTGAAAGAAGACTTTATTAAGGGATACTATGTGTGGGGTATCTATGAGTCTGACAGACCAGCAGATCAACACTTTGATGAACTTATCAGTCGATTTGATATAGAGTTCAGGAATCAGATCCGTCAGATCATGGAGAGAGAGAGAAAATACCCTTCAGAGCTCCAGCCTTCAGGCGAATCCCTCCTCCTAGGATTACTCGCGGCGTGCTGTGCACAAAAGAGATTGAGAGAGAAGTAGAAGAAGATGCTGTTCATCTATGTCTGAATATGAACGATCCAGATGATTATGAGGAAATCCAGGTTCTACGCTCAAGAGTCTACAAGTTTTACTACCTGGACCCTGACTTTAAGAAACGCACGAAGAATTTCAGAAGTCAGACTTGATCTCTTATCTCATATTTGTTGTAATATTAATAGGACCCATGTACTCTCTGTCTATATATATATATATTGGTTCCTATTGCTTGCCAGACAATTACTCATTGTCTCATGGCTTTTGTTTGTGTTTTCTCACAACTGATCACTAAGTGATCTGACACACACTCACATAACCGTTTCTCTGATTTTGCCTATATCTCGCCACTCGACTTGATGTTTTATTGATCATCTTGATTGTCTTCTCGATGAATCAGGGGGAAATTGTTGTCAGTAGATTAGCTCTCCGTTCCTTATTTTAGAATAGAGGCTAGATGGTTAGAAATAGAGGTTTTGGCATTAGAAATAGAGGTTTTGGCATCATCAATTAGGGGGAAATTGTTGGGTTATGAGTCAGTAGATGGTACTCAGCTAGGGCTGTTATCGAATCGAGCTTTTATCGAATAGCTCGGGCTCGAGCTCGATAAGGCTCGGCTCGAATTCGATAATATCGAGCTCGAGCTCGAGCTCGAGCCTCATATTGATATTCGATAATTAATCGAGCCGAATTCGAATATTGCAATATTCGGTTCGAAAGCTCGCGAGCCCGGCTCGATTAAATTACTTTAGATTTTGGGTACCGAATTCGAGCTTTCGGTACCAAATTCGAGCTTTCGATCTTGAATTAAAAAATTAAAAAAAATATTATTTTCTTAATTTTATCGAGCTTTCGAATCGAGCTCGATACCAAAATCGAGCTTTCGAATTGAGCTCGAATACCATGATTTTTTATCGAGCCGAGCTCGAACCTGAATATAAAGCTCATATCGAGCTAGAGCCCGAGCTCAAGCCTGAGCAAAAATGGGCTAATCGAGCCGAGCCTGTACAAAGCTCAGCTCGACCCGGTTCGATAACAGCCCTATACTCAGCTGTCTAGTGGTTAAAAGAATATTGGGGGAAATCATAGTAGTACTATGGAATTGAAGATCCCTAAACCCAGCTGATATCAGTCGTGTTGTGTGTCTATAGGATTAAATGATGTAAATGTTAGACTTGTTTTGTTTGATTATCCTTTGTCTAAGTCCATTACGGGATAAACTGTTGGACTGATCTTCTGACGAAGTTACTTTCCAGAACCCACGTCATCCTTGTAAGAGCTTGCGTTCTTCAGCCAGCAGCTGATCTTCACCTCAGTAGGAGACAGTCCATCAGCTGATAAGCTATCAACAGAAGAACATATGCAAAGCTCCGGCACCTTCGCATCGCCCGGTGACCTACTCAGTAGATGTATTCCTTGTCAGCCGACTTAGTCGAAGAAGACAGAGACTTATCTAGTCTACTGTGTCCGACAGAAAACGACCCAGTCGCACAAGTCTTTTCGAAGTTCAGCAGAAGATCTTACGAGGTTGTTTGAATAGTCAACTTTGACTCTGACACATTCTCACCAACCACAAACCTCGACCAATGAGAAGCCGACAGCACCATATCTGCTCTATACAGAAAGTCTGCTCTCATGTACAAGAATTAACTACCCCGCCGCAACAAATTCGAATTTATGGCCGTTTTCTTTGGAAGCTTGTGACACGTGGCATCGTCGTCTCCAACGGACATATGCCATAGCTCACAACTATAAATAGAGAAGAAATTCGAAGCTCCACGCAACGGAATAAAAAGGGAAAAACGCTCAAGCTTTGAACACTCTAGCATACTCAAAGATTATCCAGAGAAGAACTTGCTTTCTTAGAATATTCTTAGTTCTTCACTCTAGAGTACTTAGATCCCTCTCTTCTCTAGACTAAGCTCATTGCCATATTTATAGCTTAGATTCGAAGGAGTTCACTTTCTGTGAATTGTTCTTATTGTAAGAACTCCTTCTTAGTTGGAGATTATTCCTTCCCTTTCGAACTTCGGTTTGAATTGTAAAGTCGCTAAGGACTATAACTTAGAAGGATCTGTCCAGTGCACAGATACCTGCTGAGGCTTTCTCAGTTTAATCTACAAGTTATCCTGCCATTGTCAGGACCGTGGACGTAGGATCTTGCGTATGCGAACCACGTTAAATCGCTTGTGTTCTTTACTGTTTTATTGCATATCATAACTGTTCGAAATCATATGTTTGCATAAAACGTGTTTCTAAAGCGCATAGCCAAAAGAACTTGATTTGTGAAAAGCGTTTTTCAAAACTGAGACGAATCTCCGGGCCCCACACTTATCCGCACAACGTCTCCGACTGAGTTTCAACGACTGACAAAAGTCAGTAGAAGAACTCAGTAGCTGACCCACTCTGACCCAGTGATCGAAGGTTACTATTTGCACTGTTCATCAGTTGCACTAAACAGCTCAGCTGTCCTTCGGTTTGAGAAGAAGAAACTGTGATCAGGTGTATTCACCCCCCCCCTCTACACCTGACTATCGTCTCCGGACCAACATGTATAAATAAATTAGATTGAATTAAATTATTATATTTTGAGATTAATTCATATTATATGAATTAAACTATCTGTTAACCCTAAAACGATAATGAAAACCCGTAATTATTTGAGAGGGTTTAGGGTTTGAGGGGGTTTAGGGGTTTGAGAGGGTTTAGGGTTTGAGAGGGTTTGGGGTTTGAGAGGGAGTCAGGGTAATGGGGATCGCCTAGGCGATTATTCCGTCAAGCGATTACTAACACTTCAAACGATTAACAAGTAGCTTGAATTCTAACTTCCGTCAGGCGATTCGACCAATTTACTTGGCGATTACTAACACTTCCGTCAGGCGATTCGACCTATTTACTAGGCGATTACTAACACTTCCGTCAGGCGATTCGACCAATTTACTAGGAGATTACTAGATGATTCTACCAATTTACTGGGCGATTACTAACACTTCCGTCAGGCGATTACCTGTTTCAATCATTTTAATTTTACAAGGCGATTACATAAGGATGAACATTACTACAGATCCATATACATATTCATATCCGTAATTAAATCTAAACCACCTTCAACATACATATCAAAAAATCAAGTTCAATTACAGGAAGTAAGGACGGTAGAACATACTAAAAATCCTTAAACTTATAAATTTCTTATACTCGATAAGCTCTGCTAGATTATGTTCTAAAGGTGGGAAATCTCCTAACATCCTATCCATGTACATCATGACGAATGTACCACATTGTCCAGCATAAATCTCAGACTGCCGATATTGTTCGTCTTTTGGCATCTTTACCAATCGAAGCTCATCAAAAATAGGTCGCCTCATGACATGGGTCCAGTACCCAGCTTGCTCTAGTGCTCGCGGTAGGAGTCTCTTAAGACAACACAGCTCTCGATCTCTTTTCATGTACTTCTCATCGTCAGCTGGATCATCTATCAATTGCCACAACAAAGAGTCATAGAGCTCGATTGTCCACGAGAGTAGATCAATACGAACTATAACCCAATGTTGTGACTCACTAAGAGGACAAATTATAACGACCTACAACAAGAACAAATTCAGTTAAAAAATAATAGGAAAATTATTAATTATACTTCTCATGCACTACATTTACCCATCGACGTGCAAGCCAAGACTGTGATAATAGATGCTCCTCTCCCTTGATAATGCTAACTAATATATCCGGCACTGTCCAATCTTCATATTCGCAGTTCGCGGTTGATTCATGTCGACCATCTTTATTATCTGGATGGAGAGTGTCCCATGCACCTTTAAGTATACCCTAGCGACAAAAAAAAGTTAGCATTAAAAAATAAGTTAATTTAAAGTTTAAAATCCTAAACTAACACTTACAAAAAACTTCAAATCAACCACAACAGTGTTTTCAAACGTAACGCCTTTCTTTAGATTGATCTTGTGTTTGAGTCTGTTCACTTGGTACACCATGAAAAGCTCCATGGCCTGCATAAAAAACAATTATTAATGTAAATTGCATTTAGTAGAAAATATGTTTAAATAGAGATACTTACCTGACCATCGGTCTCCACTGATGGGTCCTCAACGAAGACACACAACCAAATATCAATTACACTGAAATCGATTACACTGATCGATATCCTCAACGAGGACACTGTCGCACCCCGATTTTCGGAGAAGGGCACGATCATCAGGGTGCGACTAGGGGTTGGAGAAAAGAAGCGGGGAAAGAAATAGGGTCTGTATTATTTGGAATAAATCAAGGGGAAAGCCCGATAAATTGTGTAGAAAATCTTTCCATAACGAATCATGCTAAAACAAAGATGACAACTGTACTCAAGAATTTTATATTCAAGGACTCGACTCAAATTGAGTCCTTAAGCAATTAATCAGCAAAGCAAGCAATTAATCATCAAAGCAAGTATCACAGGGCCCAAAAATAATAACAAGATAAGCCCATCAGAGTTCTTAATAAAAGTATTTGAACTTAAGCGGAAGCAATATATAATATAGATATACATCAGAAATCCTCGCCTCAGCTTTGCTCGTCACCACCGTCCGCTCAACCTGAAAACATTTTGAAAATAATTTGGGCTGAGTGTACTCAGTGGGTGAAGCAATTCATAAACATTTTTATAAATAATTTATCCATGCATAAATCGTATGACTTGGAAGGTTTTGAAACAAAAGCCACTCCCAATCATACTAACATTTATCTCCTTGTGTGCGCACTGTCACGTTCTACTGTTACTCTTACTCTATACCTCCTTACTCTTGGACTTTGGGCTACAACCCAGTGAGTCCCATAAACATCTGATCTCGGGTCTTCACCCAGAGATCCCAACCGTTAGACTTAAAGCCGAAGCACATAGGTCCTCTCCCTTGGTTAGCACACAATGGAGATCAACCCATTGCACTACTAACAATGGTGTACACAATTCTCACTAGCGTGTTAGGCTATTCGAGAATCTCGATCGATTAATTCAGAGCATTAAACAAGTTGAACGCACAAAAACATTTTCATGGATAAACATAACATTTCATAGAGCTCAATAACTCAAAATAGTTTTGAGAAAGTAAAACCTACCTTGCGATTGTATAATAATAACCTGCTTGCTCAAGTTGATCAAGTGTTACTTCTCTCCTTCAATAAATCCTACAAAAAGAATCCTAAACTTATCTGATATTCCAAATGCTTACTACTCAGTAGCCTAACAACTTTCAAGTCTTAATTTCCAATATCATCTTTCAACATTAGGTACCCACGATATTCTAAGTTAACTTATGTCCCTATGCACCAAGATTCTTATGTTAATAACCAAGATTGTATCCAATTATCCATGTAATAAGTTTCGAAGCCCATGCCGACAATAATTATGCTCATCCTGCAGGCTTAAGCTGCCAAACGATTTCATGTTAGTATTCTAATTAAAACTCTTAAATAAAGGTATCAACTATGTCAGAGGAGGACAACCGACCTGATATGATTATCTATATCTTATTAACTATGCTCATGTATATTAATTTTGAAGTGGTTGACCAATTGTCCATCTAGTTGTACAAATTGTTTATTATCCTGAATCTATTCTAAATGGTTAAATATAGTTATGAAGATTTTTTTATTATTTTAGAATTTCAATTAATATTCCTGCTCCAATAACAATTTCGTTCGGCAATTATAAATTGAAATCAACTCCTTTAAATTAGTTAACTACATAAATATTCACCTCGGATTAGCAATAAATATTTCCCTAATAACCTCTCTTGTAATAGGAAGTATATAGGTAACACTTTAATTGTAATTACAACAATTAAGAGGTTGGAATTATTATTTAATTCTTTCATCTACTCAAATTTAATAGAGCTTACACAGATTTAAGTAGATCAACTTAATTTGGTATACCCTTGAAAGTCATTTATAAATAGGCATAATTATATCTGTTAATTTTAACCTCAATGAGGATCTTACCTTGAACCTGCAATGTTTCTCGCTAGATTTTCCAGGAGTGGAGATCATACGGTTTCTACAGAAAGTAAAATGGTGAAGTATTTATGTTGATTAATTCTCCCTATTAATAGAGGGCCTTAATAGTAAAATAATGGTAGACATGTGACATAGTTTAGTAGACCTAATCATTTCCTTTCTCATGCACTAAGACAATGAGACACGTGGAGTGAGGATCTTCTGCCCATTTGGGTGGATCACTACATGTCCTACCAATAAGGTGAGGACATCTGTTAATTTATTATAAAAAGATGGTCCACTAATACATGCGTGGCGGAGCGTGATTGGTGGGCCACCAAATGGTCCACCATTTTTTGGGACAGAGGATCCCCTCCCGAGACACGTGTGGGGTGAGATGTTATGTTAACTTAGTGATGAGTTTTTTTTACTATTTCTATCCAAATACTACAACACCTTAATTTTATATATATATATATATATATATATATATATATATATATATATATATATATTCTATTATTTTTATTTTAATCTTTGCTTGCTTATCTGGATTGAATCAAGTACACACTGTTACCAAAATATTTATCAAACCTTGCCAAATATAATATTCTACTATAAGCTAACGTATATGCATGTACAACCTAGAGACATATATTATATTTATTTTGTACATGATAATGAGTGCTCTAAAATATTATATCTTTACCTATATTATTTTATCTCTACCATTAATTCATGAATATACATGTATATATATATATATATATATATATTTATGCACAAATCCTTATTCAACATGAAATAAAATTCGTACTCTAAATATTTAATTTTTCTATTAGAATTAAAAGAGTTTGATTCGGAATGTGAATCTTCTAATCTATAACTAAAGAATAAACTAATCTTCTTAAACCTTGTAAGGAAACTAGGGATATCACATCCTCCCATCCTTAAAAAAAATTTCGTCCTCGAAATTTACGTACCTTCACAAGGTAATTCGGGATACTGGGACTTCATCATTTCTTCTATTTCCCACGTTGCCTCCTCCTGTCCGTGGTGATTCCACATAACCTTTACTAAAGGAATCTTTTTGTTCCTCAAGATCTGAACTTTGTGATCAAGTATTCTCATCGGTCTTTCATCATAACTTAGATCTGGACTCAGGACCACTTCATCATATTTAATAACGTGTTTAGGATCAAACACGCACTTTCTAAGCTGGGAACATTGTATGCATCTCCAACGCTAGGTGGCAGAGTCAACCTATAGGCCACCGGGTCTATTCTCTTTAAAATCTCAAAAGGTCATATGTACATGGGCTTTAACTTACCCCTCTTGCCAAAACGTACAATCCCTTTAAAAGAAGAAAACATGATCACCAACCTTAAACTCGAACTCGGTTCGACGCTTATCGGTATACAATCTATCTTGGGCCTCCTTACTTCATTGCTTGATGTGATCAACTTTCTCAATCATCTATTGAAGTAGTTTTGGACCACTTTTAACTAATATGAGCAGAGATGTTACTCAACCTATCTGTTAAGAACCTTATCTATCCTGCTCCGTAATTTGAGAATTTCTTATGAACTCAATTTAGTTTGCTAGATCATCTCACTCTTTATTATGAACAATTAATCATAAAACTATTTCACGCTCATCACTATAATTCTCCTTATCGCTATAGATTTTCTGCATTTTCTTAAACTAACCATTATCTAGTATCTTCATCTCTCGATAATATACACTTTTGTAAGCTGCCATGGTAATCATTGTCTTATTGCTTTCGTAATAGATGTATTCCACTTGGAGAAAAGTAACTTCCAAATCTACCATGAATTTAGATAGTTCCCTTCTAACTTTCCATACATTTCACAGATTGAGAACTGAACCAGTACTCAGTTACTCGTTGATCGTTTCACATAAGCTCTTCTAGTATTTCAGATGAATCTGGAATCAAAATCTGAGGTGATCGACAACCCGCACGCCTCATACAGTAAGATTTTTCTTGAGGTAATATTATGTAAATCTACCCAATCGAAACGTAACTTGAATTGGAATGAAGCTCGTTGACTTTATCTATCGGTTAACTTTGGCCCATGTAACAGGTTCCATTCTACTGATAAATATTATAATAATACGTTTAACTTTTCTTAGACATTTCTTAGGGCCGCAACAATCTATCTTTTGTATAGCGCCTAATACAATGAAAGATTAAGCAACATTACACGAACAAAAATACCACTTTCTTCATTTCTTCCAACCAAGGAATTGTTTCGTGAGTGTTCTAGCTATACTCTGAAACTATAGTTATTGAAGTTACGAATTACGTGCGCGTTCTATAATATAGATGTGGAGAGTCAGACTGATTATGCGCTGCCTTTCCTTGCAAAAAGTCTCCTCGCTTCCATCAACACACATTATATAAAAGTAACCCAGCTACTCTGGAACCAAGTCATGTTCCTGCCATTAGATTGGAATGCCGCTACCGAGGAGAAAAATAAAAGATAAACCAATCATCAGTATAATCGTGAATTCAATGTGGAGAAATCCTCTTCTACTTTACTCCGGGATGCGTTTTAGTATCTCCCGTGTAGACCGTATATCGGGTATTACGAGTTTCTAGTTATTCTGAGTTAGCACAATCCCTTCTCAACATAAGATGGTTATTTGTTGTTGTCCGAGAAATCATAAATCGATCTAGAACTTATCTTTTCTAAAAATAATTAATCTCCTTATTTCCGCTCATACTTATCTTCCTCAGACAGATTTAGCTATTACGGATGTTGTGTAACCTTTATTAGAATCAGGTTACATAATAGAGATATTTCAAAAGAAAAGTCTCATACTTCCATCAATCAAATGATATGTTCAATGAGGTTAAAACGAATAGATGGAACGATAAGTATCGATGACCAAGTAACAAGATGGGTCTTAAGAAAATATAATATGGATAAGTCTGACTATACTGTCAAAGGGGAAAAATAATATTATTCATAAATTTATGAATCAAACAAATATTTCAACGAGGTTAGAAACAGATATATGGAATAATCATCAGAGATCAAGTTTCGAGATGAACTATGACCAATTGTTGAGGCTCGTAATATAGAGTGGAGGAATGGGACAAACGAAATGTGAAATACGTCTTCCAAGTTCGAGAGGAACAAGAAAATGAAAACTTTATTCCCAATCTTAATCAAGATGAAATCAATTAAAATGATCTCACTTCTAATTAAGATCAAATATTTAGAGGCTACAAAGATTCAATATTTGATGGATATAGAGGACTAAAGAGAGTAACTTTCATCTTCTTGGAAACCTTCCTACTTCTATAGACAACTTCGAGAAACCACAATCCCTAAAATATTGGAAGCCTGAACATGTATAATATATTGTTGAACCGATAATTGGGTTGGATTAGAGACAAATATCTCTAGAGAAAGTCATGACCAGATTACTACACCCAGTCAGTTTGACAGAAAACTGCACTATATAACCAATATAGAGAAAAACTCATTATAGACTGAAAAACAAAATTAGGGAATCAAAGAGAATTGGATAATATTGGCAATCACAATTTTATCAAATGATACTTTCAAGGGAGTTCAAACAAACACATAATGATCCGGTGGGATGAACTATCGAAATGGATTCTGGCAATTATAGTACCAAAATGGCATAGTTGTTTAGTTGAAGTAAAATAAGTGGAATGGTCCAATAAGAAAAAATGGCCAACTATATAATAACAAGATAGGCATATACTTTTTAAATAATCTTGTGTCTACTACTTCAAGTCTTAGTCAGGTTCTCTTTTTCATCGTTCGTGATCGAGTGTCTTAAAAGCATCATACTCCAACATGTACTAATATAACGTGACACGGTGGTGGTGTTACTCATGTCTTTATCTTCGCATCAAGCATCGACATCGTGTGATCTTGATCTAACCATCTCAAATATACTAAGTTCTTGGAGCTGTCCGCAAAAGTTGACTCCAGCTGAGCCTGTACTCTTGAAGAATCGTTAGAGAGGTACCACTCATACAATCATTAAGTCATTGCCTAAAGGTCGTGCCTTAAAGTCGTATCTTGCTTGACAAAGTGGTGAAACTTTAAGCAGTAAGAGAATAACGCGTGAGTATCCAAATAAATCTCATGCTCGGCGAAGTTATAAATCGTACCATCCGTATAAATACCGTCGTAGAAGAACCGTCAATTTAAGTGGAAGTTCGATGATTGATAAATACGTTACTAAATCATAGGTGAGTACATCATACATTTGAGCATTCGTTCGTCATCTCCATTGTTGAGGTACTCAATTAACAAGGGTATGTCATGTCTTCTGGTAATGTCACCTCTTACTTCGTTCAACATGATTATTCCTGCGACGTGCTTCACGGGCATGTTAATTTTTCTCATCATTTAGAAGATAGATCTTAATCTATCACCGAACCACACGAGATAATACTTACTAAATCCTCTATCTTCTATAAGCATTATAAGTTTAGTCATTCATATTCATTCTAACGTGCTTAGACTAAAAGTCTAACTTATAAGGATTGAAATCACATCATACCTTATCTAGTGTGTTTCTCTAACTACAAGATAATCACAATCTTTTCACCATAATCCTGTTATGTTATAAAGGTCAACAAAACCTAATATAACAGTTCATTCATTACTCTCATATGCACACTAGGTACCATTATCTTATCAAGGAATTGTGAAACTCAAATTGATTTCTTTTCTTACTGAAACTGAGTCAAAGGTTTGAAAACCAAGCTGACAATGATTCCAAAACAAGGGTTATATAAGCTCATAGTCTCAAACATGACAAAACTTTGCTACAAAAGTTGGAAAACACAAGTAACATTGGCAATGTATGAACTACCCAAAAATAGTTGACCAACGTTTAAAAGTCTAGAGATTATAGTCTAGACTTAAAAGAAAAATATTTCAATCTTATACCGAAACAAAATTCTACGATATTATTCTAAGATAATAGTCTGATCGCCTTCTCAAGAAAAAATGTATTACATACTCAAGATAAGCATATCAAGATGTGTTGTTGAAAAGAGAATTCAAACAACACATAACCAAGTATAAAGATGAAAATGTTGATAGACGACTGTTACGCACAACAAGACTCCTTTGAGAAGGACTTCAAAATGTATATAAAATGATATGGTTATCAATTCGAGTCTAGGCTATGGAAAAGCAAGGCCCAACTCCGTTGTCAAGATATTTGTAAGATTCATGTCGAAAAGAAAACTTGACAACTTACTGAACAAGTCAAAGGAAATAACCCAGATAAATCTTTATAACTATCTATTTAAGAATAGGTTAGCAAACTCCAACTCTGAATAGGTTAGCATTTCTCTATATCAAGAATCTAGAATAGCATTTATCTTGTCATTGTTTTCTGCTCTCCAATGCGGAAATACTCTTTCTATAAGATAATGAAGTGCTTCAAGGTCCGTGACGATTACTTTAGTCTTATGCCAATCGACAAAGTAAAGCCCTATAAATCCGATGGTTATGAGTCAAGATCATCTCATAATGTGAAATCAACCTTCATATTGTTGTCATGTATGAGTTCACCTACCCGTTTTGGTAGCGTACCAAATGAAACCGCCTACTAAGAAATATCTTATGAGAAACTAATCCCTCATGTAAGTAGAAAGCATCTAAGTAATTTGAAGGCACTATTCACATGTTTAAGCATGAGTACTAAAACCATTATCATAACGTGTCCTAGTATAAAGCCATAAAAGTCATCAACTTATCAAACAACTTATGCGTCCTCCAGCAGTGCAAGAGAAAAACACTACCACTATGTATCTCATCATTTCTTTTCCAATTTCATCATCTTCCTAGTTGCATTGATTTAAAAATCCAACACAACGAAATATCTCATTCATTATCATAACAAAGTATCACTATACTTTCCTTCACTTTCACTTTACCTATTTCAGGTCATACTGGCACAAAAGTTCTCAATATAACAAAACATAACATTTGCATTCAAATAATTCATAACATTGTATCAAATACTTTTTCTCAAAACTTTCGTCACTTGAGCTCAGAGGAACTCAACGAAAAACCTATGCACTGGTCAAGTGGACTTGTCCAACTTGACAATAATACTTTTCAACATGATCATGATCCCAAAGAAATACATCATGAAAACATATTCCTCAGTCGAATGGACTTTTCCAACACGACAACATTCTCATCTCGTGATTGCCTTTAGCAAATCACCATTCGCGCACACCTTCATACATAGCTTTAAAATAGAATTTTAAACATACCTTTGTATTGAGGGCAGTGTGACGGCGAGCTGAGGGTTACCATAAACACTCACAAGTCTAGAGATACTATTCTAGACTCAAGACAATGAACTTTAGGCCACAGAGCCAAGAACTTATGCTCTGATACCACTTTGTCGCACCCCGATTTTCGGAGAAGGACACTATCATCAGGGTGCGACTAGGGGTTGGTGAAAAGAAGCGGGGAAAGAAATAGGGTATGTATTATCTGGAATAAATCAAGGGGAAAACCCGATAAATTGTGTAGAAAATCTTTCCACAACGAATCATGCTAAAACAAAGATGACAATTGTACTCAAGAATTTTATATTCAAGTACTCGACTCAAATTGAGTTCTTAAGCAATTAATCATCAAAGCAAGCAATTAATCATCAAAGCAAGTATCACAGGGCCCAAAAATAATACACAAGATAAGCCATCAGAGTTCTTAATAAAAGTATTTGAACTTAAGCGGAAGCAATATATAATATAGATATACATCAGAAACCCTCGCCTCAGCTTTGCTCGTCACCACCGTCCGCCCAACCTGAAAACATTTTGAAAATAATTTGGGCTGAGCACTAGTGTTCTCAGTAGGTGAAGCAATTCATAAACATTTTTATAAATAGTTGATCCATGCATAAATCGTATGACTTGGAAGGTTTTGAAACAAAAGTCACTCCCAATCATACTAACATTTATCTCCTTGTGTGCGTACTGTCACGTTCTACTGTTACTCTTACTCTATACCTCCTTACTCTTGGACTTTGAGCTACAACCCAGTGAGTCCCATAAACATTTGATCTCGGGTCTTCACCCAGAGATCCCAACCGTTAGACTTAAAGCCGAAGCCCATAGGTCCTCTCCCTTGGTTAGCACACAATGGAGATCAACCCATTGCACTACTAACAATGGTGTACACAATTCTCACTAGCGTGTTAGGCTAGTCGAGAATCTCGATCGATTAATTCAGAGCATTAAACAAGTTGAACGCACAAAAACATTTTCATGGATAAACATAACATTTCATAGAGCTCAATAACTCAAAATAGTTTTGAGAAAGTAAAACCTACCTTGCGATTGTATAATAATAACCTGCTTGCTCAAGTTGATCAAGTGTTACTTCTCTCCTTCAATAAATCCTACAAAAAGAATCCTAAACTTATCTGATATTCCAAATGCTTACTACTCAGTAGCCTAACAACTTTCAAGTCTTAATTTCCAATATCATCTTTCAACATTAGGTACCCACGATATTCTAAGTTAAATTATGTCCCTATGCACCAAGATTCTTATGTTAATAACCAAGATTGTATCCAATTATCCATGTAATAAGTTTCGAAGCCCATGCCGACAATAATTATGCTCATCCTGCAGGCTTAAGCTGCCAAACGATTTCATGTTAGTATTCTAATTAAAACTCTTAAATAAAGGTATCAACTATGTCAGAGGAGGACAACCAGGCCCGATATGATTATCTATATCTTATTAACTATGCTCATGTATATTAATTTTGAAGTGGTTGACCAATTGTCCATCTAGTTGTACAAATTGTTTATTATCCTGAATCTATTCTAAATGGTTAAATATAGTTATGAAGATTTTTTATTATTTTAGAATTTCAATTAATATTCCTGCTCCAATAACAATTTCGTTCGGCAATTATAAATTGAAATCAACTCCTTTAAATTAGTTAACTACATAAATATTCACCTCAGATTAGCAATAAATATTTCCCTAATAACCTCTCTTGTAATAGGAAGTATATAGGTAACACTTTAATTGTAATTACAACAATTAAGAGGTTGGAATTATTATTTAATTTCTTCATCTACTCAAATTTAATAGAGCTTACACAGATTTAAGTAGATCAACTTAATTTGGTATACCCTTAAAAGTCATTTATAAATAGGCATAATTATATCTGTTAATTTTAACCTCAATGAGGATCTTACCTTGAACCTGCAATGTTTCTTGCTAGATTTTCCAGGAGTGGAGATCATACGGTTTCTACAGAAAGTAAAATGGTGAAGTATTTATGTTGATTAATTCTCCCTATTAATAGAGGGCCTTAATAGTAAAATAATGGTAGACCTATGACATAGTTTAGTAGACCTAATCATTTCCTTTCTCTTGCACTAAGACAATGAGACACGTGTGGGGTGAGATGTTATATTAACTTAGTGATGAGGTTTTTTTTACTATTTCTATCCAAATACTACAACACCTTAATTATATATATATATATATATATATATATATATATATATATATATATTAACATATTCTATTATTTTTATTTTAATCTTTGCTTGCTTATCTGGATTGAATCAAGTACACACTGTTACCAAAATATTTATCAAACCTTGCCAAATATAATATTCTACTATAAGCTAACGTATATGCATGTACAACCTAGAGACATATATTCTATTTATTTTGTACATGATAATGAGTGCTCTAAAATATTATATCTTTACCTATATTATTTTATTACATACATATAGTATATGTATGTCTCTACCATTAATTCATGAATATACATGTATATATATATATATATATATATATATATATATATATATTTATGCACAAATTCTTATTCAACATGAAATAAAATTCGTAATCTAAATATTTAATTTTTCTATTAGAATTAAAAGAGTTTGATTCGGAATGTGAATCTTCTAATCTATAACTAAAGAGTAAACTAATCTTCTTAAACCTTGTAAGGAAACTAGGGATATCACAGACACACAACCAAATGTGAATGACACGCTTCTTATCAAGGCAAGCGAGCATAAAATAAAACATCAGGATGTAGGCAGCCTTGAGATAGTCTTCTTCTCTCTTCAATTTCATACTTTTAAAATCATCATATACGTTCTTCAGTGTTGGACAAGATTTCCCATACTGATGGTGTACAAAACTGTCATCCGGAATACGATGATTACGATCATTTGGATTGAAGTCTGATGAGCCAAAATGTAGCCCGGTAATCAATGCATACTCCTTCGTTGAGAAGCGAATATTTTCTGAACCAACACGGAACCATAACTCGTACTCCGACGCAGCAGGAACCAACACTTCATGTGTAAGTAGGGCAACTAATGCTTTACGAGCACTAATTCCTTTGCTGAATCCCAAAAAATCGCCAAAGCAGCCCGATTTAAACTTATCCAACGAATTCACTTTTTTCCAAAACATCAATTATATCCTTTATTGTATCAGCTTCAAAGTAGTACTTTAAGCTGCCCTTGAATCCTTGTAAAGATTTTCTCTTCCAAGACCAATCATTCTGCAAATTTAAAAACAAGTTTAGCTACAACATACAATTGCCTAGCGGTAAGGCTTGAACACAACAATCGCCTAGGCGATAAGTTTCTAAAACAAAGAGGACGATCGCCCCAGTAATTCCGCCAAACCCAGAAGCATTAAAACCGCAATCGAGAGTTAGATCAACATTAACACGAAAACGAGTAGAACAGAAGAACATATTGTATGAATTAACAATGAATTGAAATCAAATATTCTCAGCATTTCTAATTTAATCACACGCACGCAGGAAAAACCGACTCGTTGCTTACTTGATAAGAGGGATCCATATCTCTTAGGGCTTGCGATTATGGAGAGGCGGCGATGACGAAAACCTTAATGGAGACGCAAAGACGATTAAGATAGAGAGAGGGGCGATTTCGACAGAGATAGGCGATTTCGCTGGCGAAGGCGAGAGAGAGGCGGCGATTACAGAGAGGCGGCGATTACAGAGAGGCGATTTTGTGAGTGGCGAAGGCGAGAGAGAGGCAGCGATTTCGACAGAGAGGCGATTTTGTGAGAGACGAAGGCGATTTTGTGAGAGAGGCGAATGCGATTTCAAAAAAAAATTATGAATAAATTTTATAATCTGTTAATATCTTTTATCTAGTTTTGAAAAAATATCATAAAAATTATAATTATAATTGTCGAAGTTTTTACAGAATCATTACACTTTATAAATCATATACTAAAATAATGTAATTTTGTACAAAATAAATATATAAGTTATTTAAATAATAGGTAGGCGATAACACATGGCGATTGAAAAAGAAACTAGGCGATTACTATAATTGTGGACCCCACCTATATCAATTCGTCAGAAATGGTTAGATATCTATTTTTTTCCACGACTGGCTAAAAAACATATGTACTTATTGAAAATGGTTATATATATAGTTGTCCCTTGTTTTTTTAGATACAGAAATTAAAAAAAATTGTTTATTGCACGTAAAGTAGTGCAAAGTTAGTAGGACCTATTAGATTATATCAGAGTATCAAATTGGGAAGGAAACAAACCAACTTTAATGGGAAAGCCAAAAAAGGAAGCCAACTTTACTGGGATGAGAGAGTATATCAGTATAGATTTATTGTTGAGTATGAGATAATCAGAAAAAAATAAATTGATTTCTAGTACGTCCTACGGTTCAACCGATAATTTCATTGTTTGATCAATTAATATCAGCTATCGATTTTAAATTTCATCGATAATTAAAATTTATAAAATAAATATGATTAATCATCGGTTATCTTATAAAAAGGGTTGACGATATAGTTCAAACCATGATCCATCGTGAGCATTGGCTGCCGGTCTGATTTATTATAATATATATGATCATAACTCTATATGGTAAGATACCTTAAAAAAGATATTTACAACATTTGTGATATTGTTATAATTATTAGGCATCACATTTGATGCTTAGAATTATGACACTCGATCTAATAATGATTTATTATTTAATAGCAATCCATCCGTAATAGAAGTGATGTCTTCCTTCATTACTAACAGTCTGCAAAAAAAAAATTATAAGCACTTTTCATTTACTTTTGCTTAAAGTCGAAAATAACTGTTTTAAAGCAAAAAGTAAAGATTTTCGGAATGTAGTTCCGAAAATTATAGTGCTTTAAGCACCAAAAAAAGCATTTGGATAGACACTTAAATGAAATTGCCTAATTAAGTAATTCAACTGCTTAAGTAGAAAATAAGTTTTGCAAACATTAAAAAATTAATTATGCAGTAAAAAAATAGATAAATACTTGAAATAAGTTGTTGCAAAGACACCTTAAGTGATACATGGGAAAATTTGTCGTGTATAAGTTCTCATATGCGAATTGTATGACTAAGGCTCCATTTCTTAGAGTTTATAAGTAATTTATTTGATTTTATACTTTTTATTTGGGAAATAATTTTATTAAGTGTATCGGAAATAAGCTGTTAGAGTCTATTGGCAAATGCTTAATTCAAAAAAAAAGTTTAGGGAAAAGTAGAGCATTTTGGTATCAATACACTTATTATTTGCTTTGGCATAGAATTGAAAAAAATGTTTTATACAAAAGTAAAGCATTTTGCTATTAATACTAAAAACTCGATATTTTCGGTATCTTTGAAAATTAAGATTTTTTAAACTCCAAATCATATGAATTAATGCAATAAATTTAAGCACTTAAAAACATTTGCAAACACAACCTTGGTAACTTATAAAAAAAGTTAAAATGGATTATTTTGAGAAATTCTCCTAATAGCGCACATAAACATAAAACAAATTATTTATAAGTAAAGTTATATAAGCTAGTACTGCATCCGTGCTACGCACAAAAAAATATAAAAATTCCAATCTTAAAATAAATATATATAACACAAAAGGGAAAAAAAATGTGAAATGGGACATGGCATTAACATATATTGTCTATTATTATTATTATTATTATTATTATTATTATTATTATTATTATTATTATTATTATTATTATTATTCAACATAATGAATGTTGGTCCAGAGATGAGTCTTTAGGTTGTGTGTGTGGGGAGAGGGGAATACATATGAGTCCAAGTTTTAACTCAAATGCAAAAGTCAGTATTTTACTAAATGTGCTTGCTGAATAACTCAACTTGCCAACTTAGCTTTCTGATCGAGTGGACAGAGTGGTTCTAGTTACCGAACACTGTCTACTGACTTAAGTTAGTCTACAGTAGACTCAGTACAAGAAGCTGTGCGGAAGTTTAGGCCTGATTTTATCGTCTCTTGTTGAAAAATATTTTTATGCGTGTATTCAGGTTTTACTGAAAATCTGATTTATGGATTTTGCAAATCAATTTTATGCATAGTGAACAGTAAACCAATAAAACAGTCAATGCATAGACAGTTTTTAAAGTGGTTTGGATACGTAGGATCCTACGTTCATTGCCCTGAATAATCAGGAGGTCTTGAATTAATTAAACTGAGCAAGTCTCAGTCGATTCGTTCACTGGACAGATCACTAGTTATAGTCCTAGCGACTTTACAATAGGTTTCAAACACAAGGTTTGAGATTCTCCAACTATAAAGGAATTCTTACAATAAGAACAGTTCAAGATATGAGCTCCTTCGATGTCTAAGCGTATGATCTAATAGGGTTAGCTTAGAATAGAGAATGTGAACTAAACTACTCTAGAGTGAAGAAATATTTATGGATCTATCTATGCAGAAAGTTCTTTGCTCAATTTGCTTGAGATTGCTAGAGCTTTGAGTGCGTGAATGCTTGATGTTCCCGGTCGTGTCTTCAACTCTTGAAGATTGATCTCTATTTATAGTCGTGACTCATGGAAAAATCAATTGGAAAAGACTTAGCCACGTGTCAAAAACGACAAGGAAAACGACCATCTCAAATTTGAATGCTATTGTAGAGATTCTCTCTTGTTCAGTCTTCAGGGCATCTTTTTGTCAATGCAAGTACAGTGATGGCGACTCCTCATTGGTCGAGGTTGAATGGTAGGTGAGGCTTGTTCAAACTTCAATGCTGATGCTAAGTTGACTTCCTCTGATACCTCGAACACTTTAACTGAGGTGTCCTTTACTGACATTCTTCTGAAATATTCAGCTTGCATGCCGATTCCTTTGTACTGATGTTTAACACACATTTAGTAGGTTCTGAACATCTTTAGTGAGTCTTCGATACTGAGTCCATCTAGCTGAGATAAAATATGCAATTGAACTCTAACTAGCCTATTGAGTTCCTAACATGTTGAACTCAACTAAGCTATTATATTATATGTGTTGGTCCAGAGACGAGCCTTCAGGTGGAAGGGGGGGGGGGGTTGTGAATACACCTGAATGCAAATTTCAACTCAAACGCGAAAGTCAATATCTACTAAATTGTGCTACTAAACAAGTTTGTTAGCCAAATAAACTTTCTCGATCGTGTGGGCAGAGGGTATCTGTCTACTGAGTCCTATCTACTGACTTCAGTCAGTGAACATTAATTCAATATAAGATAGAGTGCGAAAGTGTAGGCCCAAATAATTTTCGTCTCGATTTTGAAAACATGTTTTATGCTGAGTGTGATTTTTAAGTATCAATTGTATGCATGATGAACAGATAATCAATGAAATAGTAAATCAACACAAGCAGTTTTTAAAGTGGTTCGGATATGCTGGATCCTATGTCTATTGTCTTGAACAAAGTAGGAGTTCTTGATTACTTATACTGAGCAAATCTCAGTCGATCTGTACGTTGGAGATATACTCTAGTTATATTCCTAGTGACTTTACAATTTCAAACACGAGGTTTGATTTTCTCCAACTAAGAAGGAATTCTTACAATAAGAACAATTCAATAAGTTAAACTCTTTCGAATTTTCTAAGCTTAAGATATTACAAGAATTGCTTAGAAAAGAGAGTGGGAACAATTTAATCTAGTTTAGAAGATTAAGAAGTCTATTTATAGACTTAAGCAAGCTTCCCGGTTATGGCACCATCGTTTCGATGAAGTAGTCAAATATGATTTTGTCTCATGTCCTAACAAGGTGTGTGTATACCATATCTATGTTGACAAATCAATGATGTTTCTTCCACTTTATGTAGACGACATCCTTCTCATTGGAAACAATGTTGAAGTGTTATCAGACGTAAAGAAATGGTTATCCGAGCAGTTTTAAAAGAAGGATTTGGGTGAAGCTTCTTACATTCTTGGGATCAAGGTTATCCGAGATCGCTGGAAAATGATGCTAAGTTTATCCCAAAAATCCTACATTGATATTGTGATGGATCATTTTAGCATGCAAATGTCAAAGAGAGGACAATTACCTTTCAGACATGACATTTTTTTATCCAATAATCAGTACCCTAAAACGCCTGAAGAGATAGAAAGTATGAGGCTAGTACCATATGCTTCTGTTGTTGGTAGTCTCATGTATGCAATGCTTTGTATGAGATCAGATATCTCATATGTTGTAGGCATGGTCTTAAGATATCAGTCTAACCCTAGATAGGAGCACTAGACTGCGGTAAAGCATACTCTTAAGTAGCTTAAACGGACTAGAGATTATAGGTTTGTTTACTAGCCAGACAATCTAGTGCCTTTGGATTATACATACTCGGAATTACAGGCTGATAGAGAAGAGAAGAAGTTTAACTCTAACTCGGGTTATGTGTTCACCTTGGGAGGTGGAGTGCAAAACAGAAGTGTATTGCGGACTCTACCATGGAAGCAGAGTATGCGGCTGCTTCAGAAGCATCAAAAGAGATGGTTTGACTCAAAAATTTCTTCTTAAATCTTGATATTGTTCCTAATTTACCTAAGACGATCACAATATATTGTGACTTTCTGAGTAATACTATAATTCTACTATCGGAACAACATTCCTCGATCTGAAATTAACTATAAATTCACTTTCGTAATTCGTAAATTCAAAATAAATCAACTATCGACTATCAAATTTTAAATAGAACAATTGTTAACAAAAGGAAAAGAATCAAAGAGAAAAGCCGATTTTTCGTTGTTTTTTAAAACTTCACATCATAAGTTAGAGAAGAAGAAACAAAAGAAGAAAGTTGAATAGAATTAAAAAATATACAATAATCATTGACTGTGAAGAGAGCCTAATAACTGAGGTATCTTTTGTTATTAGGTTAGAGAATTGTGAGTAGGCTATTAACTTTGTTAGTATCGGAATTCGAATAGGCTAAGAATTTTTTTTTACATCTTTTTGTATTAAATAAATAAATTGTGGACTTACGTAGTTACATTTAGAGATAATTCTTGTAATACATAATTAAAATTGAGGACTTACATTGTAACACCCCCAAAATTTCCAATATAAAATGCATATCATTCACATGCATAACATTTTTGTGAGTAAGTCCTATAAGTCGCGCCTTAGATGTTAATTAAAAAAAATCATAAATTCGTGAGTTGATAGTAATTGTCCAATGTGATCTATAGTTATGTATTATGTGTTTTTCTTTTAAATTCTAGTGATATTATTTGTAGTTTGCCATCATTAAATGCTTATAAAATAAAAAAATAAAAAAAATGTATATATACTGACAAAAAGATGCTGATGATTAGTCGTGAATTTCATAATTAGTATTTAACTTATATTTAAGTAATTTCTTAAGAATAGAATCTAGAAGAAACTAGAAGTATTTATTTATAATCGCTTTTATATTTTATTCATGCTAAATCGTTTGGATAAAGCCAGATTTTGTTTTCTTAAAAACAAAAGTAGATTTATTGATAATCAAATCCGTATCTTATTTTGGTTTGATGTTATCATAAGCTTAAACCATATCTAATTAGGGTTAGATAATAGTATATAATTCCGAAAACCCGTCATTAGTTTTCTTCACTTGATATTTCTCTCAAACTTGCGACCTTTTCTACCTCCAACCCTCCTTCAAGTTTGGTTAAAAATCTTTCCCGAGGTATTTTCGTGAACTTCTGTGATCTTTCGCACATTACTTTTGTTGTGTTTTTCTTTGGTTTATGACTACAGATTAGGAGAATATTCTTTAAAATAAATTGCTATGATTTGAACCAAGAGATGCATGCACCTCAAACCTTTTCTGCATTAATTATAGGAATCGTGATAGAATTTGTCTAATGAATTGATTAAACTATTTATTCTTTTTCCTCTCAACTAAGATCTGACGTGATTCCATATTATTGAATATATGTATGTTTTCTTCAATTGTGTCAGTGTGATTGGAATATTATAAAATCATCACATTGAAAATATTCTTTAATTTATCTCTGTGGTCAGAGGTAAGTTTATGCATCTTATGCAATTATGGTACAATATCCTAATTAAGTTTAATTTGAACTAAATCACGTACTTTATAAACTATGATTTATTGCCTTTAAATGTATTCTTCAGTGCTTCGTTAATAAACGTATGATAAGAAACTTTTCTGGAGTTTCCATTAATTTGATTAAAGATGTTGGTGAATCAAATTAGACAATTAAGTTGTTCTTATGAAACTGCCTGGATTTATCATAAGAAATAATTTAGGAATATGATCATGAGTACTTTATTAATTTAAATAAAGTATTTTATTGCTTTTGGTTTACTACGTGTAAGATGGAACCACCCCCCATAATTAATAATTGGTATGACTTAAAAATTATAGATTCAAAATGCATATAAGTCGTGAGTTGGTTACTGTATACATCTTGTGCTTAAGTCAGATTTCATACTTAGTAGAATTGTCCATCATCACAGATATTGGCAATAGACTTCTAATTATATAAATGTTATTAAAAGGGTTATGCACGCTTGATGTGTTTATAAATGGCTATATTATTAAGTGTAAATATTTCATATTAGGGCAGGCGCGCAGGACTTAATCAATTTATATCCACATTATTCATTCAAAGTCAAGGTTAATGTGGGAAATGTTACGTTTATCTTTATTATATATTATATTCGATATTTCATGTTTTGACGACATGCATGTAAGAAAGTGGTCTGTGTGGCCAATACAAGTTCACGTGGTCTGTGTGACCAATACAAGTTCATGTGGTCTGTGTGGCCATTACAAGTTCATGTGGTCTGTGTGGCCAATACAAGTACATGTGGTCTGTGTGGCCAATACAAGTTCAAGTGGTCTGTGTGGCCAAATTACAAGTTCATGTTACATGATCTAGTTACTCATGTTTATGTTTGATATAATCTATAGTTTGGATAAATGTATTTCCCACTGAGTAGTCGTACTCACCCCCTCTATGTTTTCACATTTTCAAATCATGGTCCGACAGATGTTTGAGGTGGCTGATGGTGATGGTCACACGGGAAAGAATTATGAGACTTTTTACTTTATAAATTTAGTTTTATGATGAACTAAGCACTTTCGTTTTATTGCATTTTCCAAAAACTAGTAGTCGCATGTGCTTTTATTTTAGGACTTCCGCTGTTTATGAAATTTTGCACTGAACTTTCCTTTTATGAAAATATTTATTAAAGTTATTTTAAAAATTAAATCTAATGATAAAGTTTATGCGTGTGATGACGTTCCTTAAAAAGTTATGAAAATTGAGGCGTTACATACATTTATAGATAATTCAGATTCACAATGTCTCACACTCCAACTGACATCATACTTCAACAACAAATGCCCAATTTGTGGTTAGGGAAAAGATAATTAAATGCCTTTCGAATTAGATTAGAATTTGTGAATACGGCTTACAAAGAAAATTAAAATTGGGATTCAATGCAGCTCTAGCCTCAATTCAAGCCTAAAAAAATCGCACCACTTGATCAAATACTTAATTTGCAAAAAAAAAAAAAAGTAAAAACACAATTAGTAATTCTCGAAATTCCAAAGCGGCACTGCACTCCCCCCCGTCTCCCCCTGTCACCACTATTCACCTGTAATAAGTGGGTGTTGCAAAAGCTTAAACTATTCAACTTATAGCTTAATTTAAGGAACAGTTGTTTTTGGGTGTTTTCAACAGTTTAAATTCGGAAAAATTCTCTACATTTAAGTTGAATAAGTTGAAGTTGGTTAAGTTGGTTTTTACTAACTTCTCCAACTTAATGACATATTTGTAATTTCGGATAAGTTATGATTTGACATTTTATTTATAAATCACAAAGTAAGCTACTACAGTATAAATTTTGCAAACACTATTTTTTCAACTTTTTCTTCTTTTAAGCAGTTTTTGCAAACACACCCTAAATTCTCTAATAAGTCACTTTTACCAACTTCTCCTTAATTTAAGCACTTAAAAAAAGTTAAGCTATTGCAAACACCCCCTAAGTACTCAATAACTTATTTCTTTTTTGCACGACTTGATTTTTATGTGTTTAGAGTATTGGTTCACAAGAGTTTTATGTGTAATTTTATTTTCCTTTTGGGAATACAAGATGTTTAGTATGAGAAGGAGAGTTAGGCAACGATTATGATAATAATAACTTTTATACGTATATTTAATAAGTAAATACTCCACCCGTTCCATGAATTTTGTCCCTTTTTTTAATACAGTTATTAAAGAGAGTTGTTAAGTAGTGGGTGCTCAGTGAGTGTTTGGAGTAGCGGAAACTTATTGATAAGTGCTAAAAGCTGCTGATTTGAGAATTTGTAGTTGTTTGGAAAGAAGTGTTGAAAATTGCTGAAAGTAGGGAAAATAGTATTTGAAAATACTGCTGATAGCGGTAGCTTATTTTAATTTTTTAAATAAAATATCTATCTTACCCTAATGTTATTAAAGAATTATAATTGATAATAAATAAATAAAATTGATAAATTACTTTTTGTACATTATAATTTCGATTTTAGTATATCAAAATATTAAATTAAATTAATTTTTATATTACATAAGTTTCTAGTATATTATATTAGCATAAACATATTAATACCATTATATTTTAAATATTACTTATTTACATACTTTTTGAAAATATTTTTCATACAATAACTTTTTCACTTTTTAAATAAAATAACAATCTTATCCCCAATGTTTATTATTATATATAAATGAAGATAAAGAATCATTCACTCTTGATCTGAATCAAGAAGGTCTTTGGCCGTACAGAAAGTGGTCTAGAGAAAATAGCAAATAAACAGCTGCTGATTTTCCAACTCAAACTCCCCAAAGGCCAGAAGAAAAATGTTATGAACCATAGATCCTGAATTCAAATCCCACTAGGATAGCATAGTGGTAAAGGTGGTGGCCTGCGACGGATAGATCTAGGAGATGTGAAAACGATCGTACGCCGTGGTTGACTTCTTTTGGTCTTCCCGCCAACCTGTTGAATTATCAATCAATATAATATAAAAAAATACAATCACAATTCATCCAGTCTTGGATGGTATGAACTTGTTCTTTTGCACTTCATCTTGAAAAATGTGAAAGTTCCAAGACTTTTCGTGTCATTCATTTTCGGGAGTTTTTTTCTTTTATGTTATTGTATTGTAGGTCGCCCCTGTTATCGTTTACTGATTTTTGTCTGCCGTCTATCAAGATTTCGGAGGAGCTTCAAGGTGCTTTCTCTCAGCCTTTCATTGCTTTTTCTCTTTTTCGAATTTCGTTTCATTGGATTTATGCATAATTAATAAATTTAGTTGTTAGAATATCTTACGGATCTTAGGTCGTGTGTAGCTGTTTCTTGCCTTTGCGGAACTGGGAAGGGCTTTCAAATTTTATTGATGTACATTAATTGCTTCAAATTAGGGAAAAATCATTGCCTCTCTGCTGCATTTATCGTTTATTTAATCGTATTTGTCAGTAATTGTTTGCCATATATGAAGTTGAAAGTTCTCTCTTTTAGAGCTAATTTGTTATAAGATTATATTTTTTCAATTCAAATCTCTTCTTACTTATCTTGGTTTTGATATTAAAAGCCTATTAGAGTATTAGATGTTAAACTACTACATTAGCTGGATGTTCTTTGTAGTATTGTGATACCGGAGCTTCTGTATACCGTTAGTGCGATTGGTAGTTGTTCATATCTGGGAGTTAAATAATAGGGATTGTGATTTATAAGGATTGTCAACAAAACTGAGGAAGCCATTTTTAGAATTTTAATTAATTATTGTAATTATTCATAAGGGAGGGAGATTATCTAAATTCTAAAAAACATGTCAGCAAACTAATTGGTTATGGATGTAGTGAAACCCTCATACTTACTGGTTCTGTTTGGGAGTTAGATTATTTCATGTTTCCAAGATCCATGGGACGCCATCCTTCTCTAGTACAACCTAAAAAAGAAATTTGATTTATAATTCTGATCTATCCTTTGTTGCAGTGTACATTTGTTCCTTGTGAAGTGATTCATCTTTAGCTATAACAGGCTCGAGTAACTGGTAAATCCCATAGTTATGACCTGCCTACCATTCTTATGTGCTCGGGATTCAGCAAAAAGACAAGCAGAGCTTGGAGATGGTAAGTTTCTAAGTTTAACACTGCCTGCAAATTATTGGACTGATAATTAGTCCTTCCATTAATTTTTATTCTACTTCTTCTTGAGTGCCCTGTTCATTTTTTGTTCCTTATCCTTTCAGAATTTAACTAGCTTTGCACTTCTTGTTTATATTAGTATCTTATTTGTATTGATACTAACGAGCTAAATCATGCACAGAGCTCTCAGGAGTCCAAAATGTTACTCTCTACTCATACAAGGAACTGACAATTGCGACCAATGATTATAATACAGCGAACAAAATTGGGGAGGGAGGATTTGGTTCCGTCTATAAGGTGCATATTTCATTGTAATGTGAAAGGTAATCGACTTATAATGTTTGTAGCTGGATATACGGTCTGAAACAAGATATCTTGGATAAATAGGGAAAACTAAAGAACGGGCAGATGGCTGCAATTAAGGTTCTCTCTGCTGACTCAAGACAAGGAGTACGAGAGTTCTTGACTGAGATTAAAGTAATTTCAGATATAGAGCATGAAAATCTAGTCAAGCTCTATGGTTGTTGTGTGGAACAGAATCAAAGAATTCTTGTCTACAACTACCTAGAGAATAACAGTCTAGCAAAGACACTTCTTGGTATGTCTCTTCTATACTTAATCTTGATCTTTATTGTAGAGTGTTTTAGTTCTTGTTAGCATAAATATCTATGTCTTGCACTGATGACATACATAACTTATGGCCTGTGATATGAAATGGAATTCCAATGATCACAAATAGACCTAAAGCTTGTAGATTAATAACTGAATGGGGTATGGTTACACAGAACCGAGCCCCATTTGAAATTTGGGAATGTCTCCAGGGCTAAGAAAGGGGTTCTACCTCACAATACTCAGCTTATCTAATATTTAAGGGTATTTGCCTATAAATACTCCTACAACAAAACAAATGGGCTGATCACAAAAATATATAGGGATGTCCATCTATATAATAACTAAACAAATTAGATATTATAATTAGTATCGTAACAAATTAGATAATATAATTAGCATCGTAACAGCATGAAAACTCAGCATATCCTGGTTCTGCGAATATGTATTCCTTCTGGAAAGCTTAGTTCCAATTTATATAAGATCAACATCTAGGTAGTTGTGGAATATTAAGTCGTCCTCAATAAAGGGCTTGTTGTATTTCTTAAAAAAGAATTTGCTTTTAAATTTTATTTATTTTTGGGTGAGGGAAATTATTAGGTAAAATTATCTGATTGTCTGTAACCATCTCCAGGTGGAGGTCACTGCAGCCTCCATTTTAGTTGGCAAACAAGAGTTCGAATTTGCATTGGAGTTGCTAGAGGTCTTGCCTATCTTCACGAGGAAGTAAGACCACATATAGTCCATCGAGACATCAAAGCAAGCAATATTCTTCTAGACAAAGATTTGACCCCCAAAATTTCAGATTTTGGTCTGGCCAAGCTCATCCCTCCAAACATGACTCACGTCAGTACGCGTGTTGCGGGAACCATGTAAGTTGCAAATTAGCTCCTTAATTTAACTTCTCTGAGCACCCATACCTAGATGCTTCATTCAGGAACTAAACCATAATTTATTGAAAGGACTTTCACAGACTTGAAATCAAATGGCTTCTAGCTTACACTTAAATGAAGAGATTGTGTTTTGATTAGTGTTTACTTAGAAGTTTTCGCCAAGATAGTAATGCCATCTCTTCTGCTCATTGATTCTCCTTAGGTTATGGTTTTCTAGTGCTAGTTGTTCAATACTTGGAATTTTTGTAATGGCTAATCCTAGTGTAAATTAACCTGAAAGTGATATGCTGCTGCAGAGGTTATTTGGCACCAGAATATGCCATAAGAGGGCAGTTAACACGGCGTGCAGATATTTACAGTTTCGGGGTTCTTCTTATTGAAATAGTCAGCGGGAGATGCAATACGAATACACGATTACCCATAGAAGAACAGTACATTCTTGAAAGGGTATGTATTTAACCATAAACCAACTGCATTCATCACCTTTCCTTACAGAAACAGATCATATTGTTTTGTATGGGCGCAGACATGGCAACTTTACGAGAAAAAGGAGCTAGTACTACTGGTAGACACAGCGCTGAATGGAGATTTTGATGCTGAACGGTCATGCAAATTCCTAAAAATCGGTCTGCTCTGCACTCAAGACTCGACAAAGCTCCGACCCTCTATGTCGTCTGTGGTCCAAATGCTTACCGGAGAGAAAGAGTTTGATGAAGATTCAATAACGAAACCAGGTTTGATCTCTGACTTCATGGACTTGAAGGTTAAAGCCGATCCAAAGCTGAAACCCGAACCCCACCTTACGTCGTCCGAGTTCAACTCCGATTCCATGGACAACACCACATGGACTTCTGCACCTTCTTCTCATGCTAACATGTCTTTCACTGCAGTATACGATCGCA
This sequence comes from Lavandula angustifolia, assembly GCA_028984105.1. Lineage (NCBI taxonomy): Eukaryota > Viridiplantae > Streptophyta > Magnoliopsida > Lamiales > Lamiaceae > Lavandula > Lavandula angustifolia. Next base: position 12,143,216 of record CM054818.1, on the reverse strand, counting down.
GCTCCTGAATTCAACAGGTTTGCCACGATGTATTTTTTCATTTTTTTAGTTTTCTTTGTGGTTTTTTTTGGCTTGTTTAGATTTGTAAATGAAGTTATCAATATTTATAAAATATTTTATCTCTTGTGTAATATAATACGATTTTTACTGGATACAGATATAATATTGAATTCCTTGATTTTCCAGCGCATAATGGCTATTGTTTTTGAAAGGTCAACTACTAATTATTCGCAGTCGCAGCTTTCAGCCAATTCCACTTTGTTGTGTTGCTTCAGAGGAATATAACAACATAATTAATAGAATGTGCAACCCATTTTTTTTGTAATTAATAATGTTGCGGGACACATTCAAATAAGTTGTCGACAGCCTGCTCTATTATATATTATTAAGTTGCAACTATATAATATATGTATTGAATTTAACTTTAAAGTGGTAGATGTAAATGATTGTATAAGTGTATAGAATAAAATTGATCTATATTTATTTAAATGAGATGTTTAAAATCATAAAATGGTGGACAAAAATCTCAAACACTATTGGCACCAAGCCCTATTACTACTAGATTTATTAGTAACATATGTTTTTATAATTATTAGATAAATCTTACATGTATCAAACATAAAATCTTGAAAACACAAAAGCTTTAGAAACATGACATATTGAAGCATGGAAAATTTAAGATTAAATGGGTCCCATATATATAACCCTAATCCACAAATTAAATTTCCCCACTACTTTCTCTCTCTCTCATCCCCTGTTTGTCTCACTCTCATGACTCCTTTTTGAAACTTTTTTAACCTCTTCTTTACTTTCTTTTGTCACAGGCATTCCCTGGAAAAAGTGAAATAAAAGTCTAGGGTTCCAACTTTTTCTCGCATTAACCAGATACTCCCAACAGTTTTTCGACATTTTACTTCCTTCACGTTCCCTTGCTATAAAATGTTGCTTCTTGGTTTTTAAGTTTTTAGTTATGGCTATTTAGTGGATCTTTTGCTCTTTTTCTTTTTTGTTTGTGGATTCTGGAGGGAATTTCTTTTTTGGAAGATTGGTTGGAGTCAAAAAGCGAAAATGCCGTGAGTTCATTTATTGGATTTTTGCTTTATGGAAGACGTACATGTGAAGCAAATTGAGTTCATTTAGTAGGAGTTACTTGCTGAATATTCTGGATCTTTTTTGCTCGGACTCTGTGGATTCGCAATTTGGATGATCGCCTCCCTGCTGAGAGGATTTGAATATGGACAAAGTTCTAAGCTTCGTACAGGATTTGGTCGTGGCGGTTGAGTTTCTGGTTTGTTAGCCAATATTTTAAAGGGATTTTAGGTGATGGAGGATATTGGACTGTTCAATCAAGGTTTGAAATGGTTGCAATCAAAAGACTGTTATTCTGTAGCGAGGACTACTGCGAGCTATTTAAGAGACAAGATTGGTATTTTCAAGGAGCGGCATTGGCCGTTGGTTTGTTGCGGATGTGCGAAATTTGGGAGAGGTCTTCTGTTCTTGTTGGTTTATTGGAAAAATTGTTTAATTTCTGGATTCCAGTCTTTTGTTCGACTGGGGCCAGCGGCGCTGCTTGTGATTATGTGGAGTTGCTTCCTGAGCTTGACATCAATGTCATGTCTTCTATATGTGCTTCTTAGTATGGTATGCTTCACTCTCTCCCTATGTAATTGGAAATTCTATTTTCTCGCTGTTAATCTTATGCTGCATTTATAGTAGTATGACTGTACTAGATTTCCAAGATCTGATTTATTTTATGAGTCCATCGATCAGATACTATTGATCTTAGAAAAAGGCTGCATAGGATTTTCTATGATGTAGCAAAAGGCACGGTATTGAAGTTTATAGAAAAAGTTGAATTCGGGGGTCACTTGAGAGTGACTTCATCTAATTCAGTAAAGACAGAGAGGTTTTACCACACTCCCCTGGGAGGAAAAGGAAAAAAGTGGAAATTTTGTGTGAGTAATTATCTGAAGCTTCCATGCTATATTTTGTAATGTTTGCAGCCTAATTATGGGCATGGTTTCATTATTCTTGTTGTATGTTGGTACGTTTACGTTATGTCTACTTTTTGCACATCAGAAGGTTCAATTCTTAGAAAGAATGCGGAACTTTACGGACCTCTGGAAGAATGACCATTGCTCAGAATGATTGTAATACTGTTATTTACTTAATTACTTGTTAAAGCTGTCGGCTTTCATGCTGGACAAATGCTGATAGTGTAACAGTTAAATGAGCAATATTCACCTGTCGGTCACCATTGTCAACTTCAAAAATTTTGTCTGATGAATCTCGAAGGAATGAAATGCCAGATATGCTATTTTGAAGATCAAATTAAATGATCCTCTTTTAGATGTCAACTCATGTAAAAGTTATGCCAAATTAGGTTCTCAAATTCGATGTTATTAGTTAATTTCCAAAATTAGTTTTCCTAAATTTGGAAGATTAATTGAACTCAGTTTTCTGATTGTGAGAAAGAAATCTTAGCAATAAAATAGTACTTTGAGCTAGCCTAAATAGACTCATTAATATGACTGTTGATAAATTTGAAAATGGAAGATACCGACTGCAGAAATTTTGCAAGGCTTTTCAAGCAGCACACTTGGTTACTCACTATTTGGTTCTGCATATTTTTGTTTTATTGCTTTTTGATCTATTTTGGCAGGTTTATCTATCTAATGGTAATGAATACTTATGGCTATAATCTTTAGTCTGTGAAAAAGTTCTCTGGGGACTTAACTAGAAGCTACATTATATAGCTCACTAATTGTTGCATTTGTGCTTCCAGGGAGCTGCTGGGGCTGCTGTTCAGTATTTAGGCTACACTCCTGGACTTTTTATCGTGGGGCTGTTTGCCATTTTAATTTTGTGGATGTATGCTAACTTTTGGATTACGGGTACATTGTTTATAGTTGGTGGTAAGTGTTCCTTCTCTGTTTATTTTGATCTCAGTTATGATACCATTGTATGTTTATCTCTTGCTCCTCAACTCACCTGTCTACTTTTATCTTGTTCTTACATCTGTTTTTCATTTTTCTAATTTTTTGTTTGACTTGCCTCAAACTTGGCTTCTCAAAAATAAGTAAAGGGGCATTTATGATTGCTATCCTCTCGAATAGGCTCTAGGGTGGTTATATTTCTAAGAATTTTCTGATCTTCTCTTGCATTTCCTATATTTTGGTATTTTCTTGTAGAGTATGTTGATAACATCGAGACTTTGGTTGGGCAGGCTATCTATTTTCATTAAATCATGCTCGTCTGGTGGTGTTTATGGCAACCCTGTATTCTATGTATTGCGTCAAGATCCGAGTAGGATGGCTTGGAGTCTTTCTTGCAATTAATCTTGCTTTCCTATCTAATGATGTGTTGAACTACATGATCAAGTGGTGTGATAATTTGAGTGAAAGCACTCACTTTGAGGAGCATAAACAAGATGATTCGTTTACAGAAGATGATTTATGCTCAAAGTGCGAATACTCTGCTCCCACTGAAGTAGAAATAGAAGAAGAAAAACAAGAACAACAAGAAGATAAGCTCAACTCTTGTAAATCAGCCACTAAACCTGCTAATCCTTCATCTGTTGTTGAAAAGCCAAAAGAATCTGCTGCTAAAAGTGTGGTTAGAGACGATGAAAACTCCCTGATTGAGATGGAGAGGATTTTAAATAGTGGCAATCACTATGAAGCCCTTGGATTTCCACGCCATAAGAAAATTGATGTTATATTATTGAAGAAGGAATACCATAAAAAGGTGTGCAAGTCTGATTTCCACTCATGCGATCTTTCTATTTTCTACTTCGTGTGTAGATATTGGGAAAACATTTTTTCGAAATATGGATGTTTTAGGCAATGCTTATTATATTATTACCTACATTATAACACATTTAAAGTTTTCAGGCACACAGATTCACTTCCCTGTTAAGCTAAGCTCATTATAATGGACATCTGGTTGTGAGGCACGGAAAATTGTTTTGACGTTTTATACTGAGTTGGTTTTGGTAGAACTGTAGAAGTATTATGTCTATTATGTTGCCTGGACGTAAGACTCAAGGAAATTAGAGTGAAGCGATTGATTCTCTTCTACATTTAAGTCAACATTGATTGGTATTTTGCCTTTATTCTGAAAAAGAAATGCACTCTGAACCTAGCTGAAATGTTGTCCTAAATGTTTTTGTTGCGGACTATGGAAGTGTATAGTTTGTTGTCTTTTTTCAAATATGGATCTCTGCATGTAGAATATACTATTTGATGTGGCATATATGAGATTATGGTTAACACTAAACTGCGTTGTATCCCAATATTTCATTTTTAACAGTGAACTTCATCCTTGAAAGTAATTCTTAAAACATAATGTCAATTTTGCTCTAAGAATGTTTTGAATTAGTTAGTTAGCCATGATAGGAAGGTGCAAGCTAAACTAGTAGTCTAGAAGTAGTCCTTACTCCTTAACAGTAAACTGTTTTCTCTAGGTATATCCTGAACTGGTGCCAGATTATTTTAGAGTGTCTACCTAATTGGTTGAGAATAGCCTGGGGAGACTATTGTTGTGATAATGCTTGCTGTTTCATGCTTGGAGGAGCATCTCTTTGTTTTCTTCTGCACTTTTGAGTTTTATCATAATCAGGGTTTCAGTCAGGAACTGCTGTAATACATATAATATAAGCTGTTGGTTAAGTGTTGGTATATTGTCTATAAAGGTCTTGCAGTGACATGATGGTATGAAAGATAACTGTCTTCTATCTGTTCTTGTTCCCAGAGAAGGTAGGTCGAACTTTGGCTCAATTGCTTATTCAATGCATGAATGTGAAATCAATTTTAGTATCCTGAGTGTATTCCACATTATGGGATTATTTTTATTCTCCCTGAAAATAACTGCTGGGTAGTGCTTCTTTATGGAAAACCACTTTTCTGCAATCTTCAGGCCATGCTTGTGCACCCTGACAAAAATATGGGGAGCCCACTGGCGGGTGAATCATTTAAGAAACTTCAATGTGCATATGAGGTGAGTAATCTTCATAGTTATTGGCTATTAAATTCGTAAAAAAGAACGGTGGGATACATATTTCATTGATGGCTCGTGTTGTCCATGATGTTAGGTTCTTTCTGATGTTGTGAAGAAGAGGGACTATGATGATCAGCTTAGAAATGAAGAATCTAAGTATGTCATGCAGAAATCAGCTAGCACTTCTTATCAGGTATATTAATTCTTATGAAGGCCAGGAATAAATCAAACCTTCTAGAATTTATGATGACCTGCACTCATCATTATAATTTTGAAGCTTATCTTTCATGCTTATAGTAACATTAATATGTGTGCCAATGAGTTAAAGTTCATTAATTTAATATTGTTCTCAACTTTGAATCACCTGGGGGCTTCGTTTAAGGTTTCTTGTTTCAACTTGTGATTATTGCCTGTTTCTTGACTATGCTGATTCTGGCTACTCTGTGCTTACATGGCAGTTAATAGATAATCCAAATATTTCATGATGCAGACTACTGACTTTTGCTCTGAGGAGTCGAGGCGCATACAGTGCACAAAGTGTGGGAATTCACACATTTGGGTTTGTACAAATCGAACTAAGGCAAAAGCTAGATGGTGTCAGGTTTGACTACCCTCTGAAACTTAGAAAATTTCTGTCTGTTGATTGCATCTGTTGCAATTATTTAAGGTTTTTGCGTACAGGATTGCGGTCAGTATCATCAAGCTAAAGACGGTGATGGATGGATTGAGAACAAAGGCTCACTTGTGTTTGATCGGCTGTCAAAGGTATAATACATACATTGCTTAATCATGCTGTATGTCTTAAGGTACTTGTGTATTTCATTGCTTAATGTGTTTTGTTTGTTTAGCCCTGAAGGATGAGTTGGTGTTAAAGATGCTACTTAAAAGCAAGTCCTGATACATGGGGTTAGCTGGTTTGTAATTAGCAAGCTATAAGTTATTATTAGGAAATTCCGTGCCTAGCCTATAGTCTATAGATTAAGCAGTAAGCTGGTCGAAATGCTAGTAACTTTGAGTCTCTAACCTTCTTTGCTTGAAATTCGACTTGACTATTGATGCGTGTTTTTGGCTTTTGTCCAAACTTAGAAATTTGCTGAAACCTAGTCATCAGCGGTGTATGGAGATGTTGTGCTTTATGCTCCTAGGGGCTCTTCTCTCTCTTGCTCTAGCTATAACTCTTTTAATCTGATTCCTCGTTTCCAATGTTAGGATTTTGGGTTTGCTTGATGTGTAATTCTTTTCAGAATGAAATCCTAAGAAGTTATATATATAGGTGGAGATACCTCGTGCTTTTGTATGTGCTGAAAGCAGGATTTTTGATGTATCGGAATGGGCATCATGTCAGGTTAGTCGGTTAATCCCTCAGTGCATACCTTTATGATTTCATGTTTTTGTTTGTAGCTTGTGATATCAACAATCTCATGGTGATATTTGGGATCTAATGCGACTATATGTTGATAAAACAAAAGGATTTTAAATTGGACTTATTAACAAACTATGATGCTCTAATTTTACTTTCCTTCTGTGCTTCATTTTTACAATGCGTCCAACCAGCTGAGTTTCATTATCCAAAGAAACATTAGTGAGATGACTGCTGCTTTGTATACAGGGAATGTCTTGCAGACCGAACACTCATAGGCCCAGTTTCCATGTAAACATGGTTGGACTGGAGAAGTCAAACTCGAGCCGGTATCCGTGGGATTTGGATGCTGAGATGATGGACGAAGAGGATGAATTTGATGTATGGCTCCAGCAAGCCCTTGCATCTGGACTGTTTTGTGAACCCTCAAAACGCAGAAAAAGCTGGAGTCCCTTCAAACTGCCTCAGAAGAAAGGAAAGAACCACTGGCGCAGATCATCATAGAACAACACAATTTTTATTGACATTAATTGCCATCAATCAATCTTTCATCTTCTTCCCGGGCAAATCGGAATGTTAGAGGTGGATCGGGGATTTCAGTTATGTAAATAACCAGTTGACGCATCCATAAGAAACTGACTGATGATGTTTGCTTGAGCAGATGCAATAAAAGTGAATAGAATTAGTGTTTAATTGTTTAACATTGTACATTGCTCAAACCAATTTAGCATCAACTGGGCTAATATCATGCTCTATATCCACTCACAAACCTTTGGATTCCAGCAAAATCAGATACAATATTCAATCTGGAGAAGCTTCCTTTCAGCTTAGTATCCATGTAGTCCACAAGAAATCTGCTCTGAGTCTCACCATTGGTCTGCACCAAGTTGAATAAAGATAAGAAACAAGAGGCATGTAAACAAAAGAGTATTTAGTGAATCATACCTCAAATGCAAAAAATCCACCACTTTTCAACATTGAAGCTGCTCCATTGCAGAGGTGGATAAGGTCATCCGTCCCATTTGCTCCACCATCCAGAGCAAGTCTTGGTTCATGTCTACAAACCTCAGCTTGGAGTCCATCAATGGCTTCACTCGGGATATACGGTGGATTGCTAACGAGTCCACTCACCTCTCCTACGCTATCCTTCAGAGGATCAAACCAAGACCCCAGCTTCACACACACTCTCTCCTGCCAACACCATCTTTAATCACAATTTGGATATCCAATTTCTATTAACATAAACCTAAAATTTCAACCTGCAGCCTGTATTTCTGAACATTGTACGAAGCAACTGCAACAGCGACGGAGCTCAAGTCCACAGCAACCACTCTCCCACCACCACCCAAAACCCGCGCCACTGCAATCGCAAGCGCGCCGCTCCCAGTCCCCAAATCCGCCCACAGACCATCACTCAACTCCTCATTCGCCTTCACCGCATCGGCGACCAAATCCACAATTATCTCCGTCTCCGGCCGGGGAATCAGAACCCCTTCTTCCACGCTCAATATCAAGTCCCGCCAGTGCTCGCAACCCACCACGTACTGAAACGGCCGCCTCTCCTCAATCCTCTGCTTCCACAACTTATACAGCTCCTCCAAAGACGCCCTTATCGGAACCTCCGAGCCGCTGCCGCCGCACTCTTCCGCCAAAATAAGACCGGGCTGCTCCACCGCGTCTTCCACGAGCCACTTGAGCTCCCGCCGGAGAAGACTAGAGTCTGGCCCGTCGTCGAGGGCGGTGAAGGCGGATCCCACTGAGGAGGCCTGGGTTTCCGCCCAAATGTGCCATTTTTTTAGGTCGGAGAGGGCGGCACTGAACGCCGGCGGGCGGAGGTAGAGTGGAGTTTGGGGTTTGTGCAATGCGGCGGAGCAGAACGCGGGTCGACCAGGTTTGGGACAGGGTTGTACTAATATGGAGGAGAGGGACGCACGTATAGACTTCATCGTTCTGCTATCGCCTTTGCCGTAGGCCCATTGCCTTTTATTAATGCTTCGTCTGTGCATTTCAAAATTTAGATAAATGGGCTGGAGCCCAATTCGTAAGATTTGTGGGCTTCGGCCTTCGGTTATTGATTTGTGGGCTTTCGTAAAATATAATTAATTATCTGAAACATGCAATTCGAATTTCGAAATCATTACACTTTTCAAGAGTTCCCTACTGTTAATGGCTTTAATTTCCCAAAACACACCGGCAACATGTAGGGTGCACAACTTATAACTTAAAGTTGTAGTTTTGGTGTTTGGAAACTCAGTTTTAAGCTATAATTTCTCTATTTTGGTACAAATTTTAGAGTTTTTTCATAAGATGCTAATGGACAAATTCAACAGCTTCCACTTACAACTTATGACATCTAAATTTTTATGGACAAAATTATCCTTAATAAAATATGACTAATTTAATATTTTATGGATTAATTTAATATTTTATAATATGATCGAAATTATAAAGCAAGAAATGAAAATAGAATATGACTAATTTCTCAATTTTATTTATTTATTATAAATTACAATGATTTTGTAATATTAGGAGCAAGATAGACATTTTATTTACTAAGTATAAATAAGCTACTACTTTCAGCAGCATTTTCAAACACTATTTTCTTCACTTTCAGCAGCTTTTAACACTTATTTCCAAACACCTACAGATTATCCCAACAGCTTAAAGCAGTTTTAAGCACTTATCAATAAGATCCAACTATTCAAAACACCCCCTTAGTGTATTTGGTATTCCTATTTCTGCGTAAGTAGTTGATCTAGAGTTTCTTTAGTGTTTGATTCTCATTAGTGTTGATTTAAAGTAATATTGTTTTAATTTCCCCATAACACTTGGAAGTAAATGTTAGAAATAAGAAAATTGATGTTTCATGGAGTACCATAAGCTAAATACAACAAACTTATATCTTGACTGTTGGGTTCTAGACATGCTATTGAGGTTGAACACAAAGGTCTTGGATCCGGCTACTAACTGTTTAGTTACACCACTAAGGTTGAATTCATAGACATGATTGAACCGTAAAGAATATCACACTTTCACAATCAAAATAGAACATAAAGACGCTTACTCTTACCAATTCCACAAAGGAAGACACAATAATATATAGGACAAGTACGCACTAACGACTAGACTAAACTTTAGTGGATTGTCCAATGACATTGGGCCACGATCCAATAGGAGTGTTGGTCTAATGAATCCAAACAATCTTCACATTTGGCCCAAACCAGGTGTGCCTTAGACACATGACAATGTATTGAACCTGCAAAACTCATCATCGCCACTCTACGCTGTACCTACAAACATCAAGCACAAGGAGAATAAAAAGTATTGTTGGTTTAGAGACGAATCTTCAGGTGTGTGAGAGCCGGGGGTTGTGATTACACCTGAGTACTAATTTCAAACTTAAACGCGAGAATCGGTTACTACTGAGTTTGCTTACTGAAGAGATTCAGCTTGTCAAAGGCAAAAGATCATCTGACCCAAATCTGATGGACCACTTGGTGGCCCACCAATCACGCAGCGCCACACGTGCATTGGTGGGCCACCTTTTATAACTCAAATATTTTTTTATTAGTAATATGGCCCACCAATGCACGCGTGGCACCGCGTGATTGGTGGGCCACTGAGTGGTCCACGAGAAATGGGCCTGAAGATCCGGATTGCTTGCCAGCACTACTACAAATTTGGCCTACAAAAACACTTGAAAGACAACGTTTTTTGTGTAAAACCGTTGCCGTAGCTCGATAAACCGTTATCGTAGCTAAAACCGTTGTCCTTTATATCAAAAGTGCGCTCATAGACAACGGTTTTTTACTACCGTCGTCATTGACCCGTTGTCGTATGTCAAAAAAGGCGCTCGTAGTATATGGATGCGCTCATAGACAACAGTTTTTAACAGCCATTGTCGTTGATCCATTGTCGTTTGTACAAATAGGCGCTCATAGACAACGGTTTTGATAACCGTTGTCATTTATATGTTGTCGTATGTGTGTATAGACAACGGTGTTCATAACCGTTGTTGTTTGACCGTTGTTGTAGTTAAAACTTCATTAATAGACAACGATTTTATCAACTGTTGTCATTTACACGTTGTCTTTTATCTAGATATGTATATATTAATTAATTACAAATTTCTATATTTTTAAAAATTATAATTAAAATTAACTATGTTTTTAATCTAAAAACTACAAATACACATTTTACGTATAATTTAAAAATACTTCATAATATTAAATAATATAAAAATTATCATAACTCAAATTATTATTTAAATTTAATTAATACTATACTGAATTTAAATTTAATTAATACTATATTTATATATTTTTTAGTAACACTTAACACTTATGTAATACTTTATAGATATAATACAATAAAATAATTAAAAAAGAAGATAGTTAAGTTATTAAACTGTTTGAGATATCTCTATTCTCTATCCGAAGAAGACGATCCCAAACTTGAAAACCCTCCCTCTCTGACAGCGAGAAGCACCGCCTTCACCGAACCAGCGCTGCCAAGATCGACGTCCGACGGACACCAGCAACCCACCAGGTTTCTCTCTCTCTCTCTCTCTCTCTCTCTCACCCTTTCACTTCCTCTCTCTTCTTATTGTTACTCGCTTTCTTCCCCAACTTCAAAACCCTTCACCCCTCTCCAACAGGGAGAAGCACCGCCACCACTGAATCGTCGCTGCCAAAGCCGACGTCCGGCGGACACCAACAACCACTAGATTTGTCTCTCTCTCTCTCTCTCTCTCTCTCTCTCTCTCCCTCTCCCTCTCCCTCTCACTCTCACTCCGTATATCTTCTCTAGAATTGAACATAAATCAAAGAAATTGAGGCATAAATATGAATTAAGTATAAATATTATTTTTTTGGGTGTATACTCTACACGATTTCTTCGTTTTAAGTGTTATTGCGTGATATTGAAGACAATGTTGGTATCAAGATTTCAAAACTATGAAATAGCATTACTGTGCACTTGGGATTTTTAGCCCTATTTACTATGAGAATTTAGACGACATCGCTGTGGGGCCTTGGAGAGATGAGCAAGACATGAGGGGCAATGAGGGAATGAGTTTTGATAATGACAAGCTTCTAGTGTTGTACTTTGGCTCAGTCTATCAATAGCAATATTGAGACGTGACTCTATTAGATGTACTTCACTTTGACATAGTGTTATCCAATTTTTAGTACTTGAACTTTATGTATCCCATCATTGTGCCTTATTCTGACATGAGTGTTATCCAAATCTAGTTTTGTGATGATAACTACTTCATGTCACATGCCATATACTCCCTCCGTCCCATTCCACTTGTCTTATTTCTTTTGGGCACGGAGATTAAGAAGAGTGGGTGGTTGTGTGTAGATGAGTGTGTGATTGTGTGTAAAGAGGCAGGCCCCACAAAAAAAAAGTAGTAGGTTGTGTAATGATTAGGCTTCCTTTTTTGGAAACTAGACAAATTGAGCGGGACAGCCCAAAAAAGAAAACTAGACAAGTCGAATGAGACGGAGGGAGTAATATATTGTTCATACAGATAATAATATATTAATGTAATAGACCAGAGGTCTATTAGCTTGAAAACTGAGTTGATATCGGAACTGTAATGGCTGGAATTGAAACTGTTCGGAAGTAGATCTGGAATCGGAACAATAATGAACTTGATAGCGAGAGGGAGAGAAGAGATCGATAGTTGGGAGATTGAGATGCTGAGAGAGAGGAAGAGCTCGAGAGATTGAGAGATAGAGAGGAGAAGTTTTGAGAGAGAAAGAGTTTTGATAATAATTTCATTGTTACCGATAGTTACCCCAAACTTTGCCTTATATAGGCTACAAAATATTACCTAAACATTAGACATAATAAACTCAATTAAAAGATACTTAAGCATAATATAAAGATAATTCGTGGATTCATTCCGGCCGTCCACGTTCGCCCTTTTCCCCCTTTCTCCGTATAACAACTCTTATCCGATTCCACATTTTTCTCCCGGAGCACCCAATTCTCTTCCGTCCTCCGACCGGGTCATGACAATTAATGTATATAATATGCTACAAAGCCAAGAGTTTTCTTTACAAAACCATATCTTTATAAATATATGAAAAAATAAAAAGGAAAAATGTAGAAAATGCAGGAATTAGCTTCTCTTCCAGGACTGCATATTATCAGCAAAGTAACAGTTTAAGAAAATTACTGACTGTGGCAAATTCATTTAATTATACATAATTCTTTTTCTTATACCCTGCTCCTAAAACCACCTTCAACCCCACGCACCCTAAAACCAAAAAGGGGTAATAGAAGGATATCTTGAATTTAGTTTGGCATCAGAAGGCCATCTGTATAGCTAAAAGAAACCTCATCTAGATGACCTTGTATCTTAGAGCAAACCAAATATTGCTTCTGGTTCTCCATTTCAGTAGGGATGACAAGGGGTTTGTAGTTTGACATAATCTTGAAAGCTAAGGAGAAACTAATCCACTGGGTAGTAGATACAGATTATACCTTCCATAAAAATGAATTTTAGCCTTTAATCATCCATGTTCTACACATGGGGCTGTCAACTGCTGCCTTTATTTCTTGCAAATCTTCTTTATTATATAGAATCTTCTGTCTTACTATTTTTGCTCTATCCTAAGAAAAATATTCAAAATGTAACTCTTGCAATGCAATGAGCTAAATTGTTGGATAACTTGAAAAATATATTTCTAGCAAATTCTTTAAAGTGTCTAATAATTGTTGTCCGCTTCTTTTACTCTTTCCATAAGTACTCACTTAAGTTAATATGCTCTAATAATTGTTTCACTATGAGACTAAATGAGATGTTGTTCTGCGAGCAGGTTGAGAATTCCTTTTCAATTTGAAGGAACTACTCTCTCTTTACACAACGAACACTTTTCCAGGTTTGTCTCTATGCCCTTCTCAATGTATATTGTAATTTATGTGTTTACTTTTAGGTTTTTCTTTATTATATGCATGAAGGAAAATAAATTAGCTGACACACTTATTCTACATCATAAGAACAAACTAACGTATAACACAACCTAGGACACATTAGAAACATGTTAAAAAAAACAAGAATATTACATTTTACTCTGGAATGTATGCATAAATGTCTTTGTCTTATGTCATATATGCAAGAATTTCTTTGGTAATTTGTGTTAATAGGTTTATAATGGACAAATCATGGATGAAAAACTAACGTATTATATATGTTGATGAGATCATGAGCTATATTATAATCTTCCTCTCTTCTGTTGCACTGAATGAAAAAATATATGCATTTCAATATGTTGCAGATACGGGTGTTTGGATGTGGGGCAACTTAGATTGTTAAGGAGCCTTCAAGCAGTCAGCAAATGAGGGATGCATTGAGCAGTCACCAAATTGATGTATTGTAGGTTTATTTTCCATTGGTGCTCTTCTTTCGAATTTCCTAGTGATATTTCATATTGAACTTTGAGTACACTCTAGATTTTAGTTTTTATTTTAATTGTATGGAGCTTCTCGACAAGGATTCAATGGAAAATATTATATTTTTCTTCATCTACAGGTTTTTATTAGCGTTATTGAAGAATTAATATAGACGTTGTCATTCATACAGATGACAACGCTGTTAAATGTAAAGTGTTGTCCAATGTAACTTGTACGTTGTTGTATGTATCTATGACAACAGTAAATGACATAAACAAATGTTGTCAAAACTCTAAATGACAATATATTAAAATCGTTGTCTTTTTGCAAAAATCCGTTGTTTTAAGCGAAAAAGACAAGAGATAAAAATTGTTGTCTTATCATCTATTTATACGACAATGCAACTTTCAACAATGGTAGAAAATCTTACGACAATGATTTCAACTGTTGTCTAAAATCAATACCACAACGGTCAAAAAATTTACGACAACAGTCTTAAATCGTTGTCAAAGACATTTAAAACAACACTTAAAAATATTTACGACAACGGTTTTAAAATGTTGTCGAAACTTTCTACGACAATGCTCTCGGAACATATATAACCGTTGTACGCATTTACGACAGTAGAGAAAATAACTAAAAGACAACGGTTAAAATATGTTTTCGAAAAGATTAAAGACAATGGATAAAAATTGTTGTCTATGAGCGAGACTCTACGATAATGGGATCTACAACAACGGTACATTTTGTCATAAACAATGGTTAAAAACCGTTGTCTATTAGCTTTTTTGTAGTAGTGCAGATAAGCTCTCTGATCGTGTGGCTGAGTGGTTCAGTATCACGAGCACATTTTATTGACTTATGTCAGTAGAATGGTGATTCAATATACTAATTTAGTGTGTATGCCTGATTTTAATCTTCTCTTCTAAAAATGTTTATTACCTGAAAACTGTTTCTGTTATATTTATGTGTCTTAAGAAGTTTACTGAAAATCGAGACTTGTATGAATTTGCAAAACAGTTTGTATGCAGGATGAACAACAAAGCAATGTACAGTAAATGACACACAAATTCTTAGAGTGGTTCGGGTACACAAGATCATACATCCACTTTCTTGGACAAGAGTTCTTGATTAGATTACATTATGAGCAAATCTTAGGTTATCCGTACGCTGGACAGATCGTGACTAGTTGTAGTCCCAGTGACTTTACACGATTTCAAACACGAGGGTTTGAGGGTTTTTCTCTAACTATGAAGGAGTTCTTACAAGTAAGAACAGTTCAAAGATGAACTCCTTCGGATTCTAAGCTTATAATCCACCAATGTAGGCTTAGAAATATAGAGAAATGGAACTATATCACTCTAGAGGTAAGTATATAGATGATGGCCATATTCCTTCTAATGTTCTTAGCTAAGTTTGCTTTGAATTTGCTAGAGCTTGTGTGCTTGTATTCTTGTGTTCCCGTTATCTTCATGCATGGATGAAGGTCTCTGTTTACAGTCGTGATTGGAGAGAACTTAAACACGTGTCACGAGACGACAAGCATAACGGTCTTCTTGCAATTTGAATTGCACTGTTGAGATTCTTTCTTTCTCAGCGTTCAGAAGTTGACTGCAGCTTTATGTCAGGGCAAGTACACTGTTGTCAGCTCCTCATTGGTTGAGGTTAGTTGGTAAGTGAGGCTTCGTTCAGACTCCAAGACTGATATCGAGTTAACTTCTTCGATACCTCAGACACTTTACTGAATGATTCTCTATTGACATTCTCCAATGTCTTCAGTATATTGATTGCTGCTTTTCTTTTGACTTATCAACATTCATTCAAAAGATTCGCCTTGAATCCTACTGAGTCTTTAGAAGCTGAGTTTTCAGAAACTGCTTGACTATTTTTCTTCTACTGAGTTCTCAACAGTTGTTGAATAAGCTATATCTAGTCTACTGAGCTCATAACATGTTGAGCTCATTTCAGCTATACTTTATTACAGTATTGGTTCATTTTTCAGCTAGGGATTTTGGGATCTTCAAATCTTGTATTTGAAATCATCACCCAGCATGTATGGTTAGCACATAATATGCACAAATATGCTCCACACGTCAAACTAAAACATATTCCGAAGCACAAAGCAACAAAGTAAGGAAATAAACACATTGATATACCATCCATCCTTGCTAGAAATAACTTAAGCATAAGAAAACACATTTCCTTAGCATAAGATCTGGATCAACTTCACACATAAGCAACAAACATAGACACTAAACATACAATCAAGAACATACGACATGCTTAAGCTCACAAAGACACTGAGACCTTCACATAGAAGCAACAAACATAGGCACACAATCTACAAGCAAGAACGTACAACATGTTTAAGCTCACGAAGGCACTAAGAACTTCACATAGAAGATCATGAAAGGCACAACCACAAAATAGGTACACAAAGTACATAAACTCACAAAGAGATGCAAGAACCGAGGATCACAAGAACACATAGATCCAACATATCATATATCTACAACACCATTCAACATATCTTCAAAAAGATTATGATTAACAACATTTGCTATACCACTAGTCTCTGTCACTTCCTTACTCTTAGAGCATCTACAACGCGGACGTCTTTGAGAATTTAAATGAGCTAACAAATCAATGAAGCAAAGTAGGAGGAGTTTAAATGGAGAGAGTGTGTTGTATAATTTAACAACTCAAAGATATATATTGTTGGTCCGGAGACGATAGTCAGGTGTAGAGGGGGGGGGGTGAATACACCTGATCACAGTTTCTTTTTCTCAGAACGCGAAGGACAGCTGAGCTGTAGGTTGGAACTGATGAACTGTGCCAAATAGTAACCTTCGATCGCGGGTCAGAAGTGTGCCAACTACTGAGCTCTCCTACTAACTTTTGTTAGTACTTGAAACTCAGTCGGAGACGTTGTGCGGATAAGAGTGTGGGGCCCGGAGATTCGTCTCAGTTTGAAAACGTGATTTTCACAAATCAAGTAATTTTTGGCTAGTGCGCTTTGAGAATACGTTTTATGCAAAGATATGATTTTTAATCAGTTTGTATGCAATGCAATAAAACAGTAAATAACACAAGCAATTTTTAACGTGGTTCGGATACGCAAGATCCTACGTCCACGGTCCTGCCGAACAGGAATTCTTGTTGATTTATCTGAGCAAGTCTCAGCAAGGAATCTGTGCACAGGACATACCCTTATAAGTTATAGTCCTTAGCGACTTTACAAATCAAACCGAGGTTTGAAAGGGAGGGGATAATCTCCAACTAGGAAGGAGTTCTTACAGTAAGAACAATCACTAAAAGTGAACTCCTTCGAATTTCTAAGCTATAAATTTGGCAATGCGCTTAGCTAGAGAAGAGGGATCTAAAGAACTCTAGAGAGAAGAACTAATGATATTCTATTGGGCAAGTTCTTCGCTGGATTGATCTTGAATGCGCTAGAGTTGTTTGAAAGCTTGAGCGTTTTTCCCCTTGATATCCCGTGCGTGAAGCTCGAATTTCTTCTCTATTTATAGTTGTGAGCAGGCATATGTCCGTTGGAGAAGACGATGCCACGTGTCACAAGCTTCCAAAGAAAACGGCCATAAATTCAAATTATTGCAGCAGAGTTGTTGGACACTGTACATGAGAGCAGCTTTAGTTGGTCAGAGCAGATAAGGCGTTGTCGGCTTCTCATTGGTCGAGGTTTGTGGTAGGTGAGATTGTGTCAGACATCGGAGTTGACTCTCTCAAATCCTCGTATGTCTTCTGCTGACTTTCGAAATGACTTTAGCGGCTGAGTCGTTTTCTGTCGGATACAGTAGACTTTAAGCAGTCTCTGTCTTCTTCGTCTGAGTCGGCTGACAAGAGATATTCTCTTGAGTATGGTCAGCTGATGACTGCGAAGGTACTGAGCTTGCATAGAGTTCTTCTGCTGATGTCTGTCAGCTGATGAGATGTCTTCTACTGAGGCGAAGATCAGCTGATGACTTAAGAACGCAAGCAATTACACTGATAACGTGGGGTTTTGGAAGGTAACTTCGACAGAAGATCAATCCAACAATTTACCCCCTACAGGACTTAGACAAAAAGATAGATAATAAAAACAGTCTAGCCTATACATAATCTAGTCCTATCAAGACACTACACTACTGATATCAGTTGGGTTTTGGGATCTTCAATTCCATAGTACTACTATGATTTCCCCCAATATTATTTTAACCACTAACAGCTGAATACCATCTACTGACTCATAACCCAACAATTTCCCCCTAATTGATGATGCCAAAACCTCTATAAAATATAAAGAAAGAATACTATACTACTGACATAGATAGACTTCAGTCAGTTAGCCTTAAGAGTTCAGCAGTCGAGAGATAGGCAAAATCAAAGAAACGGTTATGTGTGAGTGTGTGTCAGATCACTTCAGCGATCAGTTGTGATAAGCATAACACAACTAAAAGCCTTAAGACAATGAGTAATTGTCTGGCCAGAAGAAAAGGGAACTGATATATATGAAGAAGATTACAGGGTTCCTATTCTTCTATACAGGGGATGAGAAGACTATTGCTAACGTCCGAATCTCACGGGTCTTCTTCTTTAAGTCTTCGCACTCGGCCGCCAGGAGGATCCGGGCCATAATATTTGTAAATCCTTGCACGCAACGTCTGGATTTCCTCGAAATCAGCAGGAATATCAGAACTTAGATCATGATGGTAAGCTACTGCTTCGATCTCATCTTCTATCTCCTTCATGCATAGCACGCCACGAGTAGTCCTAGGAGGAGGGATGCGTCTGAAAGCTGGAGCTCTGAGGGGTATCTTCTCTCTTTCCATAATATGTAGGAGCTGATCTCTGAGCTAGGCATTGTATTGATGAGTAAATTCTTCAAAGAGTTGATCAGCTGGTATCCCAGATGGATAGAAGCCCCATATATAATATCCCTTGATAAATTCTTCTTTGAGTTCCTCCCACTGCTCGTTCAGTTCTGCTGGCACCCATCTGTCTATATGAGGAATAGGAGCTTTCTTGATGTAAGGTGCTTTGGGTGCTCCTCTCCTGTAAGACTTTGGGATCTACCTTTTCCATTCTACTACTGGCTCGCTGGCTATCTTATCTGTCAGTTGAATGATCTTAGCCAGGTCAGCCAATCTTTTCTTCTCTCTGAGACCCGCTGATCTAGCATCTCCTCTTCGGAGATTTAATCCCTTCAACGTGGCCTCCCAGGTTGCTCTGTCCTCGGCCTCTTGCTCAGGTGTAAGAGTAGGAGTATAAGAACTCTGAGCTAAGGGTAGGACTGCTAGTAGAAGACGCTTTGGCTAGCTCCTTTTGAGCTTTCTTCTTCTGTTCAACAAGGATCAGTTTAGGCTTTTCTTTGGCAATCTTGCCAATTATTTTTCTAGGCTTCTTAGCCTTCTTAGCTTCTTCAATCTGCTATTCATGATCCAACTGATCTTGCAGCTTCTGAGCAACTTCTTTATCAAATGCCTCCTGCTCCGCTTTGGATTTAAATTTAGGCGTCGGGGAAGATGGAGGAGTAACTTCAGTTGTGATCTCCTTCCTTGGCCCTTGCGGTGGCAGTGGCTCATCGAGAAATCGAACAATATCTTCAATGTCTTTGGCGGTTGAAACATTTCTTGGCTCGATCGCGACTAGTTGGACTTCTCGGGACTTGGACATTTCCAGGAAGGGATACTTCAGAACTGGTTCCAGCCTGTATAGCTGAACCTTCCCCCTGATTTCCTTCCCCCTTACTAATAGCTTGGACTCCTGGGCTTTTCTCCACTTCAGCCTATTCCGCCTCAGCCTGTTCATCTATCACGACTTCTTCCCCCTTTTTGGCATCATCAGCCAGGGAGAGGCGAGTGCGGATGACTGTCACCTCCTTATAAAGCAAAGATTCTTGATGAAGGTGGCTGTGGATTCGAAGTCTTTGACTACATCACAGTATTGCTCCCATTCCTTCTCCTGATCAGCTCTAAATTGTTTGAGTTGGGCTGCGGACTCCTGTCTGAGTTTCAGCAGAGACTGATCATGAGATTCTGTCATCTCCTTTTGAATTTCTTTGAGTGCCTCTGCCTGTTGTTGAATGTCTGGCTTGGACTGCCGCAAGGCCCTGAGTCAGCTGCTCAGAGAATGACTTCTGCTGAGAGATAAGGAGCTACTGACTTTGAGCGGCTAAGTCCGCCTTCTGAGCTGTAAGGGCGGCCTCGACAATGTCCTGAATGTTAACTGAAGAAGTAGGAGTTTTGGAGACCTTCTCAACCCTGCTTGCCCGGTCGGTCGACGCTCTCGGTGCCGGGCTTTGGTGTGCGAGCCCATTTGAGATGAACGTCTTTTGCAAGGAGTCGATTCTTATCTCCCTGTCGCCCGATGGCTTTGTTGACCGACTTAGAGGTCACGGAACCGATGGGTTTGATCTCGATAAGCGCTGGTTCCGAGCCTGCTGCTCGAGATGTCGCGATCTGTTGCGCTCGACTCGGCTTCGAGGCAACTGGGGCATCACCTGATGTGGAGGGTGGTGGTGATCGGCCCTGTTCGCGAGGAGTGTTACCCTCAGCAGATCCTCCCAAATCTGCATCCTTGGGTGCCGCCTGATCCATGTCATCATCATTATTATCATCGTCGTTGTCATCACCATGATGAGATGGAGGCGAAGGGCTGTTGACTGGAGCTGAGGATCTTAAGCTTAGCAGATAGAGCATAGCAGCGCGAAGATCCTCGAAGGAAGCTAGATCAGCTGGTTCCCCAAACCCTATAGCTGATTGCAAGCTCTGCTCTTCTGTCAGTAGGGACAAGGCTGACTGAGTCCTGATAAGTTCATCAAGAATATCCCAGCTAAGAAATCTCAGCAGCATTTGTGTCCTGGCCCTTATGGCAATATCGACCAGATCCCGATGTTCAACTATTTCGGGGATCTGAGCACTGACCTCTCCAGTGGCTCGGAGACGGGTGGAGTGCATGGTCGTCCACTCTGAGGAGGTTTCCTCAGTCGGTACTCCAGTGTCCGACTGAGTCTCTGAGAAACTAATCCGTTGGACTTTATCCTTCAGCGTGGCACCTTCTATGCCTGTGTCCGCATCAAGTGGTGGATCCTCCTGAGTGGGTGGAGGAGAGGCAAGTTTTGCTGGAACCTCAGAAGGTCCAGGCTTGCTGAGCCTCTTCCTCTTAGGCGGGTCGGTGCGAGGGGGCAAGTCGGAAGTGACTCTTTTTTCGCTCGGGGCGGCCCTCGCCCGATGGATTTCTCAGCAGCGGCTCTTGTCTTGAACTTTATGAGCTTGCGGTCGAAATATCTCGCATCAGCAAAGGCTGAGCAATCTGATACTAACTCTTCGATAATTACGGACATCTTTGTCCCGTACAGTAGCTTTCCCACACTTATAAGGCTCCTCTCTCCTGTGGGTGTGGCTGCGAACTTCTGAGCCTGAGCTTTAAGCTCGGCTACATAGTAGTCAGTCCAATTGACTCTGACTCCATCATCTATTATCATCATCAGCTGAATGCGAGGCTTGGATAGCTGATCATACGAACCGGCTGAGCTCGTAAGAATGTGAGAAACAATGTATGCGAGCCCTCGGTACTCTGGTAGCAGCAGATTCTTTGGCAGAGCTGTCTTGAAGACTACGTCGTTTCTGCCACATAATTTCTAAACATAGGAGTTAATCTCTTTCTCCTTGTATCCAATGGGTGAGACTCCGCGTGCTGGGAGATCAAAGGTCAGCTCCACGGCGGATCGGATATCGATGATGTGTTCACTGGCATCCCAAGATTGAGGGACAACTTCCTTCATGTATGAGAACCTGGATTCCTCCACGCCTGTATCTAGGGTTCTCCAGTTGTAGTAGACTTCTGCAACTTGTTTGGGCAAGTATGCTCTGGGTTGCTTCGAGACGAGAAGCTCTAGTCCGGAAGTCTCGAGAGCCGTGAAGACGGGCTCAAGATATGGAAGATCAGCTTGGTGTAGCGCCATCGTCGGTTCGAACAAGATTCGGGACTTGATGATTTCATCGATGTTGGTGGGTGTTTTGACAGCCATATTATCTGCAAATTTTCTTTTAGAGACTGAAATAATAGAAGTCAAAACACAATGTATTCGCGATAATATAGATGATGTTTACCGTAAATGTAGAGCTTGGTTGAAAAGAAAGTTCAGATTTAGAAGAGAAGATGATCGAAAATGTTGAAATTTCTTAAGCTCTAATGGCGATAAAATTGTGAAAGTGGATTTGAGGTAGATTGATAAAGGATTTTATATGATCGTGCATATCAAACAGTTTAGATCAGACGGTTGGGATTCAATCTAAAATTTTTAATGACGGTTGTGATTTGATATTATAAATGGAATGATTACACAAGCCGCCTCTACCATAGACCCACGTAGGATTATGCGCAGTTAAGGTAAGTGAAAAGACATGCATTAAATGCGCTGCAGGCAGCATTAAAGACTAAGTCATTTTAAATGAGAACGGTTTCCTACTGACTTATCCTTAAAAATTAATGACGGGAAATAAATGCTCATTAACTACTGAGTGCAAGCGACTGAGATAATAAACGCTAGCATGCTTCTGATAAAATTAAGTATATTAAGACTACGCTAACCTCTTCAGCTGATTTTACGATCAGCTGGTTACCGTTAAACTTAGGAGGATGATTGATGTGCTGATGACCACGTTCCCCCTTACTGTGTACAGTTTGATTCTCCCGACTGAATCATTGTACTGAGTCCTTGACCTGTCATATTGATTTCTTCTACTGCCTCTACTTAGTAGGTTCCAGTAGACCTAGCTCAACTGATAATTCTCTGAATCTGTTCTCAGCTAGTGGTTTGGTCAGTATATCTGCCCTTTGCTTGTCAGTATGGATTTTCTCCATTCTGATATCCTTCTTCTCGACATGGTCTCTGATGAAGTGGTGTCGAATATCCACGTGCTTACATCTCGTATAGAGAACTGGATTATGAGTTATTGCAATAGCACTGGTGGAGTCACGGTAGATGGGCACTTCATCACGAATTATACCATAGTCTCTCGGTTGTTGTCGAAGCCAAAGGATGCGGGCACAACAACTTCCAGCGAGCCATGTACTCGGCCCGGTAGTGGGACGTTGCCATTGAATCTTGTTTCTTTGAAAACCAAGATATTAGCTTGCTGCCTAGGAACTGACACGTTCCAGAAGTTGACTTTCGATCTATCCTGCATAATCAGCATCAGAATAACCTGTCAGTATTAGACTATCATCAGCAGGATACCATAACCCTGCGTCAGGTATTCCTTTTAGATATCGCAGAATCTTCTTTGCTGAGTCTAGATGACTTCGCTTGGGATCCGCTTGAAATCTTGCACATACACCTATAGCATAAGTTATATCAGGTCGGCTAGCTATTAAGTATAATAAAGAACCAATAATAGCTCTATAATCAGTAGAGTTAAAAGAAGCTCCCTCTTTATCTAGATCAATTTTGAAATTCGTATTCATGGGGATTTTGACTGGCTTGTTCGAGTCGCAGCCAAATCTTTTCAGGAGATCTCGAGTGTACTTGGCTTGATTGATGAAAATTCCTTCAGGTGATTGCTTTACTTGAAATCCAAGGAAATAGTTCATCTCTCCCATCATGGACATCTCGAATTTCTCCTTCATCATTTTCTCGAATTGTTGACTTTGATCTTTTTGAAATTCCATAATCTCTCAAGGATGAGAGGACTTCTATATTTATAGACAAGCTAGAAAGAAATCCGTTGAACAAAGATCAACTTCCTATTGGCTCCGGGCTAACAACGGTCGTTTGCATTAAATGCATGGACATGTGTTGAGTTCTGCATGCTTCTTTAGATAAAGCAACGAGATACTGTGTTGTCTCTTTGAACTAGGGCTTACATGGCGCTCTAAGATTGGTTACCGTTGATTCGGTAGTTGATTATCTTTGTTGACCATCTATTTTGAAATTTGTGACTCGTACCTCGTACATCCACCACTTTATCGGGATTCTTCAAATAAGACCTTGAATGATGTATCCCAGCTTGAGCTCAGTTCTGTTCAGCTTAACTAAGTTAGGCAATTTATTCAACTAAGACTGAACAACGAAGACTAGCCTGAAAACTAACCAGAAAAGATCAGCTATCTATACATGATCAGACTGAGCCAAACCTAAACAAATACATCAGACTGGTTCATCTATCAATAGGGGTTTGAGATCATTCGAAACTTTTATTATTTCCCAACAAAAAGCAACAAAAGAACTCAATGAATATCATAGGGAACTGATACAGCTGCAATAAGTTCGCCATTTACGAAGGAATATCGAAAATCAAATATACATTTTTGGAAATCAAAGGAAATTGCTACAACTCCACCATTGAAAATATAGTTGCGACATAAAAATTGAATGTGTCTCGAGCATTTAATGTTGTGTGTCTCTGTCGATTGATATCCTACTCTCCCGCAGTTAGTGGTGACTTTTCAGAAATTGAGCCAAATTGAGTGTTATCAAGTAGAACATCTTATGTTGTCAAATTTGAATTGACTTCCAATTATTTTCCCGCCTTTTTGATATGAACCGAAACATTTGGTCTGCTGTTGATGTTTGAAGTCATCATAGAAGATAGATTTCTTTTTACGAATGTTCAAAGTGCTTGTTCTGCAAACTAATTAGATATACAACAAAAGCAACATTAAAAGGTGATGCAAGAATTGACACTATCTACAATAAAAATATCTCGTATATAGTCTGTTCGATATCAATCGGTCCAAGATATGACTTTCATAATTTTAGAGTGTTGTACTACAACAAAACCTTGACGAACTTATTGGTACTAAGGACTCTATAAAATGAAAAAAAAATTAAGTAGAAATAAAAACGTGTATATGTGAATTGTGAATTGATCGTTGCAAATTAAATATGTGGCTCTAATTATAAATTAAAGAGTCGCCTTATTAGTTCATAATGTGACACAATTTGACCAGAAATAATTCAAATCATTTGTGATGGTACTGTCGAATATGCTGTACAATAAGATGTGCTTGATGGATGGAGCATTTGCCATTAGAAAAACACAAAAAAAGTTCAAAGCCAAAAATACATCTTTGCATATCTCCAGATACAAAGCACCACTTGTTTAAACCAGATCAAACCGGAGTCTCTTCTAGTTGAGATGAGATTCAGTATGATAAGATTTGAAGATCACAAAACCCTAGCTGAATGATGAACCATATAATGTAATAGCTTAGTTGAGTTTAGCATGTTAGGAACTTAGTAGACTAGCTAGAATTCAGTAGCTGATAAACTCAGTAGAATAGATCTTTGTTAGCTGGACGAACTTAGCATTTTAAACTCAGTATGGTTAGTCAGAACCCACTGAATCCGTAGACAGGAAAAGGCATGAAGTTGAACTTTTCAGAAGAATGTCAGTAGAAGATAACTTAGTCTGAGGAATCAGAAGAAAGTCAACTCAGCATCTGCTTTGGAGTTTGAACAAGCCTCACCTAACAATATGCCTCGACCAATGAGGAGTTGCCAACAATATACCTTGCACTAACAAAAGCTGCCCTCAATACTGAAAAAGAGAGAATCTCTACAGTAAAGTTCAAACTTGAAGATGGCCGTTTTCCTTATCATTTTTGACATGTGTCTAAGTTCCCTCCAACGGATCTATTCACAAGTCAAGACTATAAATAGAGACGAACTTCAAACGATGAAGAAACAACCTGGAACACCAAGCATTCAAGCATACAACCTCTAGCAAACTTAAAGCTCACTCACCGAAGAACTCACCTCTTAGAACATCTATTATAGTTCTTCTCTCTCAAGATACATTGTTCACAATCTCTATTCTAAGCCAACAGTGTTAGATCATAAGCTTAGAAACTGAAGGAGCTCATATTTGTAAGAACTTCTTCTTATTTAGAGAAACTCAAACCCCGTATTTGAAACTTTGTAAAGTTGGTATGACTATAACTAGAGCATCTGTCCTACGAACAGATCGACTGAGACTTGCTCAGTATAATAAATTCAAGAACTCCTGCTTTGTTCAAGATAGTGGACGTAGGATCTTGCGTATCGAACCACTTTAAAAAATGCATGTGCACGTACTGTTTCATTGGTTTATTGTTCACGCTGCATAAAACTGATTTACAAAAACTCATAAGTCAAATTTTCAGTAAAATTGAATCCGCACACAAGCATATTTGAAACATTTTCAGTAATAATGTTTGTTGGTCCAGAGACGAGTATCAGGTGTAGGGGGGGGGGGTGAATACGCCTGATTGCAAGTTTTTCCTCAAATGCGAAGGTCAGCTGAATGCTGTGTTTTGCTACTGAATAAATTCATTGCCAGATAAACCTTCTGATTGCGGGTCAGAGTGATTCCACAGCTGAGTCCCTTCTACTGACTGAGGTCAGTATGAGAAGTTCAGTTACAGAATGTTGTGCGGATAACTGTGGGGCCCGGTAGACTTCGTCTCTTTGAAAATGTTTTTATGCAAACCAAAACCGTTTTGGCTGGTCCACTGGTCAAGTTCGTTTTATGCAAAGGATGATTTTGTAAACAGTTTGAACGCAATGAAATAAGACAATAAACAACACAAGCAATTTTTAACGTGGTTCGGATACGCAAGATCTTATGTCCACGGTCCTGTTGAACAGGAGGTCTTGTTGATTAATCTGAGCAAGCCTCAGCAAGGAATCTGTGCACTGGACAGACCCTTCTAAGTTATAATCCCTAGCGACTTTACAAATCAAATCAAAGTTTGAAGGGGAGGGGATGATCTCCAACAATGAAGGAGTTCTTACAATAAGAATAATTCACAGAATGTGAACTCCTTCGAATGTTCTAAGCTAAAGATATTTTAATGATGCTTATATAGAGAAGGAGAACTAAAGATTCTGTAGAGATAAGAACTAAGGATATTCAAATAAGCAAGTTCTTCGTTGGATTGGCTTTGAGTGCACTTGAGAGTTGTATTCTTGTAAGCTTGTGTTCCCTTGATGTCCCATGCCTTGAGCTTGGAGACTCTTCTCTATTTATAGTTATGACCCATAAATGTATCCGTTGGAGAGGACGATGCCACGTGTCACAAAACTCCAAGGAAAACGGCCATATATTTTCAAAATGTCGCTGTAGAGTGGTTAGCTTTCTGTACATGAGAGCAGCTTTAGTGTCAGAGCAGGTAAGCTTTGGTTTCTTCTCATTGGTCGAGGTTTGCGGTAGGTGAGACTTGTCAGACATCAGTCTTCTATCTGAGTTGACTCTCTGAACCTCGTATACTGAATGTTCTCTGCTGACATTCGACTGATAAGGATTGGGCGGTCGTTTTTCCTTATCTGGTCTGCAGCTGAGTTGCATCCATTCAGTAGATCAGGGATGATCATATTGAGCCTTCATCTGAGTCGGCTGATAAGGTTCTTCTGCTGAATGTGGTCAGCTATGACTCGAAGACAATGAAGCTCTTCACTCAATCAGTAGATCAAGGATCATACCGAGTCTTCTTCCAAGGTTTGCTGAGAGAATCTTCTACTGAGTGCTGTCAGCAACGGACTCCGAAGACAACTGAGCTCCACCGAACTGATGACTTGGGGTTCTGGAACTTTAATTTCTCTACTGAAGTTCAGTCCAACAATATAACCCTTACAAGACTTAGACCAAAAAAGATCTATAACAATCAAACCAAGTCTAGCCTATTACATCATAACGGTTCCACACACACAGGGTTCAGGACGGGTTTTGGGATCTTCAATTCTATAACAATACAATTCAGTATCACTACAATTTCCCCCATAACAGATATTACAATATCGTCCTAAGTTACATGAACTATTGATTCAAGTTCTACGTAACCCCTAGCAATGATCTACTAGACCACTGAGTGGTTGTCTGGCCAAACAGAAATACTGATTTTATAGATATGTCATGAGAGTATATTACAATCAGTAAATCAAAGAGAGAAAAAGGAAATAAACGAGGAAGGCCGAGTCTGCTACTTCTGAGATCTGAACTTCTGAATCTTGGCTTTGAAGTCAACAGATTTGACCGCAGAAAGATCAATCCCATACGTTCTGTAGATAGCTTCCCTCAGTACCTTGATAGTTGGAAGATGGGCTGGCGACTCAATGTCAAGATCGTTCCGACGCACGGCTATCTCCACTTCATCTTATATCTCCTTTGTGCAGATGGCTCCTTGAAGAGTCCTGGGAGGGATCAACTGACGATATGTAGGCGCAGTGAAAGGCAATTTCTCCTTATAAAGGAGCAACTTTATCTGTGCTCTGAAGTTGGGGTCGTGGTTGTATAGGAGTTGGTCAAACAATTCAACCGCCGGAACTTTGCTTGAGTAGCATTTCCATACATACCAAGCTTTGATAAACTCTTCCTTCAGACTCTCCCATTCTTCATTCAGGTTCCAAGGGATCCACTTATCTACGCGGCGGAATGGAGTTTTCTTGACATGTGGCTTCTGCCCACCGCGTTTGTAGAATTTTGAAGTTATAGGGATCTCTCTGCTCTTGACCCGAACTGCTTCCCTGGCTGCCTTCTCAGTTTGTTCAATAAGTTCTGCCAGTTCAGCTTGTCTCAGTCTCTCTCTGGCTTCAGCTCTAAGCCTGTCTCTTGCTCTGAAGTCAAGGCCTAGTTCGACTGCATCCCATAAGGCTTTCTCCTATGCGATTTGTTCTACTGTGAGCCTAGGAACTTTCTTCTGCCTTTGAGAAAGTGGAAGGTTGTCAGTATCGGAGTCTTCAGTAGACTCAGAAGCTGCTTTTTCAGATGGTTTCTGCTTCTGCTGAATCTTTGGAGGAGGTATTGGCTTTGGCTTTTGAATTCTCATTTGTTGAGCCTTACTCATTGACATCCTTGCCACTGGGACTTTTGGCTTTCTCTTCAGCTGGGCCTCTTCTTCGCTTTTGTGTATTGTGACCATTTCAGGCGCACATCCTTAGCCAGGAGACAATTTTTGTATCCTTGCTTCCTGATAGCTCGGTTGACTATCCTCGAGGATACGACACCAATCGATTTGATTTGGTATGAAGATGTACCGATCCTCTGCTTAGAGGAGGCGAGTTGTTGCTGTCTTGAAGAAGACGCAACCGAGGCGGCACCTGGTGCAGGAGGTGGAGGTGGTGAATCATCCTTCTCTCTGGGAGTTTTGCCCTCAACAGAGTCTCCCTGCTCTGCATCCTTGGGTGCTGAATCATCACCTTCAGCTGGGTGGTTAGTGGGCGAAGGGTCTCTAGCGGGAGAGGAGTAAGATTTCAGCTCAAGAAGATATAGCATAGTTGATCTCCAGTCTTCAAAAGAAGCAATGTCTGCGGGTTCTCCAAACCCTATCTCAGACTACTGTTGTTGCTCCTCTGCCAGTAGTGTGGATACAGAGTACTACTGGATCAGATCAGCAAGTCTATCCCAGTTAAGGAATCTTAGCAGCATCTGAGTCCTTGCCCTAATAGCTACATCCACCAGATCATGATAGTTGGCAATTTCAGGGATCTGTTCAGTGACTTCGGACACAGCCCTAAGTCTGGTCAGCTGAACTGTGGTTGGTAGCTCTGAAGAAACTTCAACAGCTGGTTCATCTTCAAACTCCAGCTGAGTTTCTTCAATACTTACTCTTTGGACTTTGTCCTTGAGAGTGGCACCTTCAATGCCAGTGTCCACATCGAGTAAGTCTTCCACCTGTGGGGGAGGCGAAGATACAGCCTTAGAAGCTCCTAACTTGATCATCTTCTTTCTTTTTGCCTATTCGGTACGTAGAGGCAATTCAGTAGAAGGCCTTTTCAGTGCAGCTCCACGATCGATGGACTTTTCATCAGCTGTTTTTGACCTGAACTTGATCAGTTTCTTGTAGAAGTATTTCATGTCACCAAAAGACGCATGTGATGATACTAAAGCTTCTATCAGAGCTGAAACTTTTATCCCATACAGAAGTTTGCCCACATTAATTAGTCTTCTCTCTCCCGTATCTCCGGCAACAAACTTCTATGATTGGGCTTCAGTTCAGAAAGAAAGCGCTGAGCCCAGTTAACCTTAGGTCCGTCCATGATTGCCATCATCATCTGGAGTCTAGGTTTGGACAGCTGGTCAAAAGAACCAGCCGCCCTGGTGAGGATATGGATAACTATATACGCCAGGACTCTTAATTCTGGTAGGAGCTGACTCTTCGGAAAAGCAGCTTTGAAGGAAATATCGTCCCTCCCGCGGAAACGCCTGATGTACATAAGTTAGATTTGGAGCTACAGAAGTTCGAAGCATTTTGCATACTACCAGGAGAAGCAATTAATGACTATAGCGCAAGATTCACAAATCAGATTAATGTCATCAATGGGCTAGGGAAGACGCTCACTAACAAAGAGATGAACATTAAGATCTTACGAGGGTTAACTAGACGTAGGTGGTATTCATTTACTACTTATTTGAGACGTTATGATCTTAATACTATTCCTCCTGATTTATATTCTCAGAAC
Source organism: Lavandula angustifolia (assembly GCA_028984105.1). Lineage (NCBI taxonomy): Eukaryota > Viridiplantae > Streptophyta > Magnoliopsida > Lamiales > Lamiaceae > Lavandula > Lavandula angustifolia. The sequence continues at coordinate 12,113,013 of CM054818.1, read as the reverse complement.
TCAAAGCTGAGGAATTCGAGTACAGTCTTCCCCAACCCAGCTTTAGTGCTCCTATTGACATCTCAATGGATCATGCTTATAAAGCAACAATAAGCACACCACGAGCTAGTCCATCAGTAACGAGTAACTCAGCAACAAACACCATGCAAAATCCAACTTCTAATAGCCTTGCTGAACAATATGCTCTCCTCGCTGTGAAGTATCAAAAGGAGAAGGATAAGCTTAGAAAGCTGAAGAGAGTTACCAAGAACTCTCAAGGTAAGAATGATAATTATAAAAAGAAAGATGATTCCAACTCTCAAAATGAATGCAGGAACACGGATACTTCTTTCAGCACAAAGGATGAGACATCTAGAAGAGAGGGCAAAACATCAACGTGTTACAACTACAAACAGATAGGACATTATTAGTACGAGTGTCCTAACTTTTAGCTGCTGAAAGAGCTGAACGGCAGGCTTGACGAAAGAAATTTTCCAAAAAAAGGCAATAGACCTACATAGCCGGAGAGACTTCCGTTTGCACAAGCGACGAAGAAATGTTCATGGATTCATCATATGATGAAGCCGAATTCGTAGCAATCGAAGTTGCAGAAACTAAATAGTGTCTAATTGCAGGAGAAGATGATGAGGTAAATTCTAATCTCTATATAAATTCCTCTTCACCTGGCACACACGACACATGCTTTGCTGCAAGAGAACCTTTAGATGTGGTTCTAGCCTATGAAGAACTCTCGGAGGAGCAGATTCAGATGAGCACTCAGTTCAGTAAGATATTCCAGGAGCTGGAACTCATAAGAGCTGATAATCAGAGGCTTTCAATGAAAATTTAGGTTCTACTGAGTCAGAAGGACTTGTTTTGAGACAAAAGGAAGAGATTTACTCTCTGCTGATAAAATCTCAATAACAAGGAGATCAGATTTCAGTCCTGGCCAAAGACATTTCACAGAAAGATACAAAATTGCCAGTCTAAACTAGAAGCTCACACAAATCAAATCTTATTATGAAGTGCTAAGGAGAAGTGATGAGGTGTGGAGAACAGTAATGACTGAGCAATACCTAGGAGCAAAAGAAAAACTTGATGCAATGTTGCGAATTCAGAGACATCAACCTCAATGCACCAAGGCTCGGACAAGTTGACAGAGAGGTTTGTTCAAGGAAAATTTGAATATGGAAAATGCTCACAGTCTCAAGCAAAGAACAAACAAAAGATGAAAGCACCTCAGCCAAAGTATTAGCAGGTGACAAGAAGTTCAAGCCCCAGAAAACCCAGATCTCATTCAAGGGGAACTAAGAATGTCAGATGGGCTTAACAACATAGGCAATCAAGATGGACTCATCCATCGCAATATGGATCATAATTTTATAAGCCCAAGGCCAGGAGAAATCCAAAAGGTCAAAAGAAGAGGACTCCTGAACCTCAACCAACCAAGAAGTCAACACCTCCAGATCCAACAATGAGATTTGTTGATAACAAAGGAAACAAGTTGTTTGAAACTGCCAGGGCTGTCAACAGATTTTGGTTCCAAAAGCTACTAACATCTGAGTACCCAACCTGAACCTAAAGGGTACCTGAATTTATTTTCATTTTGCAGATGCATAAAGACCTTTGGATCATGGACAGTGGATGCTCGAGGTCATATGACATAGTAAAAGAATCTATTGACCAACTACGTTAAAAAAGAAGGATCCATAATTTGATTTGGTGACATTAGTGTATGGAACATTGAACATCGGAACTGCCACAGTTCCTAGAGTAACATATGTTGAAGGACTTCAACTTAATCTCCTTTCAGTTAGTCAATTATGTGATAACCTTAATAGATTCTCTTTTGATATGGGTTTTTGTGATGTTATTGATAAATCTACAGGAAAAACCATACTATCAGGATCTCGGAGAAAGAATATATACGTTGGAGATTGGAATACCACCGAACTTGAAGCCTGCTTACTTGCACAGACTAAATCATCTGATAAAACAGCATGGCTATGGCTCAGAAGACTTAGTCACCTGAACTTCAAAACAATAAACAAGCTAGCAAGAGATAAAAATGTCAGAGGACTGCCCAATGAAGTATTTAAACGACATACTAATTGTGAAGCTTGCCTGAAGGGAAAGCAGACAAAGTCAAGCAACCCACCTATTCCATCACGTTCTACTGATGGAGTCCTTTAGCTACTTCACGTGGACCTATTCAGGCCAGTCACTCACGATCAGAGACTACTCAAGATATACGAGTGCGATGTTAAGACTGAACTGCCTAAATTACTGAAATGACTCAGTGTAGAGAAGAACATCAAAATAGAGAGGATTCGCTCCGATCGAGGCACAAAATTCCTCAACTTTATGATGAAATAGTACTACGAAGCTGAAGGAATGCATCACGAGATGTCAGCAGCATGCACGCCTCAGCATAACGGCCTTGCTGAAAGGAAGAACAGAACACTCAAAGAAACAACAAGAATGTTACTCGCAGACTCAGGACTACCAACAAAGTTTTGGGCAGAAGCTGCTGACACAACCTGCTACACTTAGAAGCGCTCACTACTAATAGAAGCTCACATGAAAACACCATATTAAATGTGGAAATGGAGAAAACCTTCTATATCTCATTTTCATATATTTGGTTGTTCGTGCTTTATCCACAATAATGGAAATAATCAGTTAAAGGTCTTTGATAGTAAGTCAGAACAAGGAGTTTTCTTTGGATACTCTAGGGTCAGCAAAGCCTTCAGGGTCTTTTTACTACTGGACACTTTGCGTGGAGAAAAGCCCTCATGTTGTATTTAACGAGTTTGTTACTGAGGACATGCAACAGGTTTCAAAGCAAGATATTAAAGCTGTCGGCAGCAAGCTACAAGATTTGAATTTAAAAGATCAAGCTACAGAATCCAACATTGTTAGGATGATGATTTAGGTGATGATGCAGTTCACACTCATCCAGCAAGCACTGTATGAGTTAAAACAAGCACACATGGCTTGGTACGATACTCTATTAGAATTTCTACTTTATAAAGGTTTTCAGAAAGGAACAGTAGATCGCACTCTATTTAGCATCAAGTCAGAAAATGACATACTCCTACTGTAGATCTATGTGGACGATATTATCTTCAGTTCAAAAAAACGTAACCATGTGTCAACAATTTGAGAAGATGATGAAAGAAAAGTTCGAAATGTCTATGATGAGAGAAATAAATTATTTCCTTGCACTTCAAGTCAAACAATCTGAGAAATGAATTTTCATAAATCAAGCCAAGTACACCAGAGATCTCATCAAAAACTTTGGCTGTAATTCTAGCAAACTAGTCAAGATTCCCATGAATACGAATTTAAAAATTGATCTTGACAAAGAGGGAGTATCCATTAACTCTACTGATTATAGAGCTATTATTGGTTCTTTTTTATATCTAATCTAACTGCCAGCAGACCTGACATAACTTATGTTGTACATGTATGCGTAAGATTTCAGGCGAATTCCAAGCGAAATCACCATGACTCAACGATGAAGATTCTCCGATATCTGAAGGGAACCCCTGACATGGGGTTATGGTATCCTGCTGATGATAATCTTAAACTAACAGAATATACTGATGCTGATTATTCAGGTTGCAGTATCGAACTTGTCAGTTCCTAGGTAGCAAACTCATTTCATACAGTTGAATATATAGTTGCCCTGTGTGCAACGTCTACTACTGAAGCTGGTACGTCTACTACTACACTCAGTAGTAGACGTACCAAGCTCATTTCATTTCATACTACTACACTCAGTAGTAGACGTACCAAGCTCATTTCATACACTTAGTAGCAACGTTTACTACTGAAGCTGAATATATAGTTGCCTGAAGTTGTTGCGCTTAAATCTATGACTTCGACAACAACTAAGAGATTATGATATCAATCAAGATGAAGTGCCAATATACTGTGACAATACCAATGCTATTGCAATTACTGGAATCCCGTTCTTCACGCGAGATACAAGCACGTGGATATCAGACATCACTTCATCAGAGATCATGTTGAGAAGAAGGATATCAAAATGGAGAAAATTCATACTGACAAACAAAGGGCTGACATACTGACAAAACCTCTAGATGAGACCAGATTCAGAGAACTCTTAGTAGAACTAGGATTACTGGATCCTACTGACTCCGTTCAGTAAGAAGCATTCAGTAAGGGGGAACGTGGATACAATACTGAACACACTCAGTATCACTACTGTGGTATCAACTGACTACTATGTTCAGCTGACAGATTTGCATATTCAACTCAGTATTTAATGTTCAGTAGTTGCATCACATTTATTTTCCTCCATTAATTCATAAATGATGTCTTTAATAAAATCATTTTCATTAAAAGCACAACATTCCATATACTGACTGTGGATCGTTTAATGCAAGTCATCTCACCTTACTTTATTAGCGATATATGCGTAGGTCGAGATTATAAGTGGCACAATAATCATTACTGTTAATATCATAAAATCGCAACCGCCTATTTTACAAGTGAGATTACATCTGAACCATTTGCTGAATAAACCATTCAAATTCATCTCTTACATATATCTTACTTGATCATTTCACTCCATACTTTCCGCCATTATCAAACTCTTAGTGCTCTGCATGAATTTTTTGCTCTTGAATCCTAGTACTCTCAGCACTAAATCATTCAGTAAATGTCTAATTCTTATTCTGCATTCACTAACTTACTCTATTTTCAAGTGCTAACATCTGTTTTGTAGAATATCATCTATGATGAGCTCACCTGAAAACACTGTCCTTGTCCCAACCGACATGGAAGAGATCTTGGCCAACAACAGAGTCTCATTCGAATTAGTCATGGCCTTTCAGAAGTGTGAGATTATTTACATGCAGCCGATCTACGAGGCTCTGTCCAGCTCAGGACTTGAGCGATTACTCTCCAGAAGCCCTCACTTATGGCTTTCTCGCTAAGTCACTGAATTCTTCTACAACTTGCGACATGATGCTGACACCATCAAGGATAACATGTGTATCACATATGAAAAGCAAGTTTTTCCAAACACTTGGATTCCGACTCACGCTCAGTTGGACATTCAAGAGCAACTGATTGAAAGCTTCAGTCTACCTAATGAAGACGTATCCCCTATAAGCTACAAGGATATAGAAATAAACATCTTCGCCTTTCATAGGGAAGAAAGATATTGAGTTTAAGGCAATTTTTGCCAAGAACAACCTGCTACCAGAGTACTGGGGCTGGTGTACATTTTCTCTCACATGCATATGAGCTCCGTTGTCTCTTTTGACCAACTATCAAAAATAAAAAATTCAGCTGATGGTGGTGATAGTTGACTGGGTCAAAGTGAATTGCGTACAACACCGCATGCATGAATTCAGTGCATAGTCCAAGAAATTCATAGTCGGTGATGAAGGGTATTTGACCCTTTCACCTATTGGGAAGTTGTTGTTTGGGAGTAGAGTCTCCAAACTAATTGAAGATGCTTGCGTCGGTAATGGTGCCTTTGCAGATCACTAATTCTTTGATCCCAAGTCTATCAAATTTTTGAATAAGACTGCCGCTGAAAAATCCATTGGACGTGGCGTGGTCGATAAACATTCAACACCAACCACTCAGAAAACACGTCCAGATCCCGCCACAAAGAAGAGAAAGCTGTCTAAGAAAGACGACACTCCTACTGATGTCATTCAGCACATTGACATTCAAGATTCAGAGTCTGGCAAGGAGGATGCCACTCTAAAGGATAAATTCAAAAGGATAGATTCATCAGAGACTCAATCTGAACACCTTCTCAGATCAGACGTTCAGCAGACTGAAGTCTCACAAACTGAAGATCCACTACGTGAAACTGTTCTTGGAGCGAAGACACAAAGTGAGATTGCCGAACAAATTCCAAAAATACTAGATCATCCTGATCTAGTTGATATTGCAATTCGGGCAAGAGTATAGATGTGTCTAAGGTTCCTCACTTGGGATCTTCCTAAAGAGACGATGCAGCTTAGGACTGTTCCTACTCTCATGTCCGAAGTGCAGAAATTGCAAGAAGAGATTGGCTATGGAGAGTCTGCGGACATTGGCTCTATAGATGACTTGAGAGACATCCTATTTCTTCTAAGTGAGAAGAATGGGACTGATGCTCAGACTCAGCCACCGACTCACCAGGATGATGATGAAGCTGATAAGGATTCAACACCCAAGGATGCAGACTAGGGAGGATCTGCTGAGGGAAAATCTCCTAGTGATCACGATGATGCACCACCTCCACCTCCTTCATCTGGTGTCATCGCTGCTGACCCTCCTTCTTCCTCGAGGCAGCAGATCACAACAACCAAGGAGAGACTCAGTGAATAGAGCTACCAAGCGAAAGACATACCTGATGTCTCAGCTAAGTCATTCAACAAAGGACTGAAACGATAGGGACACAAGAACATGCTTTTGGCTAAAGATGTTCACATCAAATGGTCCTAGTACATAAAATCTCAAACTGTGAAGCTGAAGGCCTTATCCACTGAGGTACAGAGGATTAATACTCCAACTGTACCAGATACTGACATGATCCTCTCCAAGGCATTAGAAGTGCAAAAGCCTGACCTATCCGCTCAATTTCAGCAACTCCCGAAGCTCAAGCAAACTCATTTACTGAGAAGCTTACTTCTGCTATAATTGAGCTCAAGACCGCAAATGAAGAGCGCAGCAAATTCATATCAGACAGTGTCTCAAATGCACTAACTGAACAACATGATGCGGGCCAAGAAATTTGAAGAGAGCCAATCACCCTAGTGGAAGACTATCTCAAGAAGATTAATAATTCCAAGTCTGAACTACTGGCGACCATCAGAACTGCTCATGATAGTGAATGGGAGCGATATATTGATGAATATCTGATCTTGATGCCAGAGTTAGAACGGTTCAGCTCGTGTGGAAAATCTTCAGACCAAGGTGTTGGTCCCGAGAGCACGTTCAGGTGTAGAGGGGGGGGGGGGTGAATACACCTGAAACCGATTTTCTCAACTTAAACACGAACAGTCCTTTTCAGGATAGTGTCGTACTGAAAGAATTCAGTAGACCAGATAGCTGTTCTGAATCGTGTTGGCAGAGTGACTGACTCTACTAAGATCTTCTAGCTGACTGAGCGTCAGAATTCAGTATCAGCAGATAGAGTTCAGTAGTGCGGAATAGTGTAGGCCCAATTCAGTTGAGTTGAAAAACGTTTTTAATAAAACAGTTTCAGTAGATTAGTGCGATCAGTTAAGTTTTTGCTGAAACTCAGTTGAATGATTTTAAAGGATAGTTTTCAGTATGAACAGTTAAAATCAATGCAACAGTAAAGAGAACACAAATAAGAGACACAAAGATTTTTAAAGTGGTTCGGACACAAAAATCCTACGTCCACTGTCCCGAAAGATCAGGATGCTATGTATTATACTGAGTTAGTCTCAGTCAGCTTGTATACTGGACAAAGCTGCGTCTTGGAATTTATACTGAGCAAGTCTCAGTTTACACGGTTATCAAACTGAAGTGTTTGATAAACTCTCCAACTATGAAGGAGTCCTTTTGCAATAAGGATTAAGTTCAAATATGAACTCCTTCGTCTAAGCTATGGATATGTTCTATTGAGCTTAGGTTAGAGGGATAGGGAACAAGAAGGTAGCTTCTAGAACGACGAACATCTGAGTTTAGCTATGGGTCCGTGTAACGTCGTTTGGATACTAGAGGCTTGTATGTAACGGTTTAAGCTTGGTTCCCTAAGAGCTAGAATGTAGTCTTTCGCCGGAGATATATTCTTCGAACTTCTTGCGGAAGACTTGGGCTTTTCGGATTAGCTAGTTTGAATGCTCTGTGTGTGTTGTTCGTTTTCTTGTTAGTCTCGTGTTCTTCTCTTGAGCTTCAAATTTCGATTTATCCCTCTATTTATAGAGAAGAGATTAGGAAAGATCCGTTGGAGGCGATGATCCCTTTATCTCTCTCTTTTGGTAGCTAACGACTCTTTTGAAGTAGAGTGACAGTGTCCTTTCCCTCCTTTTCCGGAAAGTTGTTGACTTGCAGCTTTAGTAGGTGTAGGACAGGTGTCTGCTTGTCATTTGCCGAGGTTTGGAAAGTGGTTGAGACGGAACAAAGTTCGAGGACATCTGAAGCTGACTTCTCTTATCCTCGTATTTGACTATACTGATTGACTTTCTAAAGATCTGACAGTTCAGAAGACTATCTGGCCGTTGCTGAGTCTGATCGCTGATTCAGTAGTGAACATGCTGAGTTGTCTCTACTGAAGATCAGCTACGAGTACGATGAACTACTCTGCCGAGTTCGGTTCACCGACTCCTTTCGCATATCTTGTTCTGTTGAGTCCAAGTATTCTTGAGTCTTCTACTTACGGTGCCGAGGCGATAAGCTGCGGCGCTGAACCGAGCAGAGTGTCTAATGAGTCTTAAACCTCAGAGACAAAAACAAATACAAAGTAATGGTTCACCGATCAAGATAGGGTTTTGGGATCTTCAAATCTTCATAGACTCGTTCAGAGCACAAGGCTACTGAGTATATGTCAGTACGGAAGACAGAATCATTTCCCATTATATGCAACAGTGCTGAGGATATAATCATCACCCAACAATTTTCCCCTATTTGATGATGCCAAAACCTAACAACATCTATGCAAACTAACACTTAAACTTGTCAGAAACAGAGCTCCTTACAATATTACAACTGGGATCAGTGGAGTTGTTCTTCAAGTTCTAGACTACTGAAGGGAGCAGGGCAGAGAGTCAGAATATAGAGACTAAGCATTTCTCCCTGTCTTAACAATTTCCCCCTTCAAGGAAACAACTAGTCTATCAGAATCAAAGCGGCTACTGACAAAGAATCAGTGAGTGTGTGAGTCAGTAATCACTTTAGTGATTCTGAGTGTTAAGCATAAGACAAACACGACTTATTTAGACAATAAGATATTGTCAAAGCCAAACAGAGATATCATATATAAATAAGGAGATTAGTACATCTACTTCTCTGCTAGACTAAAACATACAGGAAATAAAGAAGCTGAACATCACTTGAAGTGACTAATCCTGTCCTTGAATTCTTGAGCTGAATCTTCGAGAAGGAGCACTCCATACATCCGATAAGTGTTCTTCCGCAGCTTCATTATCTTAGCAAAGTCTGCTGGCTCATCTTCATCAAGGAATTTTGCTTCAGCAGCGTACTTCACTTCTTTCTCAATTACGCCGAAATGAATAGATCCATCTAGTCTTCGTGGGGGTGGCAGAATTCTAGGATCTAGGACTCTGACTTCAACATTTTCTTTTACAGCTTTCTGCAATCTAGCGTACATGTCTAAGTCAGCGATCATTATGTATTCAGTATATGCTTCTGCCTTGTGCTTATCTGACCAGAAACTCCAGAAGTAGTTTCTTTTGATGAATTCAATCTTCAGTGCTTCCCATCTTTGCGTGAATTCTACTGGCATCCATTTGTCTGTTCTCAGCCATCTGTAGGTCTTCAGATCTGAAGGCTTTCTGAACTTCCTATATCTGTAGGGAATGTCAGCCTTAGACGGGATCCTCTAACTTGCTTCTTTCTCTGTTCTCAGCCTTAGGGCTTCAAGATCTGCCATATGAATCCTTTCTCTGGCAGCTTCAATCTGTCTAGCCTCTTCGCCTCTGTATAAATATATGTCCAGCTGAGCCCAGATTTCTTCCATCTCTCTATCTTGAGCTTCGGAAGAAGTTTAAAAAGACTTGTGTGATTGATCTTGTTCTGAGTCAGCAGGCGTAGTAGATTTTTCTATTGATTTGCCTTGCTGCTCAGTGGACTTCTGCTGTTGCTTCTCCTTTTCTCTATCTTCATCATCTCCAATTTTCAGCTTCCTAGGAGGCAACCTAGCAGTTGTTGGTTTCTTTCCGCCGCGTGCTGGAGCCTTTGTTTTTCCTTTAGCAGTCTTTACTTTTGGCTTGTTGGCTGCTTCAGCTTCGGCTATCTCCCTAGCCAGCTTCTCATCAGCGGCTATCTGAGCCTCCTCCTCCTTAGTGATATATCTCTTAGATTTCTTGGAGGGAGGGGTCGGGAGCTTCAGGATCTTCTTTCCTTTGCCTTTTACTGGAAGTGGGAGAGGAGCATCTTCCTCTTCTGAGCCCTCCAAGTCAGCATACTTAGCAACCTCTTTGATTATATCTAAAGGAGTTTGGGTTGCCTGAGTTGCTACTTCTATGGGTCCTGAGCCGCTTGGGCCAGTCTCAGTTGATCTTTGCAGTGCATTTGAGACACCCTGGGCCTCGCCAGTTGTAATGGGTTTAGTAGGAGCAGATGTTTGAGCTGAGCTTGCCCCTGCTACTGACCTTGTCTTCTTGGGAGGAGACTTCAGTACCTGCTCCTTGGTGGTGGCTTCCCCCTTAGTTGATTTCTCAGTTTTAGCAGGGGTCTGCTTAGCCATCCTTTCCACCTTTATATCCTTTTCCCTTTGGGCCTCTTTTTCCCCCTTTTTGGCATCATCAATTATAATAGGGGTTGGAGCGGATACCTTGTTGTTCAGGCTTGTGTACGAGGCTGACAATTCATCGAGCTTGTTATGTATCTTGGTCAGCGCTTCGTGCAGCTCGTTCTTCTCACTGATAATTTCATCTATGTAGCGCTTGTAAGAATGATCGACTGCTGCTTGAACTCTTTCAGCTGTGCATCAACCTTATTTTGCATGGCCTGCTGGATAGAAGTGATTCTGAGCTCATTAGCTTGGGATATGGTTGTGACTGACTCAGTGTGGGAGGACTGAGAGGCTTTAAAATTTTCAAGTAGCTTGGCATGTCCTTCCTGGATAAGTCTTAGCTGAGCTTCGAAGTCAGCTTTCTGCTTTGCCAGCGCTTCAGATACGATGATGGAGACGTCAGGGGCGGCTGATTCTGACAATGTAGTTCTCAGCCCCTGAATCTCTGCGCCTGTGGCTTGAGCATTCTGCTTCCACACTTTGTGGATTGTTGTGGCAAGTGCACGGTTTTGAGTGCCCTGGCATTTGAGAGCCTTTTCCACTGACTTCGATTGTCGGCCTTTGGGGCTGGGCGCTACTTCAAATGCTGACTCAAGTAAGAGCCGAGCAGGTTCTGCATAGGTTGAAGTACCAGCCGCCGACTTCTCAGGAGCAAGGATACTGAGAGGTAATTCAGTAGGAGTGGGAGTATCCTTATCCTGTTGAGTTCCCTCATCAGGTTTCTTAGGGCCTGAATCACGGGGTGGGTCCTGACCATCGGGGTCAGACCCATCTGAGGGAGCTGAGCCGGAACCCTGCTGTCGATCATGCAGCAAGGCCAGCATGGCTGCCCTCAAATCTTCAAGGGTTCCGAGGTCAGCAGGCTCGGAGTAGCCTATCTGCTGCCTGATCCTCAGTTCCTCTTCGTGTAATTGTTCGCAAGAGTGATGGATTATAAGGCGTTGAAGGTTGTGCCACTCCTGGAACCTCAGTAGCATATGGAATCTGGCGCTTGGCAATGAGCACTAGATCTGGGTAGCCAGCAATCTCCGGGATATGCTCTGTGATCTCTCGGGATGCTCAAGATTAGATAGCTGAGACTTCCATCCCGACAGATTCTTCTTCAGACGTCGTCTTCGAATCTTCTATGTCTATCGTTGACGTCTGTTTCTCGGCAGATGGAAGAAGCTGGCGAGTGGGGGACATCAAAGGGGATGTCCGGAGGCTTGAAGGTCTCCCACGGACTTCTTCAATTTGAACCCCTTGGTCCACTTCTTACGCTTGTTCGGTGAAGATGGCTTTCTCCACTGACTGAGTCTTTTCAGAAGACTCTGATTCATCTCTCAGCTGCTGCGTCTGCTCAGTCTGTTCAGCAGTTACCTCGGGTTCTGCCTCTACTTCAGTAGGCACGACGGGAATAGTCTTTTTCAGTCGCTTTGCCGGTGCCTTAGGCGTTTTAGCTTGAGGAGACCGCTTCTTGGATGGCGTAGTCTTCGAGGCGTAGTTTCTTGGTGAGGACTGACCCGATTCTTTGAAGGGTGCACGCCTGTTGTGAAATCTTATCTTCTTCACGTTAAAGTATTGTTTGTCGTTGTACGTGATCTGGTCAGATGCGCAGAAGTCCTGAATCATCACAGATAGCTTCAGTCCGTAAAGGAGCTTTCCTTTTGCGTTCAGTCTGTATGATGCTTTGTCGAATTTGGCTGCTTGAACCATGAATTCGCGGAGAAAGAACTCCGTCCAGTTAATTTTGGCTCTATCATAGATAACCATCATCAGTTGCAGCTTGGGCCTGGATACTTGATCGAAAGATCCAGCTTGACTCGTCAGCAGTTGCGTCACTATGTACGCCAGAGCCCGATACTGCGGTAGCATCGTGTTCTTCGGGAATGCGACTTTGAAGACTATAGGCTTCCCGCAGAAGATGGAGAGGTAGTCATCCATCATGTCATCGTTATATCCCACGGTACTGACTCCCTCGGAGGGTAGATCAAAGCTTCTTCAAAGAGCTTCCTTGATTGACATTTCCTTCACCTCCATAGCAGCATCGCCGATGTTGTGTACAACGAATCTTCCATGAATATCGTCGGCTACTGAGTCTGAGTTGAGGTAGACTTCAACAACTTGCCTCGGGAGAAAGAAGGTGGGCTTCCTCGTCAGAAAACTTTCAAGGCCGGTAATGCGGAGAGCTTTGAAGATCTCATCCATGAACTCCAGATCGCAGGCGTCAAACTCCATGACTGGCTCGCACCAGACACAGTCTTTCTCAAGGATTTCCTGCATATTCTCTGGAGCTGTTACCGTAAGGCCTGCCATTATATCTGTAACAAGCAAGTAGAATTACCATACCACTGAAAATCTGAGAGTTTTAAGAAGATTAGATGAAGTTTGCAAGTAAGGTTTGCAGGAAGTGGATCTTAGAATTTTCGGAGTAAAAAGATTTGAAAGCTTGCTAATGGCGGTTTTGAAGATATGATCGCAGATATATATCTAAGTGAAGATGAATGGTTAACGATCAACGACTAAGTTTAAATATGCTTTATGAGATGGACGGCCAAGATTAAGTGATATATTATAGGTAATGATCATGTTGCCGCCTAAGTCAAAAGCCAGTTGTAACTTGCCTAAGTAGTAACTGTGATACGACGTGCATTAAGTGCGTGGCAGAGTTCAGCATACTTATGCATAGAATGTCGTGCATTAAATGTAAACCATTAATATTAAATGACATTTTATAAGGCATTAAATACGATCTTTGGCCGAAGTGAATCTGAGTCGTAGACGCATAGTACTGTTCCATTGGCTACTACTGAGTAGAGATACGCAAACCTGTCAGCTGAACATTGTAGTCAGCTGATACCTCGTGTAGATGGTTGCAGAGTCTCTTAGTACTGATTTTACTCAGTACTGAGAGTGAACATTCCCCCTTACCGAATGCTCCGCTCCTGAATCCTCATACTGACTTGAGTTAGTCGGATCCAGCAGACCTAGCTCTACTGAAAGTTCTCTGAATCTTGCTTCAGCTAGAGGCTTGGTCAGTATATCAGCCTTTGATGGTCAGTATGGATCCTTTCCATCCTGATATCCTTCTTTTCAACATGGTCACGAATGAAGTGATGTCTGATGTCCACATGCTTGCATCTTGTGTGAAGTACAGGGTTCTGAGTGATTGCAATGGCACTGGTACTGTCACAGAAGATTGGCACTTCATTTTGAATGACGTCATAGTCGCGTAGTTGCTGTCTCAGCCAAAGGATTTGGGCGCGGCAACTCCGGCAGCGGCCATGTATTCGGCTTCGGTAGTTGATGTGGCTCCGAGTGCTTGCTTCTTTGAGAACCATGAGATTAGCTTACGCTTGCAGAAGCCGACACGTTCCTGAAGTTGACTTTTGATCAATTCTACACCCTGCATAGTCAGCATCAGAATAACCTGTTAGTTCTATATTATCATCAGCTGGATACCACAAACCCATGTCAGGTGTTCCTCTGAGATAGCGGAGAATCTTCTTTGCTGAGTCCATGTGGCTCTGCTTTGGATTCGCCTGAAATCGAGCACAGACACCTATAACATAAGTTATGTCAGGATGAGTAGCTGTTAAGTATAATAAAGAACCAATTATAGCACGAAACTCAATTTGGTCTACTGATACTCCCTCTTTATCAAGATCAATCTTCATGTTCGTGTTCATCGGGATCTTGATAGGTTTGTCGGATGTGCAACCGAATCTTTTGATGAGGTCTCAAGTGTATTTGCCTTGATTAATGAACGTTCCCTTCTCAGATTGTTTGACTTGAAAACCGAGGAAATAGTTCATTTCTCCCATCATTGACATCTCGAATTTATCCTTCATCATTCTCTCGAATTGTTGACACATGATGACATTCTTTGAGCCGAAGATGATGTCATCTACGTAGATCTGCACGAGTAATAGGTCGTCTTCCAGTCGAATGCTGAAAAGAGGGCGGTCTACTGTGCCTTTCTGAAAACCTTTCTGAAGAAGAAACTCAGATAGGGTATCATACCAAGCCCTGGGTGCTTGTTTTAACCCAAACAGAGCCTTTCTGAGTCTGTAAACTTGATGTCCCTGCTGAAAGCCGGGCGGTTGTTGTACATAGACTTCTTCTTTCAGTACGCCGTTCAAGAAAGCAGACTTCACATCCATTTGATAAACTCTGAATCTTTGATGTGTTGCGTAGGCCAGGAATAATCTGATTGCCTCAAATCTTGCAACTGGGGCGAATGTTTCGTCAAAATCTATTCCTTCAGCTTGACAGTAGCCTTTTGCCACGAGTCTTGCTTTATTCCTTACTATGATGTTGTTTTCGTCTCGCTTGTTCTTGAAGACCCATTTTGTTCCAATCACATATTGATGCCGGGGTCTGTCAATAAGCTCCCAAACTCCGTTTCCGTGAACTGATTCAGCTCCTCCTGCATGGCTATGATCCAGTCAGCATCTTTCAGTGCGTCCTCAATTGTCTGAGGTTCGTCAGCAGACAAGAAGCAGGAATATAAGGCGCTTTCTCCCTGACAGAATCTGGATCTTGTCTTTACTCTTGCTGAAGGATCTCCGATAATCAGATCAGAAGTGTGAGCATCCAGCCACGATCTACGATGTTTCAGCTCTTCATTTGAAATTTGTTCAACACAGATAGTAGGTGAGTTAGGCATTTCAGTTGTACTATTCTAAGTTTGAAGCATTTCAGTAATGAGAGTGTGATCTAGTGAGTCACCAGGTTCAGGGGCATTCAGCTCAGGAACATTAATAGTTGTTCCCCCTAAGTTGTTATTCTCAGTAGTAGTCTCAGTTACCTCTGGGGTTTCTTCATCGACCTGAGTTACCTGGGATTGACTCTATTCAGGAGAGTCAATCGGCTCAGCTACTTCTGCTACTGGTTGAGATTCAGTAGATTTGTCTTCAGTTTCCTCATCTGAATCATCATCCCAACATAGCTGGATATTTTCGACTTTGTCTTTTAAGCTTAGATCTTGTAGCTGCTTACTGATGTCCTCAGATTCAGAGTTAGAGTTATTGCTCCTGTCTTCAGTAGCAAACTCATTAAAAACAACATGAGGGCTTTCCTCCACGCAAAGGGTTCGATAGTTGAATACTCTGAAGGCTTTGCTGACCCGAGAGTATCCTAAGAACACTCCCTGATCTGACTTGCTATCAAAAGTTTCCAGCTGATCTTTCCCATTATTGTTGATAAAGCACGAGCACCCAAAAATATGGAAATAAGATAGAGAAGGTTTCCTGCCGTTCCATAGTTCATATGGTGTCTTCTTCTGTTGCTTTGTCAGTAAAGATCGGTTCTGAGTGTAACAAGCAGTATCAGTAGCTTCTGCCTAGAATTTGGTTGGGAGTCTTGAGTCTGCGAGTAGAATTCTTGCTGCCTCTTTGAGAGTTCTGTTCTTTCGTTCAGCAACTCCATTCTGCTGAGGTGTGCGAGCAACAGATGTCTCGTGCTCTATTCCTTCTGCCTTGCAGAACTCCTCTACCATGAAATTAAGGAACTCAGTTCCTCTGTCTGAACGTATTTTGACAATCTTGCTGTTCTTTTCGACACTGAGCCTTTTTAGAAGCCTTGGTAACTCTGTCTTGACGTTAGACATGTTGGCAATGAATATGACCCAAGTATAGCGCGAGTAGTCATCAGTGACCACTAAAGCATATTTCTTGCCTCTGATCGTCACTAGAGAGACTGGACCGAACAAATCCATATGTAGCAGCTGAAGGATTCCATCAGTGGAAGGAGATGGAACAGTGGATTTTGATTCCTTGTTTGCTTTCCCTTCGGACATGCTTCACCTGAGTGTCTTTGCTTGAATACTTCATTCGGCGAGTCCTCTTGCTAGAGTGTTTCTTGCTAATTTGTTGAGCGTTTTGAAGTTGAGATGGCTGAGTCTTCTGTGCCATAGCCACCCCGTTCGGTTGTCATTCTTCGCCAATAGACAAGCTTCGGGTTCAACTAAGTTCGATCAACCACATATATATTTTTCTTGCGCTGAACCCGATAACTTGTTTTCCCCTGTAGATTTATCAATAACATCACAGAAACCAGTGTCAAATATCACTCTATTCGAGTTATCACGGGAATTGACTAACAGAGAGAAGGTTATGCTTGAAGTCCTTCAACATATGATACTCTTGGAACTTTGGCGGTTCAATGCTTGAGTGTTCCATATCCTCTGGTGTAGCCTTTAACATTGTCTCCAAACTCGATTCGGGGTCCTTCTGCAGGGATGTAATTCTTCGGCAGACTCTTTTGGTATGTCATGTGTCGTGAGCATCCACTGTCCACATACCATGGGTCTTTGTGCACTGCAAAACGAAATATATTCGAGGTACCCCTTTATTTTGATTTTGGGTCCTTAGATGTTAGTTTTGGTAACCCATATTCGTCCTAACGACCCCGGTGGTCTCGGGCAGTTTCTTTCCACTTGAGTCAACATATTTGACCCTTTGGATGGTCACTTGCTAACTTCGAGGCTTTTAGGTTCGGGAGTCCGGATCTTCGAGCGGTGGATTGCCGACCTTTGCCTTCGCACGGCTTTCTTCTTTTCGACTCTTGGGTCCTCTTCGACTATGGGGTCATAATAATATGAACCATATTGAAGCTGGGTGTGTCACCGAGGAGGTCCATCCCGATCGGCCCACTTGGATTTCTTTGGTTCCTCCTTGGACCGAACCGGGGTGTTTTGGTGCTGATCTTCTTGTCGGTATCCTGATGTGTAGGATGATGTGCCTTCATCTTTTGTTTGTTCTTTGCTAGGGGGTTCAGAATGTCTGCATTGATTGTCTCCCCTCGAACAAACCTATCAGCAAGCCGGTCTTCTGAGTGTCTTGGGGGCGGATGAGGAGGTACCCTGGCTGAAACCAAGTCCTTCCTTACAATGCTTGGGCTTGTTGCTTGCTAGCATAGCCTCTAGCTTCTTTTCAGTGCCCATGTACCGCTCACTCATCAGGTTTCTCCAGACATCATCACTTTTCTTCGAGTGTATCATGCTCGGTCCGAAGTCCCGACGGTTCTTGCTTGACGGACTCGATTCGATATCTTTCTGAGTTAAGTCATTGGTCAAAACTGAGATCTGATCTTCTTGATGCTGAGACTTGGCCATCAGAGAGTTTATCTCCTCCCTAAGTCTCAACACAAGTCCTTCTGACTCAGTAGTAACCTGAATTTTACGAGAAAGTCTACGATTCTCCATTTTCAGGGGTATCCAACTCCCCGAAGAGTCTTGGCCGAGGCTGAGACTCATCAGAATCTATTCGTCTAGGAGTTCTTCGTATGCAGAAGCGACGTCCAAATTCTCGTCTGCTCCTGAAAGAGTGTCGTGTGTGCAGTGTGAAGGAGAGTTAAATAGTTCATGAGAGTTTACCTCATCCTCTTCTTCTGACATTAGACACTTTTCAGCAGTTTCTTCAGCTTCAAGCTCTAGGGCCATGAAAGCTGCTTCATCATCGGATGAATCCATGAAGGAGTCGACTTCTTCTGAGTCGTCTGAGAGTTCACCAGCAATGTATGCTCATCTCTTTTTGGAGAATTTCTCTCTCCTTGCTTTGTGTGCTGCTCGTTCAGCACTACTGAGCTCAGGACAGTCATATTGATAATGTCCTAGCTTTTTGCAGTTGTAGCAGGTGATGACACTTTCTTCTTTGCTTTCGCTTTCTTTTGATGGTGCTGAGTCATCCCTTTTTCTACATTCAGAAGTATGCGAGTCAGGAGTGCGTGTCGGCGTGTATTCAGACTTACCTTTCGATTCTCGGTAGGCTTTAGTCACTTTTCTGCGCCGCTCCTTCTCCTTCGATACTTCATGGCAAGCAAGTGCGTACTCGAGCTAGACTTCCTTCTTGTATGTCGTTGAGTGAAGGTTCGGTCTTACTCGACGCAGGAGATCTTTGTCTTGGCCCGATGCTTTGAAGGCATGATCAATTTTAGTGTCGGCTTGACTCATTTGCTTCCGTTGAGGTCCGTCAAACTCGAATTTCTCGCTTGAAGTTACGAAAAGATATGGTCAGGAGTAGCAATATCTAAATCAGAATGATGTAATAAGGTAGCAAAAGGAGTCCAATGACCGTCGGCGGTGCCCTCAATATTTTGAGATTCATTTCTCGGTTGGAGAATGTCGTCCCGGCCGTTGATGGAGTTCATCGATTCGTGAATCGACGCCGAGATCTTCAATGGTGTCTCCGGGCATGAGAGACAATCTCTCCGGCTTTTGGAGTTCCAAGACAAGTTTATTTGCTTTGATTTTACGAGTCCCCCGACTCGGTAGCGCTAGAGCATCCCGAGTTCTTTTGCAGTCTTACATTCCTGAACCCTGCCGAGATAAGAATCGCTTAAGGTGGTTAGTATGGTATTCCTGGCGACTCGGTCTAAGTTGTGAAGTTTCTTCTCCTCAGGGGTGAAGAGACTTCTGTCCTTGGGAATCTTCTTCCCGGTCACCATTCCTCCTCCATCTGTTGGATCCCGAGCTACGACGCTATCTATCATCGGGACGATAGGTCCATCCCTCAAGAACCTCTCGTAAATGCTTGTCGTGGAGAGATGTAAGATGAGCTTCCATTCGACTCGCCATACGCCGTAGTTCTCTCCGAGAACATGGGTACCATCCTTATACCGACATATCGGGACATATTTAATAAAGATATGAATGAAGAATGATATGCGGTGAAAACGTTTTTCGGATCCATTCAAGTAGACCAGTTTCAAGATAACAAGAGTCTTATAGAACTCCTGCTCTGATACCAATTGTTGGTCCCGAGAGCACGTTCAGGTGTAGAGGGGGGGTGAATACACATGAAACCGATTTTCTCAACTTAAACACGAACAGTCCTTTTCAGGATAGTGTCAATCTTGAAAGAATTCGATGAGCCGGATAGTTGTTACGAATCTTGTTGGCGAGTGACCGACTCTACTAAGATCTTCTAGGCGGCGAGCGTCGAATTCGATATCGGCAGATAGAGTTCAGTGGTGCGGAATAGTGTAGGCCCAATTCAGTTGAGTTGAAAAATGTTTTTAATAAAACAGTTTCAGTAGATTAGTGCGATCAGTTAAGTTTGCTGAAACTCAGTTGAATAATTTTAAAGGATAGTTTTCAGTATGAACAGTTAAAATCAATGCAACAGTAAAGAGAACACAAATAAGAGACACAGAGATTTTTAAAGTGGTTCGGACACAAAAATCCTACGTCCACTGTCCCGAAAGATCAGGAGGCTATGTATTATACTGAGTTAGTCTCAGTCAGCTTGTACACTGGACAAAGTTGCGTCTTGGAATTTATACTAAGCAAGTCTCAGTTTACACGGTTATCAAACTGAAGTGTTTGACAAACTCTCCAACTATGAAGGAGTCCTTTTGCAATAAGGATTAAGTTCAAATATGAACTCCTTCGTCTAAGCTATGGATATGTTCTATTGAGCTTATGTTAGAGGGATAGGGAACAAGAAGGTAGCTTCTAGAACGATAAACAGCTGAGTTTAGCTATGGGTTCGTGTAACGTCGTTTGGATACTAGAGGCTTGTATGTAACGGTTTAAGCTTGGTTCCCTAAGAGCTAGAATGTAGTCTTTCGCCGGAGATATATTCTTCGAACTTCTTGTGGAAGACTTGGGCTTTTCGGATTAGCTCGTTTGAATGCTCTGTGTGTGTCGTTCATTTTCTCGTTAGTCTCGTGTTCTTCTCTTGAGTTTCAAATTTTGATTTATCCCTCTATTTATAGAGAAGAGATTAGGAAAGATCCATTGGAGACGATGATCCCTTTATCTCTCTCTTTTGGTAGCTAACGGCTCTTTTGAAGTAGAGTGACAGTGTCCTTTCCCTCCTTTTCCGGAAAGTTGTTGACTTGCAGCTTTAGTAGGTGTAGGACAGGTGTCTGCTTGTCATTTGCCGAGGTTTGGAAAGTGGTTGAGACGGAACAGACTTCGAGGAGATCTGAAGCTGACTTCTCTTATCCTCGTGTTTGACTATACTGATTGACTTTCAAAAGATCTGACAGTTCAAAAGACTGTCTGGCCGTTGTTGAGTCTGATCGCTGTTTCAGTAGTGAACATGCTGAGTTGGCTCTACTGAAGATTAGCTCTGAGTACAGTGAACTACTCCTGCTGAGTTCAGTTCCACTGACTCCTTTCGATATCTTTGCTCTGCTGAGTCCAGTATTGCTGAGTCTTCTACTTCTGGTGTTGAGGCTGATAAGCTACTGAGCGCCTGAACCAGAGCAGAGTGTCTACTGAGTCTGAAACATCAGAGACAAAAACAAATACAAAGTAATGGTTCATCGATCAAGATAGGATTTTGGGATCTTTAAATCTTCATAGACTCGTTCAGAGCACAAAGCTACTGAGTATATGTCAGTACGGAAGACAGAATCATTTCCCACTATATGCAACAGTGCTGAGGATAGAATCATCACCCAACACAAGGTAACCACCCTCTCTATCCTTATATCCAGGCTTCATGATGCCAAAAACGGGGAAGGAGTGAGTAAAAAAATTAAGGCTGAAGATATAAGAGCCAAGAATGAGGAAGTTAGATAGAAGGATAAAAGGGAAGGAGATAATGTTCAGTATCAACAAATTCTTATCTCAGGAGCTGTTGGAGGATCAAGAGAAGGATCTTCGACAGAAGTGCCATTGAAGAAATAAATTAGTTCGCTGATGAGCCAATTGAAGAAGAAGAGCTCATTCAAGATGAAGCTAAAGGCAAGAAGGAAGCTCCACAATCTCCTACTCCCCCTCCGAAGTTTAAGACCCCCAAAAGAGCAACAAACATACAATAGAAAATATGTTGAACATCTAGCTACTCAAGAAGAAGCTTTAGCTAAACAAAATAAAATTGGAAAGAAAAATGTGAAAGTGTTTGCGGTTGTCCAGGCAAACCAGATCTAAGACGGCTAAAACCAAATAAGAAAAAAAGTCGAAAGAAGCTCAGAAGTCCAAATCTCATGAAGCGAAAGATTTTCACTGTCGAAAGCAGTCGATGTCTGAACAACATTCACCCTCCTCTACTCTTACTAAGAAATAAAAGGAGTTATGGGATACATGTGAACGAGGTTTGGATATAACTTGTTGGTCCCGAGAGTACGTTTAGGTGTAGAGGGGGGGGGTAAATACACCAGAAAACTGATTTCTCAACTTAAACACGAACAGTCCTCTTCAGGATAGTGTCGTACTGAACAAGTTCAGCAGACCAGACAAGCTGTTCTGAATCATGTGGCAGAGTGACTGACTCTACTGAGACCTACTAGTTGACTTAGAGTCAGAATTCAGTATCTTCCAGATAGAATTCAGTAGTGCGGAATAGTGTAGGCCCAAATTCAGTTGAGTTAGGAAAACTTTTTTATCAAAACAGTATCAGTAAATTAGTGCAGTCTGTTAAGTTTGCTGAAACTCAATTGAATGATTTAAAGAATATTTTCAGTATGAACAGTAAATCAATGCAACAGTAAAAACAAAAGACAAGACACATAGATTTTTAAAGTGGTTCGGACACAACAATCCTACGTCCACTGTCCCGAAAGATCAGGAAGCTATGTATTATACTGAGATAGTCTCAGTTGGTTTGTAAGCTGGACAAACACTGGTCTTGAGATTTATACTGATCAAGTCTCAGTTTACAAGGTTATCAAACTAAGTGTTTGAAAAACTCTCCAACAGTGAAGGAGTCCTTTACAATAAGGATCAGTTCAGAAGTGAACTCCTTCGTCTAAGCTATGAATATATTCTGTTGAGCTTAGGTTAGAGGGATAGGGAACAAGGATGTGGCTTCTAGAACGATGAACAACTGATTGTAAGCTTTGGGTTTGTGTAACGTCGTTTGGATACTAGAGGTTGTATTAAGCGGTTCAGCTTGGTTCCCTAAGAGTAGAAATGTAGACTTTCGCCGGAGATTGATTCTTCGAACTTCTTGCGGAAGACTTAGGCTTTTTCGAATTTGCTCGTTTGAATGCTCTGTGTGTTCTCTCGTGTATGTGAAGGTTCGATTGCTCGTCAGCTTCAAATTTGATTTATCCCTCTATTTATAGAGAAGAGATTAGGATAGATCCGTTGGAGACGACGATCCTTTGTCTCTCTCTTTTGGGTAGCTAACGACTCTTTTGAAGTATGGTAGCAGTGTCCTTTCCCTCCATTTCTGGAAAGTTGTTGACTTGCAGCTTTAGTAGGTATAGGGTACGTGGCTGTTTGTCATTGGCCGAGGTTCAGAAAGTGGTTGAGACAGAACAGACTTCAAGGAGATCTGAAGCTGACTTCTCTCTTCCTCGTATTGACTCTGCTGATTTGACTTTTGCTGAGTCTGATCTCTGATTCAGTAGCATGCTCCTGCTGAGTCGGCTCTACTGAAGATCAGCTCTGAGTTCAATGAACTACTTCTGCTGAGTTCAGTTCCACTAACTCCTTTCGCATATCTTGCTCTCTGCGAGTACGGTATTCGAGTCTTCTACTACGGTGCTTTGAGGCGGATAATCCACCGAGTGCTCGAACCGAGTAGAGTGTCTCGCCGAGTCTGAAACCTCAGAGACAAAACAGATTACAACGTAATGGTTCACCAATCAATATAGGGTTTTGGGATCTTCAAATCTTCACAGACTCATTCAGAGCACAGGGCTACTGAGTAAACTTCAACACAGAAGACTGAGTCATTTCCCACTATTTTCCAACATTGCTGAGGATAGAATCATCACCCAACATAACTACGAAGCCGGACGGATCGGTGAAGCAAGAGAGAGAATTCGATTAGGCGATCTTAAAGCACTCAAAGAAAGGAATGAGAAAGAGGTCAGGGAATGAATCCCTGTCAATGATAGAGAAGTGCCTACTACGTCCAAATTTTACAGGAGAAAAGGACTGAAGGATCACCACCAACACATTCTACATCTTCGCAGAGACAATTGAATGTCGTGGAAGCTGAATCAGAGATGGGAATAGATAAAGATGGACTTTATCAAAAGCTACCATGTATGGCAATCTATTGAGAAGCCAAGAGATCCAGACTCACTCTTCAGAGATTATCTTATCATCTATGAGACAGGTCTATATGCTGAGGATCAGACTATTCTAGACAGTAAGGGCATTCCATTGAAAGGACCAGAATTCAGAGTTCTTCCTCCTCCCAGAACTAAAGATTGCAACATCTGTATGACGGAGATAGAGGATGAAATCACCTTCGTTCTCGAGAGGAATTCTCTAACTCTGACAGACCCTAGAGATCAAGAAGCCATCAAAACCGTCAGAGAAAATGTTTTCACTTCCTATGGCCTTGGACCTCCAGAAGCTAAGTCAGCCGCCTTCAAAGCGAAGATTCAAAATTTCAAGAAGATGAGCTGATTAGCTGTAGTATAGTGATAATTAGATATATGTACATGTAACTCACATTCATTAATCAAATCTTTCACTATTTTGGCCGAGAAAACTACTCATTGTCACAATGGCTGTTTTTACCTTTCAACACTTCTGATCACCTAAGTGATCAATACACACTCACCCATTGCGTATCCTTTGGTGTGTTGTTCTACCTTGGCTCATAGGATAACATATTCTTTTGTATAGGGGGAAATTGTGTTGTTATGGTTTTGACATCATCAAATAGAGGGAAATCGTTGGGATGATATTCAGTATGATAAGATTTGAAGATCCCAAAACCCTAGTTGAATGATGAACCATATAATGTAATAGCTTAGTTGAGTTCAACATGTTAGGAACTCAGTAGGCTAGCTAGAGTTCAATAGTTGATAGACTTAGTAGAATAGATCTTTGTCAGACGGACGAACTTAGCATTAAAAACTCAGTATGGTTACTGAGAACCTACTGAATCCGTGGATAGGAAAAGGCATGAATCTGAACTTTTCAGAAGAATGTTAATAGAAGATAATTCAATATGAGGAATCAGAGGATGTCAACTCAGCATTTGCTTTTGAGTTTGAACAAGCCTCATCTACCATTCTACCTCGACCAATGAGGAGCTGCCAACACTGTAACTTGCACTAATAAAAGCTGCCCTCAAGATTGAAAAAGATAGAATCTCTACAGTAACGTTCAACTTAAAGATGGCCATTTTCCTTGTCGTTTTTGACACGTGTCTAGGTTCCCACCAACAGATCTATTCGTAAGTCAAGACTATAAATAGAGATTTAGCTTCAAATGATGAAGATATGACTGGGAAGACCAAACATTCAAGCATACAACCTCTAGCAAACTTAAGGCTCACTCAGCGAAGAACTCACCTCTTAGAACATTTGTTATAGTTGTTCTCTCTAGAGATACATTGTTCTCAATCTCTATTCTAAGTCACTGTTGTTAGATCATAAGCTTAGAAACTGAAGGAGTTCATATTGATTGAATTGTTCTTATCGTAAAAAAATCTTCTCAGTTGGAGAAACTCAAACCTTATGTTCGAAACTGTGTAAAGTTGCTAAGACTATAACTAGAGTATCTGTCATGCGAACAGATCGATTGATACTTGCTCAGTATAATAAATTCAAGAACTCCTACTTTGTTCAAGACAGTGGATATATGATTTTGCATATCCAAACCACTTTAAAAACTACATTTGCATGTACTGTTTCATTGGTTTACTATTCACGCTGCATAAAATTGATTTGTTAAAACTAATAAGTCAGATTTTCAGTAAAAATGAATCCACACACAAGCATAACTGAAACCTTTTTAGTAATAACGTTTTTTAACAAGAGACGACATAAATCGGGTCCTACACATTCCGCACTTATTCATCTACTGATTTTACTGTAGACTAGAAGTCAGTAGACAGTGTTCGGTATTTCGAATCACTCTGCCCACATGATCTGAAAGTTTATCTGGCTTGCTGACTCGCTAAGTATCACACTCAGTCGAAGACTGACTTTCGCGTTTGAGTTGAAACATGGAGTCAGGTGTATTGAACCCCCCCCCACCCCACCCCACACCTGAAGACTCGTCTCTAAACCAACACTTTCCATATTTCGATCTTGAAGATTCATTTAACAAATCAAAGTAAGCATCGTTTAAGTTCATTTGTGTAGTTTTTTCCCTTGATTTCTAACTTAGTTTCTTCCTTTTTTAAGCCAATGGTTGCATCTTGTCCCCCCCCCGAAAATGAAATATCGAACGTAGTTTAGTCTCAAGAGCTAAGTAGTTACTGCGATTATTGCTTCTGTTGTGCATGCCACAATTTCCTTTGAAAACAACATTTTTGCTACTGTGCGTGATTGGCGTGACTGACACTCAACCCCGTCACGTGGAATGGTGCCCGTCAAATGCCTCATCAATAGCAGCTTATAGGCATTTAGGAAGACTAATTAGAACGACAACAACAAAGTATATCTTGAGTGCGTCATCCGTCACCATGTTATATAGTCAACAAAAAATACTCATCTTGATTCACTTTGTTAAAGATGGTTGGAAATTGATGGAAAGGTTAACAAGTCAACCATGGGGGCAAAGACAAGCTTCACTGAGTCCAACAATAAAGATCGAAAACTCCCAAGAAATAAACAAATGTTGAAGAACTCAATGGATATCAAAGGAACTGATACAACTCCAACACATTCAGTAATATATGAAGGAATATCGAAAATCATACATATATTTAGAAAATAAAAGGAAACTGCTACAACGGCACCATTCAAAGTCTATACTATATAAAGCATACTATTCAACAGATAGTTGCGACATAAAAAGTCAATGTGTGTCGAGCATTTAATTTAGTGCGTTGCTGTTGATCGATACTCTACTCCCCATAGTTGAGTGTTATCAAGTAGAATATCATTTGTTGCCAAAATAGAATTGCTTCCAATTCTTTTCCCGCTTTTTGGATATGAACTGAAACATTGTGTTATGTTGTTTGAAGCCATCTTAGAAGATAATTTCTTTATACGAATGTTCAAAATAGGTGTTTTGCAAACTAACTAGATAGACGGATATTGCAACATTAAAAGTGGAGGCAAGAATTGACACTCTGTACGATAAAAATATCACGTATATAGACCGTTCTATATCAATAAGTTTAAGATATGACTTTTAATTTTAGAGTACTGTACTACCAAAAAGAATCTTGACAAACTAATTGGTACTAAGGAATCTATATAATGAAAACAAGAAGTACGGAAAATACAATTAAGTATACTAGATTTGTGAATTGATCGTTGTAAATAAAATACGTTGCAGTATTCATTCACGAAATGGACACAATTCGACCTGGAGAAATTTAGATAATTTGTGATGGTACT
The DNA here is from genome assembly GCA_028984105.1 of Lavandula angustifolia. NCBI lineage: Eukaryota > Viridiplantae > Streptophyta > Magnoliopsida > Lamiales > Lamiaceae > Lavandula > Lavandula angustifolia. The sequence continues at coordinate 12,086,357 of CM054818.1, read as the reverse complement.
ACACTGTATATGCTATACCACAGAATGGCCTTCATTAGAATAGCCTTAAAAAAGTTCAAAGCTCTAAATTGATCTTCGCTCATCTTCAGATACCGAGGCGCCACCCATCTAAACTTGATCTTAAAGCAAAGTCTCTTCTCAGATCTCGATCTGAAGATTCATTTAGCAGCCCATCCTATCCCCCCCCGGCTGATAACGAAATATCACGCATAGTCTAGCTCTCAAGATCCAATTGATGCGATTGACACTCAACCCCGTCAAATAATGATGGTGCTCGTCAAATGCCCATAGGTGTATCCAGCTCAAAGTATTTAGAGGCCTAAAGAAAGAGATAAAAATGAGACCTTCACTTAAGAATAAACTAAATATTAAACCGAAAATTTGTTTATAGTTTTTTTTTTGACGCAAAATTACTTATCAAACTTTTATATTCAAGATTAGCTAATAAATCTTTTTCGATTGCTAAAATAGTTAATCTATTCAATCAATCTTGAGACATAGTTGTTCTTACATATTTTTTAAAATTTTTAATTTAAAAAAACTCTTTTTTGTGCAGATGCAACCATAATTGGTATAGTAAGTGATATTCTATATGCGCAAAACAATCAAGTTATTTTATGTATTTCAGTTGGATTTTTAATTTCAACTTTTGGAATCTCTTTTAACACTTTCAGTTCTGAAAATGAGTCAACATCAACAATATTAGAATGCATATCATGCTTTAAAAAGAAAAATTCAAGATTTAGATATTTTTGTTTTAAATAGCAGTCATTAAAAGATTTCAATCTTTTAATGGATATATGAGGCGAATTCATCTTCTGATGTTTTATTCTTCTCCAACGATAAGCAATCTTTTCGTTTCTTCTGAATGGCGGAGAACAGATAACGGGTAAGAAATTGAGAATTGGCCTGAGATTTCTACTTAGATTCTAATTAATAATTCCTTGGCAGTAATATTTATTAATATAATTTATGCACTATGAATTGGATACATTAATTTAATTATAAGATAATGAGGCCCAAATGCAATTTGCAAAAGCCCTAATAAAATAAATATACAAGGCCCATCTACTAGTAAAGAAGATATGTATGGTGAGGATATAATTTGGGGGTCTTGGCAAATTGGGGCCTAAAGCCACCACTTTAGCTGCTTTATATAAAGCCGGCCATGAGTGTATCCTTAGTGGCAGCTGACAATAGAGTGTATCCTAGGTGCGTCATCTGTCACCATGTTCTAGTCAACTATGGAAAAAGATGACGCCAATCAGTTAAAATACATGAAAAATTCTTGGAATCATAGCAATTCTTTTTTATGTTTGAATAGTTTAGATTTGAACTTTATCGTAATAACAACTTAGCTCAGTTCTTGGAAAAGAGACCATCAATTATCCAAGATGAGGATACTAATTAATAAAAATGAAAAGACAGTTGATTCTTGATATCAACCGAGAATGTTTTATGTTGCAACTATATGTTGAATGTTCTAGAATATAGATAATACCGAGAGATCTAAAAAATTGTGTTATTCCTTTTAGACAATAAAAAATGAAAATATTTGATTGAAGAAATTAATCGATGATCGGTTCTTGGATTATAAATTGGACAACAAGACATGTGCAACAACTTCGTTAATCTTGCATGACATGCATGCTGAAGGTATGACTTTGAATGAATCCTTTCAAGTTGCATCTCTTATCAAAAACTACCACCCACGTGGAAAGACTTGAAGAACTATCTCATGCAAAAGCGAAAGCAGATATGGCTTAAACAATTAGTCGTAAGGTTTCATATTGAGAAAGATAGTTGGAAGTTGATAGTAATTAAGGTTAACAAGTCAACTATGGAGGCAAATAAAAACCTCACTGACAGGGGCGGAACTAGAAGGGGGTCGGATGGGTCAACCGACCCCCCGACCGATGGAACTTCGATTGAATAGGGTATAAGATCTGTATTGTCTATAGATAATTTTAGTGAAAAATATAACTAATTGTTTACTTGTAGTATAGTTGGTTAATCACTTAGTCTCTCTTAAAGAGATGTCTCATGTTCAAATCCCAATGCACTCATTTGACTTTTATTTTTAAATTTTTAAATTATTCATTTTTTAGTTTTCTTTAGTTTTATTACAAGTATAATTAATTCAATATATATACATCCCTCTCACATGTTATAAGTATTTTTCCCTCTCTCTTTTTTCTACTAGTTAGACTTTTAAATTATTCATAGTCTAGTTTTCTTTAGTTTTTATTACAAGTATAATTAATTAAATGTATATGCATCTCTCTCACATGTTATAAGTATTTTTTTCTCTCTCTTTTTTCTACTAGTTGTATAAGTTATCAGCGTAACAAATATAAGAAATAATAATATATATTATATATTTCATATCGTGTTTGTCTTCGAACCATTTAAAACTATATTTAGCAACTCTCGAATTTTTTCTTGCCTTCGTCCACCGTTGTTCCTCTACTTCGACCCCCCGACTTCATAGCTCTAGTTCCGCCACTGCTCACTGAGTCCAACAATAAAAGGAGAAAGCTCTATAGGAAATAAGCAAATTTTCAAGAACTCAATGAATATCAAATGATGTTGATAGAACTGCAACAAGTTCGGTCATATACGAAGGAATATCGAAAATTAAAGTATATTTTCAAAAATCAATGGAAACTGCTACAAATATCGTGATGTAATCAAAAATGGTTTTGTTTGAATTTCAATTTTCCATGTCCATATGTCGACATTAGAAGGCCATATTAGCTATTAGCATGGGCATACAAAGATGACTCCAAAACACCATTTGCAAAATGATGCAGTATTTTTTGTATGATTATTTGTTGTACTTAAACAGTTATAACATGTATACTGATCTTTTCATATAGAAAGAAGCAAAGCTTATCACAGACCGAGAATGCGCATGTATTCGCTAGAACTACGTGGTTGAGTCGGATCCACCACAAACTTAATATAATCATGTGAAAGTTTGCTTTTCTACAAAACCATACTAGACATTTGTGGTTAAATCTTTGTGGTCTTGTCTTGGAACTCAAATTTAGGCAATTGTGGTGAGTCACCGATAGACCTACAATTCCAATGCAAACCCCTTATCCCAAATATATCATTTCTGCCCTTTATCTCGCTTCTAACTTATCATATATTTCACAATATATAGAGTATAAAAATATATTTCCATAAAATATTTAATCTGGTTAGGATACGTGTTGTTGGAAAATCGTGTAAAGAAAAGGAAATTAAATAAGCATGCTAATTTGACCCGCTGCGAACAGTCCGTTTTGATCGTGAAGTCAAGCATCGAAACATATCCTATTTTAGATATAATTTATATAGCACCGAATTACGTTCCAAGTATATAAACATAATATATTTTATTTCTTAATTCTAATTTTCGTGAATAAGAAATAGTAGGTCGAAATTTATCGCGCAAACTATATTAATTGTGACACTTTCCTAATGCGGGTTTTTGGAGTGTTGACTATTTAATGCAATAATCAATGGTCCACATTGATTATTGGACATTGTTTAATGTGGTATTTAAGTCTATATCACTTAGAGACAAAAAAAAAAAAA